>CM031609.1:86532288-86564788 GCA_018398815.1 Conus ventricosus
GCAATTTTATTGTGGCTAATTTGAACCATCCATTTCTTTCTTTCTGTGATTTTATATTTATTATAATAACGCTATGGATGCTTGTGATTGTGGGATTATGCATTGACAGAATTGTAAAATGGTCTGACCTGTGCTACGTACTGTACAGCGATGTTTGCAGTGTGCTGCCAGGCAGTGTGCTCCCAGGGAGTGTCCACCGGATCGGGTCCATAGGGCATTGCATTCCATTCTGTTTGTTACATCGTATTTCATTGTACTGTCTAGCCTAGTGGTAGAGCGCCGGACTCGTAATCTTGGGGTTGCGGGTTCGAATCTCCGCAGGGCCGTTTCGGCACAGAGGGATTTTTTCCCTCGGAGTTAACATTGGTGCTGACTCCATTTCCATACAGTCCTTCGAATGAGACTATAAATCGAGGTTCCGTGTGTGAATGCATGCATAACATCTTGCACACACGTAAAATCCCATCACCAACTTTCGGAAGAGAAAGCCAGTTTGGCCGTTGGTATGAATGATACGTTACACACAGCATGCATCTTCCCCGAAGTTGGAGTATGGCTGCCTTAATGGCGGGATAAAAAACGGTCATACACACAAACCTCCGCTCCCTTTGTTGGGTAGATGGGATTAATCCTTGCCTGTCTACACAGGGAGTGTCCGCAGGAGTATCAGCCTGCGTACGTAAAACAAAAACAAACAAACAAACAAACAAAAAATGGTACTGTTTTCCACTGCATTATAATGCACTGCATAGTGTCGCATGACATTGCATTGTAACTGCATTTTACTGAAGTGCGTGGCATTAAATTGCATGACATTGCATTGTAACTGCATGTTACTGAAGGGCGTAGCATTAAATTGCATGACATTGCATTGTAACTGCGTGGTACATTGTTTTGTGTAAAACTGCATTAATCTGTATAAATAACATTTGATGATAATTGTCACACAATTAAAAAAAAAAAAACAATTTAAAAAGAAAAGCAGGAAGGATGTGTTTGACAGTGTTGTTTTAAAGGGTATCTTCGGTTACGAAGCATACATTAGCCCCCGAGTGAAGCTGCAAAGAACGAACAGTTGGCAGGTTTTTCGTACTTTTCAGTTAGAGTTCTCCATGAATTGACCTCAGCGTCAGCTTTCTTGGAAACTCCAGCACCCTCAACACAACATGGGTCTTCAGACTCCAATGGTCCGCAACTTTCCAATGGCACTTGCCAAAAGGAAGAATACAGTGACTCGCTTGCATGTGTCTCTATATGTTAGTGGTATTGTCCTTTCTTCATCCCGTTCGTGTATCTGTACAGTAGCCGTGCTTTTATGTTCACATTCCCCTTCAGTTCTTTTCTGTGTTGTGATGCTGATTGCCATCTTGTAAATATACTTTACAGAGTTAATTGATGGGTCTGAAGAGAACTATTTGTCGAAAATTCGCTTGTCTGTTATGTACTGAGTATAAAATAAATGTTTCTATGCATCTTGTTTTGTATGACTTAGGTCTCAAGAGAATGTATTTGTCGAAAATTCGCTTGTCTGTTTTGTACTGTGTATGAAATAAATGTTTCTATGCATCTTGTTTTGTGTGGGGGGTTTTTTTGTATTGCCTTCCCCTTTTCCTGACTATGTTCAAAGTGTCCGATTGAATGGTGGTCTGAAAATCGTTTGAAAGTGAGGCTGCGTGATTTTTTTTCTTTTTAATGTAGAATCAAATCTGCAGCCTTGATTTATTCTAAGCGTATCATACGGACATGTATATGAGTGTGTGTGTGTGTGTGTGTGTGTGTGTGGTGTGGTGTGTGTGTGTGTGTGTGTGTGTATGTGTGTGTGTGTGTGTGTGTGTGTGGTGGTGTGTGTGTGTGTGTGTGGAGGGGGAGGGAGTTAGAAGAGGCGAAGGGGTGGTGATGATGGGTGGAGTGGAGATATTTGGGGGGGTGGGAGTAAACCGGAAGGAGAGAAGAGAGAGAGAGGGGAGAGAGAGAGAGAGAGAGAGAGAGAGAGAGAGAGAGAGAGAGAGTGACAAGACAGACAGACAGACAGACAGACAGACAGAAGGACAGACAAAGAAATTGAAATGGACAAAGAAATTGAACGTTCTGGATATTGGTACCAGTTTCTTCCCTTGACCATATGTACTGTTTTATTTATTTCAGACTGATTCTCTGATTAATATATATATATATTTTATAATATATATATATATATATATATATATATATATATATATATATATATATATGAAAACAACAACAACATTACGTGTCAAAAATGGCTTGTACATTGCTTCAGGTTGCGATGTTACCTGGGTGATGGTGTGTGTGTGTGTGTGTGTGTGTGTGTGTGTGTGTGTGTGTGTGTGTGTGTGTGGTTGCGTGTGTGTGTGTGTCTGTCTGTCTGTGTCTGTGTGCCACGCGCGTGCACATCCATATTTGTGCGTATGTGGGGTAAGTAACCGGGTATCTTGAGATGGAATGGGGGTGGGTTAAACACATGTGTGCGCAATTCTTCCTTATAATTTTTGTGACTTGTGTGCATTAAAAAGAAAAACAAGATGCAAAGTATATAAACGTACTCCCAGTTTATACTGAATACGCGTGATATATTCCATAAAGAGGAAAAACCGTCTTGGGCTGGTGTAACCGTTAGTAATGGCTATTCTGGTAAACATCGGCCATCGTCTGTGACCTAAAATGGACATACTTACAAATTTTCAGAAAGATCGGCCAAGAACTTTCTGAGATTTTCCATAAAGAAGAACACCATTATGGGCCGTTAGTAACGGCTATAACGGTAAACGTAAACAAACGGGCATCATCCGTGACCCATAATGAACATACCTAACAAATTTTCAGAAATAATGGCCACGTACTTTCTGAGATGTTCCATAAAAGAAGAAAAACCGTTACAGGCCGTTACAGCCGTTAGTAACGGCTATAATGGAAAATTAAAACATCGGGTATCATCCGTAACCCATAATGAAGATACCTGCTAATTTTCACAAAGATCGACCAAGTACTTTCTGGGGTATTCCATAAAGAAGGAAAGCATTACAGGCCGTTACAGCCGTTAGTAACGACTATAACGGTAAACTAAAACATCGGGCGTCATCCGTAACCCATAGTGAACAACCTGCTAATGTTCACAAAGATCAGCCAAGTACTTTCTGAGATATTCGATAAAGAAAAAGTTACAGGCCGTTACAGCCATTAGTAATGGTTATAACGGTAAGCTAAAACATCAGGCATCATCTTTGATCCTAATGAACATACCTGCTAATTTTCACAAAGATCGGCCAAGTACTTTCTAAGATATTCCATAGAAGAAAAACAACCGTTACAGGCCGTTACAGCCTTAATAACGGCTTAACAGTAAACTAAAGCATCGGCATTATTCTGAACCATATTGAACATACCTGCTAATGTTCGCAAAGATCGGCCAAGTACTTTCTGAGATATTCCATGAAGAAGAAAAAGCGTTTACAGGCCGTTACAGCCGTTGTAACGGTATAACGTAAACTAAAACATCGGGCATCATCCGTGACCCATAATGAACATACCTACAAATTTTCAGAAAGATCGGCCAAGTGCTTTCTGAGATATTCTATAAAGAAGAAAACCGTTACAGCCGTTAGTAAGGCTATAACGGTGTAAACTAAAATCGGGCATCATTCGTGACCCATAATGAACATACCTGCTAATTTTCACAAAGATCAGCCAAGTACTTTCGGAGATATTCCATAAAGAAGAAAAAGCGTTACAGGCCGTTACTGCCGTTAGCAACGGCTGTAACGGTAAACTAAAACATCGGGCATCATCCGAGACCCATAATGAACATACCTACAAATTTTCAGAAGCTCGGCCAAGGTTTTTCTGAGATATTCTATAAAGAAGAAAAACCGTTACAGGCTGTTACAGCCGTTAGTAACGGCTGTAACGGGATAAACTAAAACATCGGGCATCATCCGAGACCCATAACGAACATACCTACAAATTTTCAGAAAGATCGGCCAAGTGCTTTCTGAGATATTCTATAAAGAAGAAAACCCGTTACAGGCTGTACAGCCGTTAGTAACGGCTATAACGGGTAAACTAAAACATCGGGCATCATCCGAGACCTATAATGAACATACCTGCATTTTTCCCTAAAGATCGGCCAAGTACTTTCTGACATATTCTATAAGAAGAAAAAGCGTTACAGGCCGTTACAGCCGTTAGTAACGGCTGTAACGGTAAACTAAAAACATCGGGCATCATCCGTGACTCATAATGAACATACCTACAAATTTTCAGAAAGATCGGCCAAGTACGTTTTAAATATTCTAAAAAGAAAAAAACCGTTACAGGCTGTTACAGCCGTTAGTAACGGCTATAACGGGATAAACTAAAACATCGGCATCATCCGTGACCCATAATGAACATACCTGCTAATTTTCACAAAGATCGGCCAAGTACTTTCGGAGATATTCCATAAAGAAGAAAAAGCGTTACATGCCGTTACAGCCGTTAGTAACGGCTGTAACGGTAAACTAAAACGTCGGGCATCATCCCTTACCCATAACGAACATACCTACAAATTTTCAGAAAGATCGACCCAGTAGTTTTGTCTGGAGCGAGTGGAACACATTTTGATCACGGACACACACACACACACACACACACACACACACACACACACACACACACCACACACACACACAGACTGCATTTCTTCGTTCCCATTCTAAAGTACACCCTGTTCTTTAAGAACTGGGAGTACAAAACAACAACAAAGGACGTACATGCAATGTGCGCCTGTTCTTCGGTCACAGCTTGGTGCATCATGTGCATCACTGTACGCCTGTTCTTCAGTCACAGCTGAGTGCATCACTGTACGCCTGTTCTTCAGTCACAGCTTGGTGCATCACTGTACGCCTGTTCTTCGGTCACAGCTGAGTGCATCACTGTACGCCTGTTCTTCGGTCACAGCTTGGTGCATCACTGTAACGCCTGTTCTTCGGTCACAGCTGAGTGCATCACTGTACACCTGTTCTTCGGTCACAGCTGAGTGCATCACTGTACGCCTGTTCTTCAGTCACAGCTTGGTGCATCACTGTACGCCTGTTCTTCGGTCACAGCTGAGTGCATCACTGTACGCCTGTTCTTCAGTCACAGCTGAGTGCATCACTGCACGCCTGTTCTTCAGTCACAGCTTGGTGCATCACTGTACCCTGTTCTTCGGTCACAGCTTGGTGCATCACTGTACCCTGTTCTTCGGTCACAGCTTGGTGCATCACTGTACGCCTGTTCTTCGGTCACAGCTGAGTGCATCACTGTACGCCTGTTCTTCAGTCACAGCTTGGTGCATCACTGTACGCCTGTTCTTCAGTCACAGCTGAGTGCATCACTGTACGCCTGTTCTTCGGTCACAGCTTGGTGCATCACTGTACGCCTGTTCTTCGGTCACAGCTTGGTGCATCACTGTACACTGTTCTTCGGTCACAGCTGAGTGCATCACTGTACGCCTATTCGGCTTCTTCTCAACGTACGTCATACGAAGGCCTATTTGCCTTTGGTCGCGGGTCATCTGACAGTGTTATTTCTGCGTCATGACTCACGTCAGACACAGCGAATTAAAGCCATGGTCTCTCTCTCTCTCTCTCTCTCTCTCTCTCTCTCTCTCTCTCATCTCTGTATGAGTGGAGGTGCAGGGGGGAGGGGGAAGGGGAGGTGTATGTGCGCACTTGTACGAGCAGACACACACACAAAGCTGTGTGCCTCCACAAGCAGACACATCTCCCACCCTCCAACCCCCAATACACAGACACAGACATGGACATACAAACACACGTACGCTCGCGCGCACGTACACAGACACAGACACAGACACACACGCACGCACGCACGCACGCACGCACGCACGCACGCACGCACACACACACACACACACACACACAGGAGCAGGCGCACGCGCGCGTGTACTCACAGGTACACGTTACAGACTACTGTCGCAATCAATGATTTTGGGGGGAAAAGGGTGGGCTGGGGGAGAGAGAGAGAAGAGAGAGAGAGAGAGAGAGAAGAGAGAGAGGAGAGAGAGAAGAGAGAGAGAGAGAGAGAGAGAAACGAAATTCACGGAAAGATGCAGAAAGGAAGTGAGCAGGAAAGTGAAGACAGAGAAAGAGGTATTTCCTGTCTGTTCAGTCTTCGCACTCACACACACACACGCACACACGCACGCACGCACGCACACACGCTCACAGCACACACACACACACACACACACACACACACACAACACACACACACGCACGCACGCACGCACGCACGCACGATGCACGCACGCACGCACGCACACACACACACCACACACACACACACACACACTCACACTCACACGCGCGCCGCGCCGCACGCGCACGCATGCGCGCCCTCTCACACACACACACACACACACACACACACACACACACACACACACACACACACACACACACACCACACACTGTTCACCTTTCTGCTCCACTGGGCCGCACTGTTCATATTCTGCTCCACTGGGCGCACTGTTCACCTTTTCTGCTCCACTGGGCCGCACTGTTCACCTTTCTGCTCCACTGGGCCGCACTGTTCATAATTCTGCTCCACTGGGCCGCACTGTTCATATTTCTGCTCCACTGGGCCGCAACTGTTCATATTTCTGCTTCTCTGGGACTGGTCGTTTGTTTTCAAAGATCACATTTCCTGACATTTCGGGGTTCCCTTGATTGTGGCGTCGCACGTAGTAAGCGAGGACGAGCGCGATGATGATGAAGTAGAAATGAATAATTCTAGCTGTTCAAGACAGCTTGCCTCCTCACTTGATGGGAGAGGGGAAGGTGATGTTGCCACGGAAGAAGAGTTAGATGGTATGAAGGGCATGAAGAGCTTGTGAAGGATCTTCATGCCGCCGAAGTGCTGTGACAGAAGGGAACACTACAGATGACAGAAATGTTCCAAAAGACTGAGGGCAATTCAGATTTGACTTTACCACATCGGCGTACGATTTTTTAGCTGCAGATGTTTGATGTTGAGATAGATACACTAGAAGATGCATTATCTGTCATCACTTTTTTCTTGGCAGTAGCTACAGCAAGGGAATAATGCATGTACTTGCTGGTTCCTCAACATTGCCGCTGTCTTGGCCACACGTTTTGCTTCACAGTGTCGATATGCAGCCGAGTGTTGACCTTTACAGTTAACACATCGGCTGCACCTACCATAACGGGCTCTGCATTGCTTTCTGCTGTGGTCAAGACGTTGACAAAACGAACACTGTCTGACTGGCGGACAGTAGGGATGCACAAGGAACGTCGTTCCGTTTTACCTGAACTTTCTCTGGTAGACGGGCAAGATTAAAAGTTAGCTTGTTCAAAGCACAATGACCATTCTTCGTTTCAATTTTTTCCACTTTGACAACACATGAACACTTTTCCAATTGGTTTTCGCCGATTCTGCCAAACACAACACCGACCGTTTGAACTGCGGGCACACGGCAGCTGATAGAAATACCACAAAGATTGGTGATGGACAGAAGACGTTCTTGCTGATTTTTCGACTTACAGTCCACAAAGTAGTCACCAGAACGGAGTCTACGAACACAGTTAACTTCTCCAACAGATCCAATAAAGGCTTGCTTAAATCTCGCCGTAAATAATGGAGTTTTAAGATACCTGACCCATGATCTTTCAGAATGATTGGGAAAGGTGAAGGAGCATCACAGGAAAAGATGTTTTCAGGGTATTTGACGTGAACTTGTTTGTTTGGAGATTTACGATGATATTACCTTTGTCTGTTGAGATTATCGTTGATTGATTGTCTATGTTGAAAGGGAGAGCCATAATCAAACTATAGAACAGCGGCACAGAACATCACCATGACGAGATCAATATACGTCACGGGGCAAATGACGTACAATTAAGACATCATTTCTTGTCAATAAACGCCGTTCCAAACTACATTTAAACAAAAACTTGAAGGCAGCATCCCGGCTCGCACCAAAACCAACAAATAAAAAGCAATATAAAAAATAAAAAATAAAACACTGTTCAAAGACACAACAGGGACACCCAGAAGCAAGAAAAGGGCGGTTACATGTTGAGAAAGCTGCCAATCACCAAAGCACCAAAACTCGACCGGGGAGGACCCAAGATCAGATCTGTAACAGACTCCGCACGCCCTCCGAACCCGTGATCCACAAAAACCACACGGTAAGTGAGCAAACAATATAAACAAAAGCAAAGCACGTTCAAAACAAAAGCCACCAAGCCCTCAGAACAGCGCTGAACCTGCACAGCTACACCGTTAAAACAATTCAAACGGAGCGAGTGAAGATGCACGTCCATTTCTCCATGGTAGAACATCCAGTGGAGCAGAAAGGTGAACAGTGCGGCCAGTGGAGCAGAAAGGTGAACAGTGCGGCCCAGTGGAGCAGAAATATGAACAGTGCGGTCTAGAGGAGGAGAAAGATGATCATGGTGGCCCAGAAGAGCAGGAAGTTAAACAATGCGTCCCAGAAGAAGCGGCTGCTGGACGAAACAATATCCTTACGTGCTTATTACTCATTACTCAATCTTCATAACAAACAAATCTAGTTAAAATGGTAGCTTCTTCAAACATTGACATTTTACAATGGAACTGTCGCTCCATTATCAGAAACATTGATCAACTTGTACAACATATTGCTTCAAATAATTTTAAAGTTATATTACTGCAGTCGTTAAATACGGTCAAAAGTAAACTACCACACCTATCTAATTATTATACCCACCATCTTCCAACAAGATCAAGCAGGGAAAATTTAAAAAACCAGGGCCCTTTTTCATCCCGAGTCTTGTTTTTATCCCGCTCAAAACGCCCCCGGGCCCCCCAAAATTTTTCCATTCTTGAAAATTTTTTGTGCCGCTACGTTAAAATTTAAACGGAAAATTTATCATTAATATGGTTTTTTTGTATTTCCTTTCCCCAAAAGGGGCCCAAAAGAAGAAAATCCCGGAAATTTTTTGCGTTCTTTCCAAACAATTTAAAAATGGGAATAGGCGGGGATTTTTTTAAAGTATTTTACCCTTGGTGGGAAAAGTGGTAATATGATCACAAGTACCCTTTTTTTTGAAAAAGTTGTAGAATTTGGGAAAAGGGATCTGCCCAATTTTATGGTTTTTTGGATTACCGAATACCTGACCCCTTTGAAGGCAAAGCCATCCGGAAGAGACCCTATCTTATTTCTCCCCCAAATAGCTCCGGGCCCCGTGTTTTTGGGGTTTTGATTCGGAAACCCTTTTGGGAGTGACCATTTTCCAATCAAAATACATTAAATTTTAAAAAAAGCCTTTGGAAAATGTTGTTCCTTCGGGCGATAAACCGCAAAATATAATAAACCCCAAACGATTGGAATTAAATTTTTAAAAATTCTTAATTAAATTAAAAATAATTTCCCCCCAAATGAAAAAAAACAAAAGTTGCATATGTCTCTTTGTCAAATCAGTATTTTTTGCTGCTGACAATTCCATTCCTATTTGTTATCTCATATCTCGCTTTTATATGGGAGGGAAACAGCTGGTGGGATGAGAATGGGGGCACAGGCGAAAGGAAGAAAAGAAACTGGGAAATTTCAAAATTTATCTGACAAATAGATCTCCCTTTAAAAACAAGAAAATGAAAAGGGAAACAAAAATCGCTTTTAACAGAAAAAAAAAGCCCCCTGCCCAAAAGGGGTTATAAATTTGGGCAGTTTTTCAGTTCTTAGAAATCCCTTTTATCAAAAGTTTTCCAGAAGGTATGGGAAAAAAAAAAATAAGTAGTATGAAACATGGTTTACAAATTTCAAAAGGGCGTTATCCAATTTATAAAAAAACAGACTCCCCACTGCTGCTCAAAAAAACTGAGAAATTTGCAAAATTTGTTCTTTTTAAAAAGCAGGGGGGAAAAAGTCTCTCCCAAAAGCAAAAATTTTTAAAAAGGGAAAAAAAACAGGAAAAAAAATACGAGTTTAGAGATCAGATCCCGGGTAATTTGGGCTTTTACTTCTTTTCCCCATTACACCCCCGCTGAAGTTTAGGAAAAATTTTTGTATTTTAGTACATAAAGAAAGTTTTTGTCGGCCCCCCCGTTTAAAAATTTTTAAAAAAAAATTTTTTGAAAAAAAACTTTCCCGGGGGAAGGATTCGTAAACTATTTAAATTTTTTTTTCGAATTGGGATGATGGAGTTTTGCCCGATTTTTTGGAAAAAAGTCAAAAGTTGTTCCCCGTACATAAAAAACGGGAAAAAAACCCAAAAAAACGATCCGTTGTTTTTTAGGCCAAATTGCTCTTTACCCTTTAAAACTGGAAAAAATAATGGGAAAAAAAACCCCTAACGTAAGATTAGTTTTTTACTGTGATAAAAATATTTTAATTCCCAAAAAATCAGGCGGGGGTTTTGCTCTGGTAGGTCTAAAATGTCATTTCTAAAAAAATTTTTTAAAAAAATACAAACGTTTAATTTTGCTCGCGACAAAAAAAGTTCTTGCTACTTTCTTTGATATAAAACGAGGCCCCCCCCCCCCCCCCCCCCCCCCCCCCCCCCCGATCAGTATGGCAATTTACAATACTGCTTTTAAAATTAAAACCAAAGGGATTTCGGGGCGTAAAGGATCATTTTTTATTTTAAAATTTTTTTGTAATAGGGGCAAAACCCAACAAAAGTGGTCACTTGTATTCCAAATTCAAGAAATCACAAAATGGGAAATTTCCCCAGGGCCCCATTGCTCCCTTTCTTTTCAATTTTTGATACAGGCCCGCCTTTAAATTTGTCAAAACATTTCAATTTTTTAGTACGTTGCGATGGGCATTGTTGTGGACGGTTGGTAATTAATAAAAAACGTACTCCGGGTTTGAAAACTGAAGCACATTTTAAACCCCCGTTTCAATTTCGAATTTGGGCAAAATTAAATTTATTTTTTGACCAGGGTTTTGGTTTTAAGTTTCTCTGTTGAAAAAAACCATATTTTTTGTTTTTCAAAATGCGGGTTTAAATTTTCCCAGAAAATTGCCGAAATTTCTATTGATGGAAGCGAAATTCTTTTTAAAGATACTTTTAAAAAATTCCCCAGGTTTTTTTTTTCACTGCAAAACTTTTTGTTTTGGGAAAATTTTAAATTTGAAAATTTTTTAACCCAAAAGCTTGGGGCGGGTTTAAAATTTTCTTTAAAATTTTTCGTAGGCCTATTGGGGTCAAGACCTCCATATTTTTATTTTACCCCGCGACTGCCCTTGTCAGGTCAAAAATCACATAGAAAAGGGAAAAATTTTTTTTACGGCTCCCAAAAATTTTTTTTGAAGAAATTGCGTGTGGGGGACTCAAAGGCCCTTTTTTAAATTGCAAATTTGGGTTTTCCTGTGCATGCCCAAAACTAGCCCAAATATAAAGAAGCAGGGAGTTATAGTTAGTTTTTTATGCAGGTTGGCTACTGCTAAATATGTTTAAGAGTACTCGTTGATCATTTTAAAAGGTAAAAAAAGAACATTAAAATCCGATATTCACTTTCCCAAAAGGGCAAAAAAAAAAAAAATTTACTGGAAAAACAATTGCCCTTTCACTTCAGACATTCAAAAAACAAATCAGGATTAAAACGATTTGAAAAATATATGTTGGTGCCCGCCCCCTTCTCTCCCATTCCTTTTTGGGAATTAATTTTAAAACAATTTTTGTGTTGACTTGGTATTTTTATAAAAAAAAAAAAAAGCCCTCATATGCAGTTTTTTTTTTTCGATCGGCCCGTTGAAGCTTTTAAACCCAACCATTTGGAGGGATAACAAGGGGCGGTTTTAGTGATTTTAAAAGAGGGGAAAAGTGGGTGCTGGATTTGTTGTTCCTGGCCCCTTTAAAAAAAAGAAAAGTTACCCTGTTGGAAAAAAACCATTCCAATTTTTTTCTGCATGAAATGGTAGCTATTTCATGGGATTAAAGGGTTTTTTGCAAAAAATTCCCATGTTTTTTTTACGAATTCTTTTGGGGTGTTTTAAATTTAAAAAATTGTTTTTTCTGGCGTTTAAAAACAAAATAAGCTAAAGGAAAAAAGCTGGGCTTTTTAATTTTTAAAAAAGGCATCTTGTTAATTTTTAATGCAAAAAAGGTTTTTTGATTTTAAATTTTTGTTTTTGGGTCCCTTTTAAATTTTGGGGTCCGGCAAATGATTTTGGGGAGATTTGAAAGGTTGGGAAAAGGGGGAAGGAATTTCAAATGGCTGCTCAAATGTTAAAAAATTCCAAATTTTCTGTTAAAAAAAAGGGGGATATCATTTTGGGGGCCCGTCTATTAAAAAGCCAGCCACCCTTTGTCAAACTTTTTTACAGTAAAAAACTCCTTTTTGCAAAAAGGTATTAAAAAATTTTGGGACGGAAGTTTTTTTCTTTATGTTACAGACTAAAATCAATTTTCGTTAAAATGCAAACATTTTTAAACGACCTTAGGGGTTCCCTGTGGGAGAGGATGTTAACGTTCCCTATTTTTTTTCTTTTGTCCCTTCCAAAGAATATTTTTCCCGATTATCCCGGGAGTCAAAAAAACTAAATAAAGATGAGATTCAAAACCCATTATTGTTTATTAAATTTACTTCTTGTCACTGCAGCCCCAAATCTTTCTTCGGAGTAATATAGGGACAGCTCTGTGTTTGTCGTTTTGAAATTTTTAAAAAATTTAAATTTTAGGTATTGTTTTTGATTTTTTTTTCTTTTCAAACATGGTATTTCCCTTGTGGGGGATATTTAATTAAAGACCGGGGGATTCCCTTTTTTGTTAAAAAAACTTAAAGTCCTTTTAGGGTGATTTTTAAAGGGCCGTCCTTTAAAAACTATTTTGTGGGAAAGGGCGCCTTTAAAACAAACAAAAAAAAAACAAAAACAACACCCCACACAAAAACCCCACCCCACACAACTCCACTCCACCACACCACCCCAAAAGGGGCCACACTTGCGCTCTCTCTCTCTCCTTTTCCCCCCCCCCCCCCCCCCCCTCTTTACCCCCGCGCGGCCGCCCCCCCCACCCCCCCCCCGCCACGCAAGGCACACCCCACCCACAGAATCACACACATTGATTTCACAAATTTTTATTACGTTTTTTTTTAAAAACTTTTTTAAATTCGAAATTTCACAGAAAAAAAATCAAAAGTTTAAAATTGCTTCCGGCCTACAAAAAGAATCAAAGAAAAAAATTTGTTAACGCATTTAAAAAAAAAAAAAGAACAAAGGGAAGAAGGGGCATTTTTGAAAGTGGGTTTAAAAACAATAAATAAATTTTTTTGGGTTTGTTTTGTAAATTTTTAAGGGGGTCACATTTTAAAGTTTGTTTATTTTGGTGGGGTGCGTACCTGCGGCGTGCGGGGGCATCTGTTTGGGGCCCTTTTGGTGGGGGTGTGTGGGTGTGTGTGGGGTGGTGTGTGGTGGGTGTGTGGTTTTGTGTGTGTGTGTGGTTGTTGTTTGGGCTGCCCCGCGCGCCGCCCGGCGGGGGGAAATTTACAAAATTTTTAAAAAACAAAAATTTTAAAATTTTTTTTTTGACAAAAGTTTTTCAAAAGACAACAACAAAAAAACAGCTTTCAATTTACATAAGGGAGGTAATTTAAAATTGGGGGAAGAAATTTTTCAGCAAATTTTATTTATCTCTCCCCTGCTTTTGCTGCCCCCTGCCGGGAAAAAAAAAAAAAAGGAAAAAAAAGGAAAAAAGGGGAAAGGAAGGAAGGAAGGTAGGAGGGAAAGGAAAAGGGGGACGCCGAAACAGGCCCAGGCAGGGGCCCCCCCCCCCGAAACGGTGAGAAACAAAATCGCAAGCGTTTTTTTTTAGTTTAGGTGTTCAGCTTTATTTTTGTGTAGCAACGCGCCTCTGTAAGACCCCTACGTCCTAAAAATGGGCATGTCCAAATATCGAAACATATTCAATTAAGGAAATGAGTGTCTTAAAGCAGTATTCGTTTTGAAGTTGTGGGCGTCTATTTATTTCATCAAGGAAGCAAATGTTACCCTACTAGTTCTTTAGTTTATATTTATTCAAGCTTGACTGCCACTGTGGTAGATAGCTGTTGAGAGTGGCTTTACCAGCAGAAGGGCGCCTAGGTGACAGACAGGCGTTGGGCGGCGCAGGACACCTTCCTCGCATCGGCAGTGACGAAGGAGTCCAGCCTGTGTCGCTGGGGAACGACTCTTGAGGCTGTGGGGCAGCTCGGTTTGACGAGGCGCTGCCATTCTGCGACACTCAGCAGTGGCCGGCACGACCAGCAGGGCCCTCCCCTTGGGGAAAGGGGGCGGTGGAAGCGTCCCTCAGGGGGAAAGGGGGCGGTGGAAGCGTCCCTCATGGGCGTGGAGTGGACGAGGATCTTCGCGCAGGGTTTGGCGGGCGACCTTTTTGTTCTGCAAGTCAGCCTCAAGCGACATAGGACCGTGGTCCCTCAGCACGAAGACGGCCCTTCGGTAGGTAGCCCTGATGACGGCCCTTTGGTAGGTAGCCCTGATGACGGCCCTTTCGTAGGTAGCCCTGATGACGGCCCTTTGGTAGGTAGCCCTGATGACGGCCCTTTGGTAGGTAGCCCTGATGACGGCCCTTTGGTAGGTAGCCCTGATCACGGCCCTTTGGTAGGTATCCCTGATGACGGCCCTTTGGTAGGTAGCCCTGATGACGGCCCTTCGGTAGGTAGCCCTGATGACGGCCCTTTGGTAGGTAGCCCTGATGACGGCCCTTTGGTAGGTAGCCCTGATGACGGCCCTTCGGTAGCTAGCCCTGATGACGGCCTCGGGGGGAGGGCGACAGAGACACCATCATCACGTTTGACAGTGAAAGTAGGAAAATACCGACTGCCTACTACGAATGAACAACTTGACCCAGTCCTTCTTCTTAACGGAGCCGACTATCCTAGGTGCCTCGTCCTCACCAACCTAGATACAGACTCCAGCCAAGCTGCCAGCAACCAGGCCCGCCAGACTATCCTAGGTGCCTCGTCCTCACCAACCTAGATACAGATTCCAGCCAAGCTGCCAGCAACCAGGCCCGCCAGACTATCCTAGGTGCCTCGTCCTCACCAACCTAGATACAGACTCCAGCCAAGCTGCCAGCAACCAGGCCGCCAGACTATCCTAGGTGCCTCGTCTCACCAACCTAGATACAGACTCCAGCCAAGCTGCCAGCAACCAGGCCCGCCAGACTATCCTAGGTGCCTCGTCCTCACCAACCTAGATACAGACTCCAGCCAAGCTGCCAGCAACCAGGCCCGCCAGACTATCCTAGGTGCCTCGTCCTCACCAACCTAGATACAGACTCAGCCAAGCTGCCAGCAACCAGGCCCGCCAGACTATCCTAGTGCCTCGTCCTCACCAACCTAGATACAGACTCCAGCCAAGCTGCCAGCAACCAGGCCCGCCAGACTATCCTAGGTGCCTCGTCCTCACCAACCTAGATACAGACTCCACCCAAGCTGCCAGCAAACAGGCCCGCCAGACTATCCTAGGTGCCTCGTCCTCACCAACCTAGATACAGACTCCAGCCAAGCTGCCAGCAACCAGGCCCGCCAGACTATCCTAGGTGCCTCGTCCTCACCAACCTAGATACAGACTCCAGCCAAGCTGCCAGCAACCAGGCCCGCCAGACTATCCTAGGTGCCTCGTCCTCACCAATCTAGATACAGACTCCAGCCAAGCTGCCAGCAACCAGGCCCGCCAGACTATCCTAGGTGCCTCGTCCTCACCAACCTAGATACAGACTCCACCCAAGCTGCCAGCAACCAGGCCCGCCAGACTATCCTAGGTGCCTCGTCCTCACCAACCTAGATACAGACTCCAGCCAAGCTGCCAGCAACCAGGCCCGCCAGACTATCCTAGGTGCCTCGTCCTCACCAACCTAGATACAGACTCCAGCCAAGCTGCCAGCAACCAGGCCCGCCAGACTATCCTAGGTGCCTCGTCCTCACCAACCTAGATACAGACTCCAGCCAAGCTGCCAGCAACCAGGCCCGCCAGACTATCCTAGGTGCCTCGTCCTCACCAACCTAGATACAGACTCCAACCAGGCCCGCCACACAGGGACTCCACAGGCTGTCGCAGAGCGCAGGTTGTCTCTAAAAGCTTTTGCCGTGAGGACGTTAAACCTAACCATCATATCTCATACAGATTTGTGCGGCCGAATGTGTGTTTCAAAGACAAGCCTGCATTCCGACACGCGGCGCCGTTTCGGGGATGTCCCACCTGAAGTGGTCTTTGAATTTCTAAAAGAGATTAACATTTTATATTTGATCCGAGATGTTATAGTAGAAAGACTTCTAACAACATTTCCTGTGTGTTTTTAAAAGGTGCTTTTTAATGGGTTGTGTGAATGAATGACTTGTGAGTTTGACTTCAACGTTGCGACAACCCTGATATGGCCCTTTGCGGTCAGCTGGGCCATAAGCAACGTCACGTTACCTTACCTCAGCGAAGGACCTCGCTGCCCGGTCGTTTTTCGAACAGACAAGAAGGTCCATAATCATCATAACTATGCTCGTTGGTGAGGGACTGTACAGGTCGTTGGTGAGGGACTGTACAGGTTGCACACCAAAAGTTAATGCGCCAAAGTCTTGCTTAAGAGTTCGAGTATTTATAGACTGGCGCAATCCGATTCTTTTGAGATTTTTTTTAATTGTGTCTGAAAGTTGATTCTCCCCATTTTCTTTCATACGGCCATCAAAATACAAGCCAGGTGGTTTTAAGCAGACAGGTGAAAATCAAAAAGGAATGGGACTATTTGGGGGCTTCAAGCTGGCGCAAAGACAGGGTCACGAGTGGAGTGCAAAGGCCTGAAATGTGACGTCAACTTAGGGGAGGTCATGTATTTGAAGATTGTTTCGTGATTTCATCGGTGAAAACCCCCACAAAACGAGAAAGATAATTGAGTGGAGTTGTTCTTTTGATCAATTATCAGTTTTACATGACATGCGGCTCAAATTCATGGTAGGCCTCAAACCGCTCACATGGATTATACAGTGATGTAGAGCAACATCCTAACAGTGGCCTCAAACCGCTCACATGGATTATACAGTGATGTAGAGCAACATCCTAACAGTGGCCTCAAACCGCTCACATGGATTATACAGTGATGTAGAGCAACATCCTAATAGTGGCCTCAAACCGCTCACATGGATTATATAGTGATGTAGAGCAACATCCTAATAGTGGCCTCAAACCGCTCACATGGATTATACAGTGATGTAGAGTAACATCCTAATAGTGGCCTCAAACCGCTCACATGGATTATACAGTGATGTAGAGTAACATCCTAATATGGCCTCAAACCGCTCACATGGATTATAAGGGATGTAGAGCAACATCCTAATAGTGGCGTATGGCCTGCAGCTCTGTTGGATCGGGCAGGGGCAGACAAATCAGGTCAGCATTGCCACGGTATGTCTTCTCTTGTCGCATGGAGGGCAGTCTGTGTGTAGTCAGTGAAGCGGTCACATCCACGCAGTCACACAAAGTCTAGTCACCGTCACTGAGGTCCCAAACACTCGAGCTGCCTGCCAGTAGAGCTAACAATCTCCTGTGTTCAGACTCTGTGTGTGTGTGTGTGTGTGTGTGGTGTGTGCGTGTGTGTGTGTGTGTGTGTGTGTGTGTGTGTGTGTGTGTGTGTGTGAGGGGGTGGGGAGAGCTGGAGAACAATGTCGCGTGTTATTGCAGGGGTGTGTATGAATGCTGTCATACATTCTTTCATTGTCTCTGTGTCTGTCTGTCTGTCTGTCTCTCTCTCTCTCTCTTCTCTCTCTCTCTCTCTCTCTCTCTCTCTCTCTCTCCTCTCTCTCCTCCTCTCCGGTCTTCTCCTCCCCCTCAAAAAAACTCCTCTCTCTCTCTCTTCCTCTCCTCCTTGCGTTTACTCCCCCCCCCCAAAAAAAAAATCTCCACCCCACCATCCAACCCACCCCATCATCCCCCACTTCGCTCTCTGCACCCCCCACCCCCCCCCCCCCCCCACACACACGACACACATCACACACACACACCACACACACACCCACACACACCCACACACCACACACACACACAACACACACACACACACACACACGACCACACCGCATACACACACTTCTCCTCACCAACACCCCCAAACTACCACACCCTCCCACAACACCGCACCACAGACCCACAAGCCGCATTTACCCCTTCTCCGTCACCGCCCGCACAGCACGGAATGAACCAAGTCCGCCTCGCCAGTCATGTCGGTCGTTGAAGTCTGACCCTCAAATCCCGTGCCATTAGCCAGTTGAAAGGCCGCCCAGGTGCCAAAGCTCCCCGCCTGCCAGTTGTACGGAGCGCGTTGAAAGCATGACCCCAACATCATTCCGGTAAAAGGCCGCCGTAGCCGGGATAGGCCGCCGTAGGTTTAGCAGGAAATACGATTGCGTACAACAGAGGCATCTGAACTGTGGAGCGGAAGTAGGACTTAGTGGGTAGAGGAAAGGCTGGTGGTAGACAAGGCTTGGTGGCCACCGCCATCAGCCCCACCAGACACAGGATGGAAAATGCCTTCATCTGTCTGCAAGGAGATCGTAGGCAACGAACACACACACACACACACACACACACACACACAACACACACACACACACACACACACAAGCAACACACACACAACACAACAAAGAGAGAGAGAGAGAGAGAGAGAGAGAGAGAGAGAGAGAGAGAGAGGGGGGGGGGGCAAAGATTGCGTGCGAGACCGAAGAGAGAGGAGACACACACACACACACACACACACACACACACACACCACACACACACACGACCATTTGTGAATCGGTTTCGCGATTTTATGGAACAAAAATTAAGGGGAGAAAAATTATTTACAAGGAAACTAACTATATATTTGGCTAACTAAATGGCTAGATCTCCGAGTAAACAATCAGCCGCTCTTATTATCAAGCAATGACAAATTTCCTTTAAAAAAAAAACCCTGTGGAAATATAAATAGATAAATGTATAAATAGATGAATACGTAATAAATAAACAACACACACTCCACTCTCTCTCTCTAACACACAACACACACACACACAACACACACACACACACACACACACACACACACACACACACACACACACACACTCACACCATACGCAGACACGCACATGTGCTAAACAGAGGAGGGATAAACAAATAAATAATAACTAGAGAAATAAACAAAAAACAAAAAAAGCCAACTAATCAGTAAGTCAGGTAACTCTGGACCACAATCACAGTGCCCTAATATAAGAACCCAGCACCAGCAGGGAGATAGGTGCAAACCAGCGTGTGGGACGAAGATCAATTTACGCCCTACTTGAAAAAACGAGCGTGTCCCTTCAAATGAACGTGTCGAGATTTCTGCCTCGTGTTCAGCCATCAGAACACGTGAAAATGAGTACAAGACCCTGTAAGGGATATCAGTAATGAAAGGCCGTGCATTCATCACAAGCGGATCAAGCTAAAGAGTAAGTATCACTCAATCATAAGCGGATCAAGCTAAAGAGTAAGTATCAAAGGAATAGCACTGCTGCTTGCTAGCACGTGCTGCCTGCAGTTTCAGGTGACGTGTTTCCCACGGTCTGTTTGAGATCAAGTCCTAACATGCCGGGACCTCACGGCGTTCGTCATTGAGGCAGTTGAGTGTCTGACTCAAAGCGACAGCGTAGTTTAAACTTCATTTCAGAAAGAAGAAGAAGAAGAAGAAGAAAAAAGAAAGAAAGAAAGAAAGAAAAAAAAGTGAAGAAGAACAACAGCAACGACGATGAAGGCGGCGACATCATCAGCAACAACAACAAGAACGATAACAACAACAATAACAAAAACGCGAGCAAGAAAGCACTGCTCGAGAATGACTTCATAGTTTGCAAGGGTATGTGGAAATAAGGACCTATCCATCTATCTATCCCTCTCTCTCTCTCTCTCTCTCTCTCTCTCTCTTCTCTCTCTCTCTCATGGGCTGTTCAGCCTGCAAAGGGTCGCAACTTTCCCACAACACCCGTGGATAGAAAAAAAATCACGGCTCGCTGGCTTGTCTCCCTTTGTGTGCTTGTGATAGAAATCCACAAGCTACAAGTAGGCCTACTTTTTCGATTTGTAATAACAGAAAGAAATCTGACTGCAGAAGGTAAGGGGGGGGGGGGGGGGGGGGGGGGAGACTCTCTCAGTGGCTTCTTTTCTTTAATGCTCAAACTCGTGCAGCGCGCCATTTGTACTGTCAAAGGGAATGTACTCAGAGCACACAACGCGTCAGCAAACTGTACTTTGAAAGTTTCTTTTTTCTTTGCGTCAAATGTTATACTTTTGCTAGTGTGTTCGTACCTTCATCATGCAAATTTAGTCACGCAAAACAATACTCCAAATTAACTTTCGGTGCACACACACACACACACACACACACACACACACACACACACACCACACACACACATACACACACACACACACGCGCGCGCCGCGCGCGCGCGCGCGCTCGCACTCACGCTCGCACGCACCACGCACGCACGCACGCTCGCTTTTAAGTGTGTGCTAGGAGTGGTATCCATTGTATGTTACTGTATGTTGTTGCTATTGCTGAGGCGTGCATGTATGCCTTATCAGCGAATGTAGTGGACAAACAGACTGACTGTACTTACTGTAAAGTCGAGACTGTAACATTAAACAAACCGTTTGTTGCGAACTGTGTGTGGTGTTCCACACCCACACCACACCCACACATCACACAAACACTACAACACACACACACAACCACACACCCACAACACACCACATATATAAGACAAGTTAGTGTTTGGGTCTTGTGTTTGTGTGTCCTTTTAGATGGCGGTCTTCCCACAACACATGATTTTGCCTCTCTCCCCTCTCTCTCTCTCTCTCCTCTCTCTCTCTCTCTCTCTTTTCTCTTCTCTCTCTCTCTTCTTCTTAGATTGGCGGTCTTACTAATAATTCTCTTCGTAATTTGTTTCGGTTTCCGCCTGACATCACCTCACTTTGAAGCTAGATAGACGAGAAAGAGATAGATGGGTAGACAGCAATTCAAGAACGCCACAGATTTCATGGTAAACAGTTATACTGTCAAGCTGGACTCTGTCTGTCTGTCTGTCTGTCTGTCTGTCTGTCTGTCTCTCTCTCTCTCTCTCTCTCTCTCTCTCTCTCTCTCTCTCTAATTATATATATATATATTATCATATATATATATATATATATATATATATGTTGTAGGTGTCCGCTGCCATTCCCCCATCTCCATCCCCACCTCTCTGTTTTGAAAATTAAACATTTTCCTTTAGGACAGTCCATATGAACAGCAAATATTTCCTTAAATTAAATGTAGCGAACGACAAAAAAAAAAAAAAAAACAAACAAACAAAACAACCCGTGGACAAACGAATCACAAGACAAAACACGACGCGTTTCGACCTCTAATTAGGTCTTCTTCAGGCAAGATACAAAAAAAATATTATTAGGACAACGAAAATGAACAAGCAATTCTGAAGTGATTGAAGATATGTGAATTCTCGTTCATTTTTGTTGTCCTGATGGTTTCGTGTCTTGCCTGAAGAAGACCTAAGAGGTCGAAACGCGTCGTGTTTTGTCATGTGATTCGTTGTTTTTTTTTTGTTTTTTTTTTTTTTTTTTTTCTTTTAAGATTTATTTAGATTTCCGCCTGCAGTCGTCTCACTTTGCAACTAAATGTTTTCCGTTCAATTTTAGTCAGCTTTGCTTTTCAGGTAAGAAAATCATTGTAATATAAAAACTTAGTAAACATGCTTTTTTTCGCTTCTCTTTCAAAGAAATATCTCCTAACGTGTTCCCTTCGTTGCAAGAGCTGCAACAAATGCTGAAAAGTATTAAAATGCAGACTTTGTTTTTTCAAGTCAGCAAGTCACTCTGTTTCTTAATTTCTGGATCACTAGCATTGTATTCATTATTTAAAAAGAAAAGAAAAAAAAAGACGAAAACAAAGTGGCAAGAGTATTAAATAACAAAAAAGATAGAAATGATCGATTAGAAAAACTAAAAGATAGATTGATTCGATCAGAAAAACTAAAAGATAGATTGATCTATCAGAATAACTAAAAAGAAAGATCGATCAATCAGAATAACTAAAAGGATAGATGGATCTATCAGAAAACTAAAAGATAGATTGATCAATCAGAAAAAAACTAAAAAGATAGATTGATCAATCAGAAACACTAAAAATATAGATTGATCAATCAGAAAAAACTAAAAAATATAGATTGATCAATCAGAAAAAAAACTAAAAAATTAGATTGATCAATTAGAAAAACTAAAAAAGATAGATTGATCAATCAGAAAACACTAAAAATATAGATTGATCAATCAGAAAACACTAAAATATAGATTGATTCAATCAGGAAAAACTAAAAAGATAGATTGATCAATCAAAAAAAAACTAAAACGATAGATTGATCAATCGAAAAACTAAAAAGATAGATTGATCAATCAGAAAAAAAAAACCTAAAAGACAGATTGATCAATCTACGTGGTGGCGGTCAGATAAAACGGACAAAGAAGGTAATCGTAAACGGACTTAAATCAGTGCCTTTGAAAGAAACGATTGACAAATGTATTGGCAATTAGCAAAACAGCTATAAGAGAGAGAGAGAGAGAGAGAGAGAGAGAGAGAGAAGAAGAAGAGAAGGAGAGAGAAGAGAAGAGAGAGAGAGAGAGATATACGTAAACAACTGAAACGAGTGTATTTAAAACAAAATAATGGACAAATATGTTGGTTGATTAGCACAAAAAAACAACAACACGAAAATAAAAAAAAGAACGGCTACAAAACAACACAACAACAACAACAAAAACCCAACAACAACAACAACAACTACAAACAAAACAACAAATTCACAAGTATTTAACAGACATTGAACAATGTCGTGCTAGTGTCTCTGAGCCCTTTCCAACTTACATGGTAGAATGTACGACTCTGCCACAAAGCGGAGTTTGGCTTTCACCCCCAAGCCCTTCCTGTTGGTTGACCAACTCCCCTGTGGAGTCCCTTAAATAGCTGCCATGGTTGGCTCCAGGGCAGCCCATAAATTCTCCATCAATGCGTGATGCTAGCAGGAACATCCGGAGTGTCAAAATGGCCCGTTACCCTCACCCATCATGAAGGGGGTGGTGGGAGAGGGAAGGGGAAGGGGGGGAGGGGAGGGGGGAGGAGAAGGTGGGGGCTGAGATCTCACTCGAACAACTTTTCGTGAGTTTAAAAATCGTTTAATTAGGACATGACAGCAATTCCGTTTATTTTATGTTTTTTTTTTCCGTTTATTTGTTTGATTGTTTGATTAGGTTTCTTAATTAATTAATGATTTCTCCTTATCATTATCCTCTCTCTCCTCCTCCTCCTCCTCCTCCTCCTCCTCCTCCTCCTCTTCTTTTTTCATCGTCTTCTTCTTCTTCTTCTTCTTCTTCTTCTTCTTCTTCTTCTTCTTCTTCTTCTTCTTCTCTTCCTCCTCTCTTCTCTTTCTTCTTCTTCTTCTTGTTCTTCTTGTTCTTCTTGTTCTTTCTCTTCTTGTTCTTGTTCTTGTTCTTCTTCTTCTTCTTCTTTCTTCTTCTTCTTCTTCTTTCTTCTCCCCCGCCCCTCCCTCTGTTTCTTTTTCTTCTTTTTTCATATAACGGAAGCTGAAATGTCATTTGGATGATGTTTGAAAGAGTGATAAGGTGAATTTGCAGCGTGTGTGTGTGTGTGTGTGTGTGTGTGTGTGTGTGTGTGTGTGTGTGTGTGTGTGTGTGTGTTGTGTTGTGTGTGTGTGAATCATGATCAATATTAAAAAAAAAAACCATTAAATTTGTTCAAGTAAATTTCATCTGTCATTTTTGTCTCACTTGTGTTTTGAGTTTAGCTGTGCTGAATTATATGAATCTTTTTTAAGAGTCTTCCCTAAGCCTAATTCTTAACGCATTAAAGGTTCAACCAGTTCACTTAATCTTTCTTGTTCTAGTTTGTCTCTTTATTTCATCTTTTTTTTCCTTCCTTCCTGCCTATTTTTATTTCCCTTCCTTTCCTTTCCTTCCTTCTCCTTTGTCCTTCCTTCCTCCCTCTCTCCCTCTTCCCTTCCTTTTCCCTTTCCCCCTCTCTCCCTCCTTCCCTCTTGCTTTCCTTCCTCCTCTCTCCTCCTTCCCTCTTGCCTTTCCTTCCTTCCTTCCTTTCTCCTCTCTCCCCTTCCCTCTTGCTTTCCTTCCTTCCTCCCTTCTTCCTCCTTCCTCTTGCCTTTCCTTCCTCCATCCTCTCCTCCTTCCCTTTGCCTTTCTTCCTACCTCCTCTCCCTCCTTCCTCTTGCCTTTCCTTCCTTCCTTCCTTCCTCCCTCTCTCCCTCCTCCCTTTGCCTTTCCTTCTCCTCTCTCCCTCCTTCCCTCTTGCCTTCTCTCCCTCTCTCCCTCCTTCCCTCTTGCCTTTCCTTCCTTCCTCCCTCTCTCCTCCTTCCTCTTGCCTTTCCTTCCTTCCTTTTTTTTCTTTCCTTTCTTTCCTTCTTTCCTTTCTCTTTTCTTTTCTTTCTTCCTTTCTTTCCTTTTTCCTTTCTTCTTTCCTTTCTTTCCTTTTTCCTTTCTTTCCTTTCTTTCCTTTCCTTTTCCTTTCTTTCCTTTCTTTCCCCTTCTGTCTTTCTTTCATTTTTCTCTTTCCTTTCTTTCCTTCGTCCTTCCTTTCTTTTTCTTTCTTTAAGCGGTTTTTTTAATTTTTTTTCCTTTTTTCCTTTCTTTCCTTTTTATCATTCCTTTTTTCCTTTCTTTCATTTTCTTTCTTTTTCCTTATTCCTTTCTGTTCCTTTCTTATTTTCTTTGGGCCTTTTTTTTTTCTTCTTTTTTCTTCTTTCTTTCCTTTCTTTTTTCTTTTTTTCCTTCTTTTTTCCTTTCTTCTTCTTTCTTTTTCTTTCCCTTTCTTCCTTTTCCTTTTTTCCTTTCTTTCCTTGTCTTATCCTTTTCCCTTTTATTCTTCTTCCTTTCTTTCCTTCTTTCCCTTTTTTCCTTTGTTTTGCTTATTTACCTGTTTGTGTAACGAACATTTTTTTTCTTTCTTTCTTTTCGGGGGTGGGGGAGGGGGAGACAAATGTAGGGGCAGCAATCCATCCGTCATTAAGGCGATGGCGTGGCAGAGATGTCTACAGAGAGAGAAAAAAAACAACAACAAAACAACACGAAACGACACGACACGAAACGAAACGAAACAAAAAAAAAACCCAACCAACAAAAAAAAAAAAAAAGTAGGGGTGGGGGTGGGTGGGAGGAGGATTGAGAAAGGGGGGGCAGACAGATAATGGGAAGGGAGAAAGTGAAGACCCATCTGTTTTTTCATTCTCGTGTTAGGGATAAAACCCATCTGTGTTTCATTCTTTCTTTATCTCTCACTTTGCCCCCCCCCCCCCTTTTCTCATCCCGCCCCCTCCCCCCCCCCCCCCCCCCCCCCCATTCACTCGGGGAGGCAGACATCTCTAGGAGCGGGCCGATCCATACACTCTGCTGCGCCATGTTGGTACACAACACAAAAGGTCAGATCCCGCCAAAGGTTCCTTCCCCATAGCAGGTGCTTGCTTTCAAGTTTCTAATACTTCTTCATCGTGGACTGGCCGATAACACGGTGTGCCTGTCTGCCTGTCTTTTCCAAAAACCTTTGAAGTCATGTATGCACACAGCAAAACAAAAAAAAAACAATAGGAAATGGAAAGAAAAAAAAAAAAAAAGAAAAAAAAAAAAAAAAAAGAAAAGAAAAATCCACTTCGAGGGGTAATTTCTTTTTGCCCAGCATGATTGGAGTGGGAGGGGGAGGGGGATGATAGGGGAAGAAGAGCAAGGTGGGGTGCGTGGAGGAGGTTGTGTGTGTGTGTGTGTGTGTGTGTATGGAGAGGGGGGGGGGGCAAAGGAGGGGGGGGGAGGAGCGGCGTCCTGTCTTTTTCTTTCTTGGTTTCAGTGGCTAACAGTGGTTTACAGTGGCAACAGTGGGTTACAGTGGCTAACAGGGGTTACAGAGCCTAACAGGGGGTTACAGTGGCTAAAAGGGGTTTACATGGCTAACATGGGTTTACAGTGGCTAACAGGGGGTTAACAGAGCCCAACAGGGGGTTACAGTGGCTAACAGGGGGTTACAGTGGCTAAAAGTGGGTTAACAGTGGCTAAAGGGGTTACAATGGCTAAAAAGGGGTTACAGTGGCTAACAGGGGGTTACAGTGGGTTACAGTGGCTAACAGGGTTACAGTGCCTAACAGTGGGTTACATGGCTAACAGTGGGTTACAGTGGCTAACAAGGGGTTACAGTGCTAACAGGGGGCTACAGTGGCTAACAGTGGGTTACAGTGGCTAAAAGTGGGTTAGAGTGGCAAACATGGGTTACAGTGCCTAACAGGGCGGGGATTACAGTGGCTAACAGTGGCTAACATGTTAACAGGGCAACAGGGTGTTTTCAGTGGCTAAAAGGGTGTTACAGTGGCTAACAGGGTTACAGAGAAAACAGGGGTTACAGTGGCTAACAGGGGTTGCAGTGGCTAACAGGGGTTACAGTGGCTACCAGGGTGGGTTACAGTGCTAACAGGGGGTTACAGTAGCTAACAGGGGGTTACAGTGGCGAAGGGTGGGTTACAGTGGCTAACAGGGTTACAGTAGCACAGGGGTTACAGTGGCTAAGGGGGGGTTACAGTGGCTAACAGTGGGTTACAGTAGCTAACAGGGGTTACAGTGGCTAAGGGGGGTACAGTAGCTAACAGTTGGGTACATAGCTAACAGTGGGTTACAGTGGCAACAGGGGGCTTTCAGTGGGAACAGGGGTTACAGTGGCTACAGTGGGTTACAGTGGCTAAAAAGGGGGTTACAGTGGCTAACAGGGGGTATACAGTGGCTAACAGTGGGTTACAGTGGCTAAGGGTGGGTACAGTGGCTAACAGTAGGTTACAAATGGCTAACAGTGGGTTACAGGGCTAAGGGTTTGGGTTACAGTGGCTAACAGGGGGGTTACAGTTGCTAACATGGGTTACAGTGGGTAAGGATGGGGTTTCAGTGGGTAAAAGGGGTACAGTGGGTAACAGCGGGTTACAGTTGCTAACAGTGGGTTTCAGTAGCAAACGGGGTTTCAGTGGGTAACAGTGGGGTACAGTGCTAACAGTGGGTTACCTGGCTAACAGTGGTTACAGTAGCTAACAGGGGTTACAGTGGCTAACAGTGGGTTACAGTGGCTAAGGGTGGGGTTTTCAGTGGCAAAAAGTGGGTTAACAGTGGCTAACAGGGGTTACAGTGGCAAGGATGGGGTTTCAGTGGCTAACAGTGGGTTTCAGTGCCTAACAGTGGGTTACAGTGGCTAAGGATGGGTTACAGTGGCTAACAGTGGGTTACCGTAGCTAACAGTGGGTTACAGTAGCTAACAGTGGGTTACAGTGGCTAACAGTGGGTTATCGGCTAACGTGGCTACTCGGGTAACAGAGGGTTACAACTGGCTATGGGGGGTACAGAGGTGGGTTACAGTGGCTAACAGTGGGTTACAGTGGCTAGCAGTGGCTAAAAATGGGTTAGGGAGTTACAGTGGCTAACAGGGAGCAGGTGGTGGGGTGGTGGTGAGGAAAAGCAGCAAGCAGGTTGGGGTGGGGGAAAAGGTAGAGAAGTAGGGACAGAAGGTTACAGTGGCTAACAGGGGGTTACAGTGGCGAACAGGGGGTTACAGTGGCTAACAGGGGTTACAGTGGCTAACAGGGGGTTTCAGTGGCGAACAGGGGGTTAAAAGTGGCTTACAGCAGGTTTCAGTGGCGAAAAGGGGGTTACAGTGGCTAACAGTGGTTACAGTGGCTAACAGTGGGTTACTGTGGCTAACAGTGGTTACAGTGGGTTACAGTGGCTAACAGTGGGTTACAGTGGCTAACAGTGGGTTACTGTGGCTAACAGGGGTTACAGTGGTTACAGTGGCTAACAGGGATTACAGTGGCTAACAGGGGGTTACAGTGACTAACAGGGGTTACAGTGGCTAACAATCGTTACAGTGGCTAAACAGGGGGTTACAGTGGCGAACAGGGGTTACAGTGGGTTACAGTGGCTATCAGTGGGTTACAGAGGCTAACAGTGGGTTACTGAGCTAACAGGGGGTTACAGTGGCTAACAGGGGTTACAGTGGCTAACATGTGGGTTACAGTGGCTAACAGGGGGTTACAGATGCTAACAGGGGGTTACAGTGGCTAACAGGGGGGGGTTACAGTGGCTAACGTGGGTTACAGTGCCTAACAGGGGGTTACAATGGCTAACAGTGGGTTACAGTGGCTAACAAGGGGTTACAGTGGTACGGGGTTACAGTGGCTAACAGGGGTTACAGTGGCCTAACAGTGGGTTACAGTGGCTAACAGTGGGTTACAGTGGCCTAACATGGGGTTACAGTGGCTAACAGGGGGCTACAGTGGCTAACAGTGGGTTTACAGTGGCTAACAGTGGGTTAGCAGTGGCTAACAGTGGGTTACAGTGCCTAACAGGGCGAGAATAACAGGGGTTAACAGTGGCTAACAGTGGGTTACAGTGGCTAACAGGGTGTTACAGTGGCTACAGGGTGTTTACAGTGGCTAACAGGGGTTACAGTAGAAATACATGGGGGTTTACAGTGGCTAACAGGGGTTGCAGTGGCTAACAGGGGTTACAGTGGCTACCAGGGTGGGTTACAGTGGCTAACAGGGGTTACAGTAGCTAACAGGGGGTTACAGTGGCGAAGGGTGGGTTACAGTGCTAACAGTGGGTTACAGTAGCTAACAGGGGTTACAGTGGCTAAGGGTGGTTACAGTGGCTAACAGTGGGTTACAGTAGCTACGGGGTTACAGTGGCTAAGGGTGGGTTACAGTAGCTAACAGTGGGTTACAGTAGCTAACAGTGGGTTACAGTGGCTACAGGGGGCTTACAGTGGCTAACAGTGGGTTACAGTGGCTACAGTGGGTTACAGTGGCTAACAGGGGTTACAGTGGCTAACAGGGGGTTACAGTGGCTAACAGTGGGTTACAGTGGCTAAGGATGGGTTACAGTGGCTAACAGTGGGTTACAGTGGCTAACAGGGGTTACAGTGCTAAGGATGGGTTACAGTGGCTAACAGTGGGTTACAGTTGGCTAACATGGGTTACAGTGGCTAAGTGGGTTACGTGGCTAACAGTGGGTTACAGTGCGTAACAGGGGTTACAGTGCTAACAGTGGGTTACAGTAGCTAACGGTGGGTTACAGTGGCTAACAGTGGGTTACAGTGGCTAACAGTGGGTACTCTGGCTACAGATGGGTTACAGTAGCTAACAGGGGGTTACAGTGGCTAACAGTGGGTTACAGTGGCTAAGGGTGGGTTACAGTGGCTAACAGTGGGTTACAGTGGCTAACAGTGGGTTACAGTGGCTAAGGATGGGTTACAGTGGCTAACAGTGGGTTACAGTGCTAACAGTGGGTTACAGTGGCTAAGGATGGGTTACAGTGGCTAACAGTGGGTTACAGTAGCTAATGGTGGGTTACAGTAGCTACGTGGGTTACAGTGGCTAACAGTGGGTTACATGGCTAACAGTGGGGCTACTCATGGCTAACAGAGGGTTACACTGGTATGGGTAGGGCTACAGAGGGTAGGGGTGGGTACAGTGGATTAACAGTGGGTTACAGTGGCTAGCAGTGGCTAACAGTGGGTTAGGTGGTTACAGTGGCTAACAGGGGGTCAGGTGGTACGGGGGTAGTGGGACGGGGAAAAGGAGCAAGCAGGTTGTGGGTGGGGGTAAAGGTAGAGAATGTAGGGACAGAGGTTACTGTGGCTAACATGGGGGTTACAGTGGCGAACAGGGGGTTACAGTGGCTAATACAGGGGGTTACAGTGGCTAACAGGGGGTTACAGTGGGCTGAACAGGGGGTTACAGTGGCTTACAGCAGGTTACAGTGGCGAACAGGGGGTTACAGTGGCTAACATGGGTTACAGTGGCTAACAGGGGGTTACAGTGGCTAACAGTGGTTACAGTGGGTTACAGTGGCTAACAGTGGGTTACAGTGGCTAACAGTGGGTTACTGTGGCTAACAGTGGGTTACAGTGGGTCGTTAACAGTGGCTAACAGGAGTTACAGTGGCTAACAGGGGTTACAGTGACTAACAGGGGGGGTTACAGTGGCTAACAATCGGTTACAGTGGCTAACAGGGGGTTACAGTGGCGAACAGGGGGTTACAGTGGGTTTACAGTGGCTACAGTGGTTACAGAGGCTAACAGTGGGTTACTGTGGCTAACAGTGGGTTACAGTGGCTAACAGTGGGTTACAGTGGCTAACAGTGGTTACAGTGGCTACAGTGGGTACTGTGACTAACAGTGGGTTACAGTGGCTAAGGGGGGTTACAGTGGCTAACAGGGGTTACAGTGGCGAAGGGTAGGTTACAGTGGCTAACAGGGGGTTACAGTGGCTAACAGTGGGTTAGGCTAAATGGGTTACTGTGGCTAACAGTGGGTTTACAGTGGCTAACAGTTGGTTTACAGTGGCTAACAGTGGCTAACAGGGGGTTACAGTGGCTAACAGTGGCTAACAGTGGGTTACAGTGGCTAACAGTGGGTTACAGTGGCTAACAGTGGGTTACAGTGGCTAACAGTGGGTTAGAGTGGCTAACAGTGGGTTATGTGGCTAACAGTCGGTTACAGGGCTAACAGTGGGTTTCTGTGGCTAACGTGGGCTAACAGGGGGTTACAGTGGCTAACAGGCTAAGGTTACAGTGGCTAACAGTGGGTTACAGTGGCTAACAGGGGTTATAGTGGCTAACGTGGGTTACAGTGGCTAACAGTGGGTTACAGTGACTAACAGGGTGTTACAGTGGCTAACAGTGGGGTACAGATGGCTAACAGGGGGTTACAGTGGCGAAGCGTGGGTTACAGTACTAACAGGGGGTTACAGTGGCTAACAGTGGCACAAATGGGTTACAGTGGCTAACAGTGGGTTACAGTGGCTAACAGTGGGTTTACAGTGGCTAACAGTGGGTTACAGTGGCTAACAGGGGGTACAGTGGCTAACACGGGGTTACAGTGGCTAACAGCAGGTTACAGTGGCTAACTGTGGTTAAGGAGGGTTACAGTGGCTAACTGTAGGTCACAGTGGAAAACAGGGGGTTACAGTGGCTAACAGTGGGTTACAGTGGCTAACAGGGGGTTACAGTGGCTAACAGGGGGTTACAGTGGCTAACAGGGGGTTACAGTGGCCAACAGGGTTTACATGGCTAACAGGGGTTACAGTGGCTAACAGTTTGTTCGAGGGGAGCAGGTGGTGGTGGTGGTGGTGAGGGAAAAGCAGCAAGCAGGGTGGGGGTGGGGGAAGAGGTAGAGAATGTAGGGACAGAAGGAGACCGGAGCGGGGAGGGGGAAGGGGGAAGGGACAGGTGCGTAGTGCGAGGTGCGGGTGTTAAGAGGGGGAAGGAGGTGGGGGGGGGGGAGGGGGGACTGTTCTTGTTGGATACCGCACACATCGCCTACGCGCATTTCAGTCAAACTTCGTGTTCCTAACCTGAACTTTCGCTCCTTTGGCTGTGATGACCCGTGTCAGCGAACGGCACTTTGCTCCCGGGGAGGGGGGGGGGGGGGGGGGGGGGAGAGGGGGGAGAGGGGGAGGGGCGCGTACGTCATGTTCCTTTCACCGGTAGGAAAGTCAGTCAACGACAAATAATACGGCTTCACAGACTGTAGAGTAGAGGCTTTGGCGAAATGCACTCTTATGAATGTGAATATGGAGAACGCATAGTACACGAAAAGTGCACTAACCGAAGCGTGTTGTCACTGCTCTCGTTTACCGAATGATATAGTAACCACCATACCAACCAGTTGTTTAATAAAAGAAGGCGGAGGGAAAGATGGGATGGTCAGCGGAAAGGACGGCGGGCGAGGGAGGGTAGGGAGGGGGTAGGAGAGGGAGAATTGGGGGGGGGGGGGGAGAGGCGGTAGGAAGTGGGGGGAGGGATGGAGAATTGGGGGGGGGGGGGTGAGAGCCGGTAGGAAGTGGGGGGAGGGATGGAGAAAGGGGTTGGACGTGTGGTGTGAAGGTGTGATGGTATGGTGGTGGGAGTGGGTTGACCCTGGAGGGGTGGGGGGGGGTGGGAGTGGGGGGGGTAAGGACTTGGGCTGGGCGGAGAGGAGTGAGGGGGGGGGGGGGGGGCATCACATTAGCACTTTCAGCACGTCCAGCGACTGGTCAATGTGAGCCGTCATGTGACTGAGTTGTTGACAGGGGCAGGGTAGAAATGGATGATGGGGATGGGAGGGGTTGGGGGTGGTGGAAAAGGGAGTGGGAAACACAGTACGAAAGGGAGAGAAGAAGACGGCGATTGAACTATCTATTCTCCACTGAATCCAAAGCATTTACCAAAAATGTGGTGCGGTAAACTGTGTGTGTGTGTGTGTGTGTGTGTGTGTGGCGTGTGTGCGTGTGTGCGTGTGCGTGTGCATGTGTGTGTGTGTGTGTGTGTGTGTGTGTGTGTGTGTGTGTGTGTGTGTGCGTGTGTGTGTGTGTGCGTGTGCGTGTGCATGTGTGTGTGTGTGTG
>CM031609.1:86569788-86579788 GCA_018398815.1 Conus ventricosus
GACGAATGAATCGGAATATTCAGAAACCGTTTGATTGCATAAGTATGCACTCGTTCTATGTTCAGATTATTTTCAAGTCCCCATATTTCAGCACCATATGTAAGAATCGGTTCAGTCTGGGTATTAAATAGCTTCCAAAATATGTGTGGATCAGTAGTATTTAATTCCTTTAATGTTCTCAAAATTTCTATCACCCCTTTTTTTGCCTTTTCTACTTGTTTCACCCCAACCTAAATTCCAACTTAATTTTGTCGTAAAAAACATACCAAAGTATTTGTATAAATTGGTTACTTTAACCTCAGAATTACCATACCACAAAACTTCATTTTTAGCTAAATATCCACCTTTACGAAACACAATACTGGGTTTATCAAAGTTTATTGTCAACTGTAGTTTATCAGCTTCCTGTTTCAAAACATTCAATTGGTTTGCAATCCTATTGCTGTACTAGACAACAGAATTATATCATCAGCAAACATCATCATACAAATCTCCACAGCACTGGGATAATCTGAATACCATGTTTACCATTTCTTGAGAGTTCTAAAGCAAGCTCATTGATAAAAAAAGAAGAAAGAAAACAACTGTGGGCTTAACTCCACGTGGGCAATTGAAAAAATCAGAATAAACACATTTCTCACGTACACATACCAATATAGTCAGGTGGCTGAAATCTGTATCTTGCAAAAAAAACTAATACCCTAAACGTTTCGGGTTAGAAGCAAACATCCAGCTTTTCTGAAATTTGTTGATGTATTCGAAGACAACCTGGGTGGATGGCCCTTCCAAATTTGCCCACCTTGGCCGCCATGACACTTTTTAAAATGGCCGCCGAAAACGAGACTTTTCTGCATATCTCTAGTTGCAATGAACATAAGTACACATAATTAATGTCAAATGTACCATTTGTTTTTGGTATAGAGAAATCAAATTTTACACTCTCTTCTGTGTGAAAATGAGGGTTGACCTATAAAATGTCTTACAAAAGTGAATACTAGGCTACTTTAGAGAATTCAAGATACACATAAAAGTGATGAACATTATTTCCATCAATGGTGTCGGTCTCTCTGGAGTACACTGTCAACATGTACAGAAAATAGTATCCTGTGGTGTCGGTCTCTCTGGAGTGCACTTTTTGGATATGTTTGGGGCAGGTCAAACCGACTGTACTTTCATCAGTTATCCTGCTGCTCAGGAGACACGGGATTTCTGCAGTTTCCTCTGTAACAGTAGAATGCCTTTGTGCAAGCAAGAGCCAGCCGTGTGCATCGGCACCGCCGTGTTGCACAGCATGCCGCTTCCTCGCCCCCTGCTCCTCTTCCACAACCACAGGATGTGAGCTCCAGGCACATGGCTGTCGAAGGCTCCTCTGTGAGAAGTTTAGACTCAAGTACTGCATGGCTGTCATCCTTTTCAACTAGCTTCCAGCCACTGTCCACTGCTGGAGGCAAGTACTGATTTGCCTCTAGTGCTCGCTTCCAGATCAAAGTGTGTGATAATGTGATCGTCTAATGTGCAGTAACAGAGCATCACGTGTGGGAGGAAGGTTTTTAATACTTCTCTTTGCACTGTGAAAGAGATCACATCGAACCTGCTGAACTGATTGCTGATGCCTGTCTGGGTTGTACAATCTACAGACAAAAGACTCAGCATCGGCCAAAACAGCCTCATCAGGAAAGTCTTCTTTTCCTGGATTTTGAAGAAGCTCTGGGTTGCTGACAAAATGGACCAAGCTGATAGCTTGCCATGCCAGCAAATTGGCTTGTGTTCCGACCCCGTGATAGCATGAAATGCTAAAAGATTCTCTTTCTGCATCAGAGATGTTGATGTGGTGGACAGGAACATAATGTTCCTTTCGTGGCGTCCCAGACTGCATCCAAAGGAACAGGCTAAGCTGTGGTTGGTGGGCAAGGAGGAGGATGAGGACATCGGTGTCACGACTGACAACAACAGTCTGAGGGAATCCTCGTTCACTTGCTTCTCTTGCATGGAGTCGCATGCGGGTATCTGCTTCTTCATGATCAGCTGAGGTAAGGTGTGACACGTCTCTTCCTGTTGATGTCCAGACTTTTGCAGGCCTTTGAATCCACCACTGAGTACCAGTTCTCTGCCTGTCTCATTTTGGAATCTGCTGGATAGTGAGCACATAAAAAGTCTGTCAGACTGGCTTTGTTTTCATTCAGTGAGATGAATCTGTCCACTGGCCAATAATCTGGTGTCGTGACTGCAGACTCCTTTTGATAGTTTGTTTCCTTTCCACTCTTGTAGCATGGGCTGTGATTTGATTGTCTGTGGATTGTATCTGTCAAAGACGATGTCAACACGGGTACAATCGTTGGAAAAGAGGCTTTCCACGTGTTGTGCAAAGTTGTCGCTCCATTCTCCAAAGGTCTTTGCTCCAACCCGGTTTCCAAGGGCTTGAACATAGCCATACCATCTACGATGGTGCAGGTCAAGTTGGTGTTTTCTGGGACAGCATTCTGAGGCAAAGCCTTCTTAAGTATTTTACCCAGTTCAGCCTTGTTTCTGGGTAGTCGCAGTTTACGGTCAGCTGTTGCAAGAGAAAGAGGAATTGGACAGAGTTCTTGCTGTAACAGCCTGTCAATATCAATGTCTCTTCCTGCTTCCATTGCTGGTATCACACGTCTGAACAACTCTCTGTTACTTCCAAATTTACAGCTTTCTGTTTTCCAGTATCAATCTGTACTGTGTACATGCCATCAAATGTTTGAAGCTTCTGTGTCTTGATTCTGTCATGAAAAACGCTGTTTTGTCTTTGAATCTTTCACGGACAAAGTCTTTGATGACTGACTTCCCTAATTCTTCTGCCATCAATAAGTCATTCTTCACAGCCTCATTGGCAACATCCCCAGTGGTAAGTGAACAAGCTCTGAAGATGGCTGGGCAAAGGGATTGAAGACACGGAACATACCAATGAGTTTTCGCACATCATCATGGTCCTGCTTCATCGCTTCTTTCCAAAGTCCTTGTGTCCAAAGTCACTTTCCTGTTTGATGTCAGTAGTCAAGCTGAACACGTCTTTAGTGTCCTTTGCAAGTTTTGCTCTTTCGTTGTATGTCAGGCACCATCTGTCTCTGGCTGTGTCTGTCCTTGTTATCCCAACAAGACCCTTGCCACTTTCCCAGTTTTGTTCACATGTTTGATGGCTTGATCATCTGGGATCTGGTTGAACTTCTGTTGGGGCTCTTTTGTCACAAAATCACCAGTTTGGAATCCTTGATAAACCTCTGGGGCTGTCTGGGAGAGCATTGTCATGTCTGCCAAGAAAACTGTTCCCAGCGAGTGTAATGAACATGGTCGAAGGCACCAAACCATGGAAGCATTTCTGCAAATGAGAGGTACAGCTCCCAGTCACCTTCACGGAGTGAGCGTGTGAAGCGCAGGAGAATGGAAACCAGCTTCGTGTAATTCCTCCCGTACTGAAAGGTTGCACTCTCTGAACAGCAGGCTTCAAACTCATTGAACAATGGCAACACTTGTTCAATCTCAGTCAGCAGATCTGCTACACACGATCTGATCTGTTCTTCATCCTTGTCTGAGAAACCACTGCTACCATCTTTGCTGCTTCTCGAGACTTTCACTGAAGAGCTTAGCATTCTCCTTGCCCATTCTTTGAAGCGAAGCCAAAGAACAGCCCAAAGTGCTTCGAAAGTGAGCTTGTGTGTGCGAAGTACGTGGTTCCAACCCTTTCCTTTCAGAACGTTTACTGCTGTTCTCTCCCAAGGACTCCGCTTTCATTCCAGATGGTAACACAGGACATGATGGGGTCCAATGTATTATTCAAACACCTTGGAGAAATTCAGCTGAATATAGAAACACCCAGCATGAGAACGAAGTCTTTGCAGTGGTCCTGTTTGTCCCACTGAATTTGTCATTTTGCTTTATAGTACAGTTGTTCATCAAAGGTGATGACTGTGTATTTGTGTCTTACTTTTTCGTCATCGCCTGGCATTCGTTCATCACTGTCCTAGTGTAGAAAACTCACTGGCCGGTGCATTTAGGATTGGCATTGGACCCATTTCTGTCACTGGTGGATTGGATGTAGACACTCTTGGTCGAAGCCACTCCATCCTGGTACGTGTTGATCATCTAGTTGTTGCTGGCGGGCAAAGACCCAAGCCATATCTAGAGCACATGACTCTGCAACCTTGTAGTCAGCAGGAGCAAACCAGTTTTCCTGCACCTCCTGTTGAAAGACTGGTCCTGGCTTTGGGTTTTTCATGTTGACATCTTGCAGCTGTGACAGCTCAGGTGGTGGTCGAGTAACTTTTGAGGAAGTTGTCTTGATGTGAATGTTCATCTCTGGTTCAATGCTTGTTCTACGCCTGAGAGCAACAACTTGGCTGGCATGAAAAGTTCCCATTCCACTCATGGTTTCTTCGATAATGTCAGTATTGTCATTTGAGAAACGAACATATCCATTTTGTGTTCCCTTAAAAAATGTTTTGGGGGATGAACACATTGTCATTGTCACGGTAGTGATCTATGACATCACTTGCAATGGCAGTGTCAGCACGCAGTACTGTGTCATATGAAGCTTAATGTCCAGTTGCATGCAAAAGTGACACCAGCTCCTTGGAACGGGTTGCCTGATGTACAGTAAGACCAAGGCCAAGATGCTTTGGCGTCATTTTACGGCCTCCTGATGTCGCACATACGATGTCCTGACAAATACTCAGAACTTTGCTTCTGTTCGCTGCCTCCTGTTCTTGGCCACTATCTTGCTCATCGGGACATCTCCTGCAGACAAAAGGTTCATGAAAAGGAATAGGCTTTCTGGTACAACTTTTTCTGCATGTCTGTGTTCAGGTTGCCGACCACATTTTGTGCTGGAGTGTGTTTTATTCATTGTGGATTTTGACTGCAACTCTGAAAATCCAGCTCAAAATCTCATCTTCATGGTGAATGGGGTTTTCGTCTGCTTTCACCAGCAGAGCATCATCATCTTCACACAGCTTTCCTCCTCTTTTATGTCTTTCAGCATAGTTTTCATAGCAAAGTCACTGAAACCAGAAGGCACAATTAGGAGTGGCTGTGTTCTGTCCAATGGCTTTACAAATGTCACTTTCTCTCCAAAATACTTCATGACTTTCTCCTTAAATCTATTGCTCCAGTAAACACCAGGGTCTCACCAAAATTCACTGACAACACTTCGCTGTAATGATCCCAGATAGCTTTCAAAGGAATATGTGCCCTTTGGCCATTCACTTTCCAGTGTCGTCATTGTGTTTTCAAAAACAATAGTTTCACTGGCAGGATCTTTTCGTGACCTTGGGTTTTGTCCTTGTATTTCTTGCAAAATCGTGCGTAGCAGGCCAGGTGGTACTTCCCTCTGCTGCCATCATGTCAGAAACTCAGCAAGTCTGCGTCGCATAATCATAACAATGACACCTTCTGTAAATGTAAAATGCACATTACATCATATGTCGTGAATATTGTTTCCTGACTTATTATTGCACTATTTTGTACTGTTGTAAAACTACTTTTGGTCCATTTGTTTTACTGGGATGGGGATGGGGGACAAGTAGAAATTTTGGGGGACAAATAGAAATTTTGATCTACTAGAAATTAGAACTATTAGAAATTATTTGGGAATTTCTAGCCCCGAGATATGCCATATTTTGTGCGTTTTGGCGGCCATTTTGAAAATCCTTATGGCGGCCATACTGGGTATTTTCAGAAGGGCCATCCATGTGGGTTGCATTTGCATACTATCCTAGATTTTACGAAAACAAGATGTTTGCTTTTAACCCGCAACGTTTAGGGTGTTTCACTTTCTAGAAGTAAGCCTCCGACTAATACAGAGTCGTACATTCTACATAATGCCATATACAACTTTCCATTGATCCGTTTCATCTAAGAACATTCAATGAAATATTTCTGTTTACAGAATCAAAAGCTTTCCTGAAATCAACAAAAGTGACATACAATTTTGTATATTTAGGCATGTATTTTTTGTACAAGAGCGAATACGTAAATATATGATCAGTTGTGCTGTACCCAGATCTAATCCTGCCTGCTCCTCCACGATTTTCTCTTCCCAGTCTGCACAACGTTTTAATCTCACATTTAAAATGTGTGTGTAAGCTTTGCTGACAACATTTGTCAGTGCTACACCTCGGTAGTTATCAGGAGTGTTCACATCTCCCTTTCTGTGGGTAGGAGCGATGATTGATTTAGCCCATTCAATCGGAAAGAGCGATGATTGATTTTAGCCATTCAATCGGAAAGAGCGATGATTGATTTAGCCCATTCAATCGGAAAGAGCGATGATTGATTTAGCCCATTCAATCGGAAAGAGCGATGATTGATTTAGCCCATTCAATCGGAAAGAGCGATGATTGATTTAGCCCATTCAATCGGAAAGAGCGATGGTTGATTTAGCCCATTCAATCGGAAAGAGCGATGATTGATTTAGCCCATTCAATCGGAAAGAGCGATGATTGATTTAGCCCATTCAATCGGAAGAGCGATGATTGATTTAGCCCATTCAATCGGGAAAGAGCGATGATTGATTTAGCCCATTCAATCGGAAAGAGCGATGATTGATTTAGCCCATTCAATCGGAAAGAGCGATGATTGATTTAGCCATTCAATCGGAAAGAGCGATGATTGATTTAGCCCATTCAATCGGAAAGAGCGATGATTGATTTAGCCCATTCAATCGGAAATGACCCGCTCCGAAACAAGTTATTGAATACCAATACCAGAACATCAATTACTAAATGATTAGAACTTTTCAGCATTTTCCCTACAATTTTATCTGGCCCTGCACTCTTCCCGCCTTTCAAATGTTTTATGCCGTCAATCACTTCTTGTGTCGTAATCGGTTCGTTGAATAAAGGTTCGTCTGTTTCCGTCATATCTGTTTCTAATTCTTCTGCTTATACTCCGTTGCCTTCTACTATGTTGACAGAATGGTTAGAGACATTAAAAAAATGATCATACCATTGCTGAGATGCAATACCATTGTTTATCGTCGTCTTTCTGTTCACTTGTCCTACTGCTGATCAGAAACGCTTTGGGTCACTGGCTGACTCTTTTAATCTCTGTAATCTAATCTCACCAAATTCTTTCTTTTCCTTTTTCCTCAGTTTAATGTATTGTACTCTTTCTTTGATGTACTCACCTTTTACGCTCTGTCTTATGTGGCTCGGTTTTAGCTCTCCTGTATCTCTGAAGCAGATTTTTGACCAGACGTTGGTTTTTGTTTGTTTGTTTGTTTGTTTTTTTTGTTTTTGATTTTTTTACATTCCATGTCAAGCCAGTCATCACACTGGGAGTCGTCTGGATTAGGCCTGGCCCTCTTAAGGTATACGGAGTTAAGGGTTAAAAGGCTTCTTTGAGGGGTGTTTCTTCTCTCAAGACCTTCTGCTGTCAACCTCTCCCTTGAGTTTCTACCTACCGCTACTAACCCGCAAGGATGCCACTCAGTTTCAAACGGAGTGAAGCGGGGTTGTGTTCTTGCTCCCACTCTGTTCAGCCTCATGTTCTTGGCTATGTTGACTGATGCATTCAATGACGCGGAGATATACATCGTCATCAAGTACCGTACAGATGGATCAGTCTTCAATCTCAGGAGACTTCAAGCGAAAACCAAGGTCTCGACAGACACTGTCAATGACTTCCTTTTCGCGGACGACTGTGCCCTCAACGCTGTCTCAGAAGCCACAATGCAACACAGTGTTGACAACAGCTTCGGCTTGACAATCAATACGAAAAAGACTGAAGTGATGCCCAGCCACCCCGAGAAAGCCATACGTTGAGCCAGTCATCAACATCACTGGACAGCAACTGAACGCGGTGGACAAGTTCACCTACCTAGGCAGCACTCTGTCCAGAAACGTTGTCATCGACGATGAGGTGAATGCCCGGCTCGCCAAAGCTAGCGCCCCTTTTAGCAGACTCCACAAGAACGTATGGAACAGGAGAGGTATCACCCTAGAGACCAAGATCAAGGTGTATGGGGGCCGTAGTTCTCACCACACTGCTCTATGGCTGTGAAACATGAACGGTTTACCAGCGTCACGCCAGGAAACTGAACCATTTCCACACCACCTGCCTCAGAAGACTCATGGGCATTAAAGTGGCAAGACAAGATTCCGGACACTGAAGTCCTCACGTGTGCTGGCCTGCCTAGCATCTTCACCATCCTGATGCAGTACAGCTTCTCTGGGCAGGTCACGTAGTTCGCATGCCAGACCATCGGCTGCCAAGGAAGCTATTGTTTGGCGAACTACAACAAGGAAAACGCTCTCATGGAGACCAGAAGAAACGTTTCAAAGACAACCTCAAAACTTCCCTGAAGGCCTTCAACATCAGCCACACAACATGGGAGCCCAGGACAGAGACGGGTGGCGATCACCTCTCCGCAAAGTAACAGAATTGCTGCAGCTGAGCAGCGCAGGATGATCAGGAAGACCAGTGTCAACAGATCTCCAACTGCCGCCACCATCCCCTGTCCATACTGTGATAGGTCTTTCCGAGCGCAGATCGGCCTGACCAGCCATCTACGCACTCACACCCGATCCCAGGATGACCAGATGGTCTTCGTCGTCTCGACGGACAAACAATAACAACACCGCTATCCAGAGCTAGAAAATCGAGAGAGGTCGCAAAGAAACGCGATAACACGTCACACTCGCGAGAATCTAGCCTTCTTTAGTCTCGAAATTGGAATCTGATACAGCTAGTGCCCATCTTGTAGCGTGACAACGGCACTTCGCCCGCCCAGCGAGCTCGAGCAGCAACGAAAGGTAAACTACCAGTGTATGCTAACATCGTCTTCCGGTCGCCATTACGTCTGAATTCGAAGTAATGGACCGGCTGTTAAAAGCCTGCTTCTAGCCGACGATCGACTGTGAAATGTTGCAAACCAGAAGGGTGGAGAAGGTATTGATTTGACCATCTTGATGTGAGAGAGAGAGAGGTGTGTGTGTGTGTGTGTGTGTGTGTGTGTGTGTGTGTGTGTATGTGTGTGTGTGTGTGTGTGTGTGTATGTGTTGGCGCACCACGTGGTACAAAATCATCGTTTAAAGCCAGTCTGTGGCCAATGTTTCTCCAGATTGTCTGTGTGGAAGAAACGCGAACGTCTGTGTCTTTTGTCGAAATACAATTTTTTCTTGTTCAAAAGAAACTTTAGAGTAAATGAAAAAATAACAAAGAACGAAAATATACAAGTTTCAACAAATTAACGGAGAGAAAAAAAAGCAACAACACACACACACACACACACACACACACACACACACACACACACACACACACACACAAGGGAGCAAAAAGGGGGGGGGGAAGTTTTTTTTTTTTTTTAAATCGGACAAAAGAGAAACAGAAAAAACGGCAGAAGGAAGGAACAAAACAGCTGGCACATCTTGAAGAGTTGACTGCTGATTTGTACACACTTTTATTTCGTGCTCTTAAATCTTGCTCACGCTTCTTGTGTATTATAATCAACCGTGTACAAGTACGTGGACAGGTTTTTCTTCAGTAATCCCTATCCCAGGCCGACAGCCTTGCTTGGTGTTTCGTTCACAGCTGTTCTCTTTATCCTGCTCTCTGAGCTAGCATCGGTGTCGTTCACAACCAACAAACTGGGTGTCGAAGGAAGTGTCAAAATACAGGCACCTCGTTGTCAACACTAGCCTCCGTTTTCAAACTGACGTCAGCAGTGACATCAGCTGCATACGTCATTGCTTGGACACGGAGTTTTGTATGGCTTTCACCTTTACCTCTAGCACGGGCACATGCAGGGATCACGCGGCGCTGATGACGTCAGGCGATCTTGAAATTCCCGGGAGCATGTATTACGAGATCGGTGAGTGGTCGGGGTTTATATATATATATATAATATATATATATATATATGTGTGTGTGTGTGTGTGTGTGTGTGTGTGTGTGTGTGTTGTTGTTGTTGAAATAAATAATTTAAGTATCCGTGTCTGTGATGCTTGAGTTCTTCCTTACCCCCCCCCCCCCC
>CM031609.1:86584788-86609788 GCA_018398815.1 Conus ventricosus
TGTAAGCTTGCTGGTGTGGATGTAAGCTTGCTGGTGTGGATGTAAGCTTGCTGATGTGGATGTAAGCTTGCTGATGTAGATGTAAGCTTGCTGATGTAGATGTAAGCTTGCTGATGTGGATGGAAGCTTGCTGATGTAGATGTAAGCTTGCTGATGTGGATGTAAGCTTGCTGATGTGGATGGAAGCTTGCTGATGTGGATTGAAGCTTGCTGATGTAGATGTAAGCTTGCTGATGTAGATGTAAGCTTGCTGGTGTCCATGTAAGCTTGCTGATGTATATGTAAGCCTGCTGATGTATATGTAAGCTTGCTGATGTATATGTAAGCCTGCTGATGTATATGTAAGCTTGCTGATGTAGATGTAAGCTTGCGGATGTAGATGTAAGCTTGCTGGTGTGGATGTAAGCTTGCTGATGTATATGTAAGCCTGCTGATGTAGATGTAAGCTTCCTGATGTAGATGTAAGTTTGCTGATGTAGATGTAAGCCTGCTGATGTAGATGTAAGCTTGCTGATGTAGATGTAAGCCTGCTGATGTAGATGTAAGCCTGCTGATGTATATGTAAGCTTGCTGATGTAGATGTAAGCATGCGGATGTAGATGTAAGCTTGCGGATGTAGATGTAAGCTTGCTGATGTGCATGTAAGCTTGCTGATGTAGATGTAAGCTTGCTGATGTAGATGTAAGCCTGCTGATGTAGATGTAAGCCTGCTGATGTACATGTAAGCTTGCTGGTGTGGATTTAAGCTTGCTGATGTAGATGTAAGCTTGCTGATGTAGATGTAAGCTTGCTGATGTAGATGTGTAAGCTTGCTGATGTAGATGTAAGCTTGCTGATGTAGATGTGTAAGCTTGCTGATGTAGATGTAAGCTTGCTGATGTAGATGTAAGCTTGCTGGTGTAGATGCAAGCCTGCTGATATACATGTAAGCTTGCTGATGTAGATGTAAGCTTGCTGATGTAGATGTAAGCTTGCTGATGTAGATGTAAGCTTGCTGATGTTTCTCAGTGTAAGCTTGCTGATACCTCTTAGTCTTGTACACTTGCTGACACCTCTTACTCTTGTAAGCTTGCTGATGCTTCTCAGTCTTATGAATGTGAGGTCGCTCCACTCTGAGGTTGTCTTAAATGACTCGCTCCACTCTGAGGTTGTCTTAAATGACTCGCTCCACTCTGAGGTTGTCTTAAATGACTAGGGTTCCAAAGAGAAAAGCGTTCAAACTGTGTTCAGCCATCAGGTCTGCCTCCATGCACCAAAGAGTGTGATAATGGCTAGAGGCCAAAGAGAAAAGCGTTCAAACTGTGTTCAGCCATCAGGTCTGCCTCCATGCACCAAAGAGTGTGATAATGGCTAGAGGTCAAAGAGAAAAACGTTCAAACTGTGTTCAGCCATCAGGTCTGCCTCCATGCACCAAAGAGTGAGATAATGGCTAGAGTCAAAGAGAAAAGCGTTCAAACTGTGTTCAGCCATCAGGTCTGCCTCCATGCACCAAAGAGTGTGTTGTCCTCTGATTGGTAGACAGACCCTGTTGTATTTTCTGGCGTTCAGGTTTCAGTTCTTTTTTTTTTCAATTGACTACAATGGAGAATGAGAATAACGATCTTTGTCTGGACCAATCAGTGAGCGTTTCTATGTATTGAGCATGGGAGGAAGGGGAGAAAAAAAAACCATGACGCCACAAACTAATTCCAGTTTTGACCTTTCCCCCTTGCAGACATGTTGTCCTGTTTATCGGAGACAGAATGGGTTTTCGACAGAAAGGAAGTGTGTAATCAGAGGTTAGGTTGTTCTTGTTGTTTTTTCTGCTCTGCACATTGGTGTTACATTTGCGTCGCATGACCTTCTTTTGTTTTGTATACATTTCTTATAGTACTTTTCAGTAATCACCCTACTTAAGGCAAGACCCGGGTTTTAAATAGAAATAGCATAAAAAGCACACCAGTGATGATTGCTCTGGTACAAGTATAGTTTTGAAAAAAAATAATTCACTCTGTCTGTTTGTATCTGTCGCTCTCTGCATTTATCTCTGCCCATGCATCTGTCTGTCTCCTTGTCTTCGTGTCTGTCTGTCTCTCTGTCTGTCCGTCTCTCTCTCTCTCTCTCTCTCTCTCTCTCTCTCTCTCTCTCTCTCTCTCTCTCTCTTCATTAACAGGTATCACACACACACCACACACACACACACACACACCACACACACACACACACACACACACACACACACGCGCGCGCGGCGCGCGCGCCACGTTGTGCAAACGCACACAACAAATAGATAATAGACACATACATACATACATACATACATACATACATACATACATACATACATACATACATAAACTCAGCTGTGAAATGCGCTAGCTATTGGTTTAAGTTATTATAAATGGAACAACAGAGAATTCCACGTAAAGCATAGTACTATGTTGTATGATTTAGATCTCAACGCGAAAGTCAACTGGGTGACTCAAGCGCGAACCTGTTTGTCTGAATATGGTTTTGGGTTCGTCTTGTGCAATCGTGGGGAGGGGGGGGGGGGGGGGGGGGGACGTTAATGATATTATTCGCACGTTTCGCCAACGGTTGCTAGACTGTAGCTGGCAAAAATGGACTGAGCATATTCAGACCACCGCTGGATATGATATGTACAGAATGTTTTGTTATACGCCTGCTTTGAAGCCCTATCTATTGTTGGATTGGAATCCACATTTCAAATATCAGATTTAATGGTACATAGCTTTAGACACAGAAGTGTTTAACTTGTCCAGTGTGTAAAGAAGCAGAGGAAAACGAGGTACATCTTATATTTTTGTTGTCCAGCACTCAGACACATTCGCGAAAGCTGTATAAAATCTCAATATTACCAACAACCCTCTCTGCTCAAACTCACTTTACTATTGTCCTCACAAAAGTTTTGCGATGTGCGATTTTTTTTCACTATTCCTGTCTACGGCATTTAAGTTTGGAGAATGAGTAATGTCTTAGGAAAATATTTCTTTTGTTTTTGTTCCTGTTCTGTTTCTATGTGTTGTTTTTGGCAATGTTATTTTTCTGTTTGGATTTGAGATACTTTTGTTTTGGATAGATTGCTTATAAGATGTTCACATACCCCTTTATAAGGGGCCTTGGCCTGTTGTGAATAAATTCATCCGAATTCTCTCTCTCTCTCTCTCTCTCTCTCTCTCTCTCTCTCTCTCCCCTTCGGTAGGAGGATCGTTATTCCATATCTGTGTGTGCTGATTCTTTTCTTCTTTGTAATCAATTTCTTTTTCTTGTTTGTTGTTTCAATCGTTTCTTTTTTCCTTTTAAAGTCATCTACGCCTTAACTGTTAATGGATAACTTTTTAAGGTTGTGAAGATATGTGTGTATGTTAAAAGTTTTGTAAGTCTTAGTAGCTAGTCATACTTAGTCCCTTAACGGGGCAAGGGCCGGATGAAAAAAAGCATGTGTTTGCTTATCTGTTACCCTTGGAAATAAAGATTATCATCATCATCAAAATTCTCTCTCTCTCTCCCCCCCCCTCTCTCTCTCTCTGTCCCCCTCTCTCTCTTTCTCTCTGTCATTGATATGATGAAGTGTTGGGTGGTGGTGGTGGTGGTGGTGGTGGTGGTGGTGTGTGTGTGTGTGTGTGTGTGTGTGTGTGTGTGTGTGTGTGTGTGCATATGTAATATTTCTAAGACCAGACCCAGTCGGGTTGCTCTTGAGCGTTCGCCCAGTGTCTCTCTTTCGGTTTATGCTCGTAGATATGTTTTAACGTGTGTCATTTATGTTGAATGCAACCAGCCATTACATACTTACTCTGAGAAATAAATCGCCAGTTGACAATTATCTTTGGGTTTGTTTCGCTCGTTTCCTGTTTCTTGGTGTGGTTGCGTGTTGCTTCGCTTCTCTCTCTCTCTCTCTCTCTCTCTCTCTCTATGTGAGTGTGTGTGTGTTGTGGTGTGTGTGTGGTGTGTGTGTGTGTGTGTGTGTGTGTGTGTGCATATGTAATATTTCTAAGACCAGACCAGTCGGGTTGCTCTTGAGCGTTCGCCCAGTGTCTCTCTTTCGGTTTATGCTCGTAGATATGTTTTAACGTGTCTCATTTATGTTGAATGCAACCAGCCATTACATACTTACTCTGAGAAATAAATCGCCAGTTGACAATTATCTTTGGGTTTGTTTCGCTCGTTTCCTGTTTCTTGGTGTGGTTGCGTGTGCTTCGCTTCTCTCTCTCTCTCTCTCTCTCTCTCTCTCTCTGTATGTGAGTGTGAGTGTGTGTGTGTGTGTGTGTGTGTGTGTGTGTGTGTGTAAGGGGAGAGAGAAAGACAGGCAGACAGACAGAGACGAGAGAGAGAGAGAGAGAGAGAGAGAGAGAGAGAGAGAGAGAGAGAGAGAGAGATCCAGGAACAATCCAATGGAAATCCAAAGGACGACTCACAGGCAACACCTTGGAAATGTGTGACACTGGAAGTCGAAGACCTCTGAAGAATCCTGAAGGGGAGAACGACAGCGCTATAAACAAAGAATCGGTCCAGACACGAAGAACGCAGAAGAAAGTTGGATCAAACAATAGTGTGCAGGCATCGTTAAAAACCCAGACGACATCGACACCAAGAAAGCGTTGAAGATTCTAAAAGGCGTGACCAAAGAGAAGCACAACAAGGCAGCACCATCCAGGACAAAGACAGCGACTGTCACAAGGTAAGAAGACAAAACTTTGAAAAAATAGTGGACTGCGTATTAACCTGAATTCTTCAACAAACATAGTAAAGGAAATCCTAGAGTGTTGACAGTACAGGATCCATCAGATGAGGATGATTTTCCAATGCTCCGTGTTAATAGCTCTCACTTGCAGCGTACACCACATGCAGGCCAAGCTTAAAAAGGATACATTTATTACAGATGCAGGCCAAGCTTAAAAAGGATACATTTATTACAGATGCCAGTGGCCTGCCATGTTCCGTTTTCTCGCAGTGCCCATCGTCACACTGAGGGTAACAACTACCAAAACTATTGTAACTCTAAACAACTAGCGACACTCCGTGACCTGTAGCAGCAGTGACTAAAATGTGGAACGGCTACAGGCATCAACAACATCTTGCAAAACTTTAAAACACGGCGCAGAGGCAGCCGGCTGCAGTTGAATCTGACACATTGGACAGTGGCCCACGCCACAGACTCAGGCACTTCACTCTTCCCAAGCAAGCAAATCTCCAGCACTGCAAGAACTACCACACACTATCAGTAAAACCAGCACTGTAGATCATTCTGAAGCTGAAGAGATTACAGCCACGGGCAGATGCCACCATTCCGAGAAATAGACTGGAGTTTGCAAAGACTGTAATATCTGTAACCTGCGTGGTGCCACCATTCCGAGAAATAGGCTGGAGTTTGCAAAGACTGCAATATCTGTAACCTGCGTGGTGCCACCATTCGAGAAATAGGCTGGAGTTTGCAAAGACTGCAATATCTGTAACCTGCGTGGTGCCACCATTCGAGAAATAGGCTGGAGTTTGCAAAGACTGCAATATCTGTAACCTGCGTGGTGCCACCATTCCGAGAAATAGGCTGGAGTTTGCAAAGACTGCAATATCTGTAACCTGCGTGGTCTTCGGTACAAACGCATCTCCAGCACCAGAGGAAGTTCCATCACATCCTAATAGAGCTCACGAAGGCGTTCGACAGATGTGTTGTGAGCCACAATGAAGAGATTTGATATTGGACAGACACTGATCATTTCCATTTCACTGTACTCTTTAGAAACCAGGGCACTGCTCATGCAGGTGCTATTGCAGAGTGGTTTCAACCTTCAGTTGGAGTTCGTCGGGGCTGCCTTCTATTCCGCACACTTTTCAACATATTTCTGAAACGCTTCATGACTGATGCACTTTTAAGATCATGTCAGCAGTCAGCAGTGGAGGAAAAACTGTCACGAACCTTTGAGTTGTAGAGAGCGGAGGAAGAACTGTCACGAACCTTTGAGTTGTAGAGAGTTGTAGAGAGTTGTAGCGAGTGGAGGAAGAACTGTCACGAACCTTTGAGTTGTAGAGGGTGGAGGAAGAACTGTCACGAACCTTTCAGTTGTAGAGGGTGGAGGAAGAACTGTCACGAACCTTTGAGTTGTAGAGGGTATCGACACCCTGGCAGGCGGTGAACAGGAGTTTGCCAAGCTTGTTCAAAGACCGGTTGTCACATCACCCAGACATGACATGGGAATCAGCGCCGAAGAAATAGGTCGATGGCCAACCATAACAGCACATCACAAGTGATATCATGGTCAGTTCTCAGTGACTAGGAACACTTGCAACGTTCATTGCCTGTGATGTCATCCACCGGATCCAAACAAGAACTCCTCTGAAAGGGCAGCCACGACATCAGCGAGGCCAGAACTTATATTAAAGGACAATGACGTGTGAGACATGAGACACAGGGCAGCCACGACATCAGAGAGACTAGAACTTATATTAAAGGACAATGACATGTGAGACATGAGACACAGGGCAGCCACGACATCAGCGAGGCCAGAACTTATATTAAAGGACAATGACGTGTGAGACATGAGACACAGGGCAGCCACGACATCAGCGAGGCCAGAACTTATATTAAAGGACAATGACGTGTGAGACATGAGACACAGGGCAGCCACGACATCAGCGAGGCCAGAACTTATATTAAAGGACAATGACGTGTGAGACATGAGACACAGGGCAGCCACGACATCAGAGAGACTAGAACTTATATTAAAGGACAATGACGTGTGAGACATGAGACATATGAGCCCTGATAACAGATATAGACAGAAAAATTGAAGCTACGAAAATGAGGTCTTACCGCAAGATATTGAACATCAGTTATACTGATCACGTCACCACTGAACAAGTGCGTCAAATCATTAAGCAGTACATCGGACGACTGGGGCATGAGGTTTAACGCACAAAAGTGCTACGTCCTCCCAATCAAGGCCACGTCCTACATGCTCTGTGGAGAGGTTCTGAAGCATGTGAACCACAACCCATACCTAGGCGTCCTCATCTCCTCAGATCTGAAATGGTCAACCCACATCAACAACATATGCAAGAGAGCTGGGTCGTTGCTTGGATTCCTGAGACGCAACCTAGGGAACTGCCCATAGGAGTGTCGCCGACTGGCCTACATCGCTCTTGTCCGATCAACGCTGCAGTACGGTGCAGTAGTTTGGGATCCGTACCTAAAGAAAGATATTGATCGGCTGGAGCGAGTGCAACGGCAAGCAGCGCGCTTCATCAAAAAAGACTACAGGTCTAGAGAAGAGGTCTGTGTCGACAAGATGCTCCACGAGCTGGGCCTTCCACCCCTACAAGAACGCAGGAAACAACAACCGCTCACCACTCTCTACAAAATCAGCCACGGGCTCATCAAGGCAATGCCGCCAGATAAATTCTTGACCCCTGCAAACAGAACCAGAAGGAAAATCCGCCCCACACTGTTTAAGGACTGTGAGACCACAAACATCGTTACTCGCCATGCTGTCAACAACACCAAGGGCTACAAGATTCCATATGGCACTTCAGAGCAGTACAAATGCTCCTTTTGTTGTAAAGACCATCGAGGACTGGAACCACCTGGAAGAAACAACAGTCCAGGCCAGTACTGTCGCCGCATTCACAGCAGCGGTGGGCAGTTCTGCAGCCCTCCACTAAACCCATGCTGTACATTAGTTAATTAGGTTAGGTAGGTGGGGAAAGGGTGGGGGTTGAGTCCCTTTTTTTTGGGGGGGGGGGGGGGGAGGGTGGCACTACCTTCTGTAGGGTCAGGGCCGGTAATGTACAGGCTTGCCTGTATGTGCAAAGCGAAAAGTAGTAGCGATCCGGCAGCTCCACACCTAGCTAGTCTTTAAAGAGAAAAAGAGAAGGAAAGAGAAATGTAGAAGTACTCTTTTTCTTTTTCTTTTTTTTTTTTTTTGCGCTTTCACTGTCTTCCGTCGCGTTATAATCAAGTTGGTTCCAGCGACGTATGTATCCAGTTCCAGGTCCAGATCCAGACTATACGGCGATCTACTGACATCACTTAAAGGAGAAAAACAACTGCGTTGGAACAACCATGTAACTAAATCCATTGGCTTTGCACAAAACCAGGAGGAAGGAAAGAAAGATAAAGACATGGAGGACAAATATTGCAGATTGGACAAAGAACTGAAAGCATTTACAGAGACCCAGGTCTTGGCGCATGACCAAGACAACTAGAGAAAACTGGTTAATCGTTCTTCAGTGTGGTGCCCTGAACTCTGTTCATGGTGAATCGTTCTTCAGTGTGGTGCCCTGAACTCTGTTCACGGTGAACCGTTCTTCAGTGTGGTGCCCTGAACTCTGTTCACGGTGAACCGTTCTTCAGTGTAGTGCCCTGAACTCTGTTCACGGTGAACCGTTCTTGAATGTGGTGCCCTGAACTCTGTTCACGGTGAACCGTTCTTTAGGGTGGTGCCTTGAACTCTGTTCACGGTGAACCGTTCTTCAGTGTGGTGCCCTGAACTCTGTTAACGGTGAATCGTTCTTCAGTGTGGTGCCCTGAACTCTGTTCACGGTGAACCGTTCTTTAGGGTCGTGCCCTTTACTCTGTTCACGGTGAACCGTTCTTCAGTGTGGTGCCCTGAACTCTGTTCACGGTGAACCGTTCTTCAGTGTGGTGCCCTGAACTCTGTTCACGGTGAACCGTTCTTTAGGGTGGTGCCCTGAACTCTGTTCACGGTGAACCGTTCTTCAGTGTGGTGCCCTGAACTCTGTTCACGGTGAACCGTTCTTCAGTGTGGTGCCCTGAACTCTGTTCACGGTGAACCGTTCTTCAGTATGGTGCCCTGAACTCTGTTCACGGTGAACCGTTCTTTAGGGTGGTGCCCTGAACTCTGTTCACGGTGAACCGTTCTTTACGGTGGTGCCCAACGCCTGTTCAACACACACACACACACACCCACACCCACACTAACACACACCACACTAACACACACACACACACACACACACACTAACAACACACACACACACACTAACACACACACACACACTAACGCACACACACACACTAACACACACACACACACACTGAGGGGGGGATAGGGTGAAGAAGGGGATGGAACAAGGGTCAGGAGGCGAATCCTGATGACAGCTGCTAGCGCTGTCAAGAATGATGTATGGGCGTGAATTTCACGCTTGTTTGTGTTTTTCCTGAGGGGCACGCAGAGACGTTAATTTTAAAATTCGATCTGTCATGGGAGTCCACCTCAGGGAAAAAAAAGCCCAACTATCTGCGGGATTATGGCGCGAAACTCGTGGTATGTATTTAGCTCTCTCTCTCTCTCTGTGCTTATGTGCACATGTGTACTACACCCCCCCCCCCCCCACTCCTCACCGTAGCTCCTACTCCTGAACCCCCCCCCTTCACCTCCCCACCCTGATCTATTTCTCTCTCTCTCTCTGTCTCCCCTCTCACCCCTCTCTCTCTCTCTCAATATATATATATATATATATATATATATATATATATATATATAATATATATATTAGATCAGTATATTTAAAATGCCTAAAACAATTTTTTAAGTGCTCAACCCCATTGGGGAGCATCATTAGTTAAAACAAGTTAAAAGAGGAATCTTAAAACTATCTACAATTTTATCAAGTGTAAGAAGACCATGACCAACGCGTAGGGAAGCCAACTGACTTAAACTCCTCAGGTTAGAAAGAAAGAATTCTCCACATTCAACACCCCTCCACACACACACAAATAAATAAATATAAATAAAAATAAATAATTTTTTAAAAAATGGACCGACTTCCAGTATCAAAAGAAGTCGTCGCTCAGTTTAAACGAAAAACAAAACGAACTTCTTTTTTGAAAGAAAGAAACAAACAAACAAAGAATAAAGAAAGAAAGTACAAAAGAAGCGCTTTTCCAAAGGAAAGAAAACAAGATGCGAAGCATATAAACGTACTCCCAGTTTTCCAAACCGCTTATAAATCGACCAGGTGCTTTGTGAGATAAGAAATAAAGGCAAAATAACGGTTTTAAACGGTTATTTAGATGATGTATACTTTTGAAACCGGTATTTTAGTCCTCACTGGGCAAGAGCCAAATTTCATCCAAATCGGACAGTATGTCAAGAATAACGGTTTTTTAACGGTCAGATTTTGAAACATTACATGGAAGTGCGATTTGTGTGTGATAACCTTTCTATATACAAAATTTCATTAAAACCCACCAATATATAAAAAATAACTGCAAAATAACGGTTTAACGGTTATATAACCGATACACACTTTTGAAACCGGTATTTTAGTCCTCACTGGGCTAAAGCCAAATTTCATCCAAATCGGACAGTATGTCAAGAACAACGGTTTTTAGCGGTCACATTTTGGAACACTACATAGAAGTGCCATTTGTGTGTGATAACCTTTCTATATACCAAATTTAATTAAAATCCACCTATATATAAGAAATAACGGCAGAATAACAGTTTTTAACGGTTGTGTAATCCATTTTCAGCATTACATCACTTACGTATGGACAGAGGCTCCGATTTCTCACAAGATCATCCAATCCGCTTATAAATTGGCCAAGTACTTTCTGAGATATTCCATAAAGAAGAAAATCCGTTACAGGAAAAAACAAAAAACAAAAAAAAACCACCAGCAGAAAAAAAGATATTCCAGTCAAATTGTGACAATCTGCTTTCCAACTTTACATTGCAACAGACAAGGTCATAATACAAGGTAAAAGAAAGGATGGGAAGTAACCGTCATAGCTGTGACAAAACAGAAATTCAGAGTATCTGATGTCACACTCTCTTTGTTGATACATTGACAACTGATGTCACACTCTCTTTGTTGATACACTGACAACTGATGTCACACTCTCTTTGTTGATACACTGACAACTGATGTCACACTCTCTTTGATACACTGACAACTGATGTCACACTCTCTTTGTTGATACACTGACAACTGATGTCACACTCTCTTTGTTGATACCCTGACAAAGTCAAAGACTCACTGAGAAGACGGGGGACATTTGCATGGTCTAGGAACATCCAGGACTACGAAGATTTGAGAAAAAAAAAATTGTAGCTCTTTTCAAGAATCTGACACTTTTTGCCAAACCACACCCTTTCTGTGAGAAGAGCAACTGATGCCCTTGTCCCTCTCAGTGGCATTCATTTGTGACTGAAAATTATGGGAAGACTGGAGAAACCACATTGAATGTCATTGACAATGCAACCCATTTCTGTGAGTATGGAGAGACCACATTGAATGTCATTGACAATGACAACCCATTTCTGTGAGTATGGAGAGACCACATTGAATGTCATTGACAATGCAACCCATTTCTGTGAGTATGGAGAGACCACATTGAATGTCATTGACAATGCAACCCATTTCTGTGAGTATGGAGAGACCACACTGAATGTCATTGACAATGCAACCCATTTCTGTGAGTATGGAGAGACCACATTGAATGTCACTGACAATGCAACCCATTTCTGTGAGTATGGAGAGACCACATTGAATGTCATTGACAATGCAACCCATTTCTGTGAGTATGGAGAGACCACATTGAATGTCATTGACAATGCAACCCATTTCTGCGAGTATCATATGGAGAGACCACATTGAATGTCACTGACAATGCGACCCATTTCTGTGAGTATGGAGAGACCACATTGAATGTCATTGACAATGCAACCCATTTCTGTGAGTATGGAGAGACCACATTGAATGTCATTGACAATGCAACCCATTTCTGTGAGTATCGTATGGAGAGACCACATTGAATGTCACTGACAATGCAACCCATTTCTGTGAGTATGGAGAGACCACATTGAATGTCACTGACAATGCGACCCATTTCTGCGAGTATGGAGAGACCACATTGAATGTCTTTGACAATGCGACCCATTTCTGTGAGTATGGAGAGACCACATTGAATGTCATTGACAATGCAACCCATTTCTGTGAGTATGGAGAGACCACATTGAATGTCACTGACAATGCAACCCATTTCTGTGAGTATTGAGAGACCACATTGAATGTCATTGACAATGCAACCCATTTCTGTGAGTATGGAGAGACCACATTGAATGTCATTGACAATGCAACCCATTTCTGTGAGTATGGAGAGACCACATTGAATGTCACTGACAATGCAACCCATTTCTGTGAGTATGGAGAGAACCACATTGAATGTCACTGACAATGCAACCCATTTCTGTGAGTATTGAGAGACCACATTGAATGTCATTGACAATGCAACCCATTTCTGTGAGTATGGAGAGACCACATTGAATGTCATTGACAATGCAACCCATTTCTGTGAGTATGGAGACCACATTGAATGTCACTGACAATGCAACCCATTTCTGTGAGTATTGAGAGACCACATTGAATGTCATTGACAATGCAACCCATTTCTGTGAGTGTGGCCTAAGCTTCCTCACTGACAGTGCAGGTCATTTCTGTGAGTGTGGCCTAAGCTTCCTCACTGACAGTGCAGGTCATTTCTGTGAGTGTGGCCTAAGCTTCCTCACTGACAGTGCAGGTCATTCCTGTGAGTGTGGCCTAAGCTTCCTCACTGACAGTGCAGGTCATTTCTGTGAGTGTGGCCTAAGCTTCCTCACTGACAGTGCAGGTCATTTCTGTGAGTGTGGCCTAAGCTTCCTCACTGACAGTGCAGGTCATTTCTGTGAGTGTGGCCTAAGCTTCCTCACTGACAGTGCAGGTTATTTCTGTGAGTGTGGCCTAAGCTTCCTCACTGACAGTGCAGGTTAGCGTCATAGTGAGCTGACTGCAGGCAGACGCTGAAACAAACTCGAAAGGAAAATCACTACTCTGCCGAATGAAAGAGACAAATAAATGACAAGACAGAACACGTTGCGTTTCAACCTCTTTGGTCTTCTTCAGGCCACATAAACACCATTCAAGAACAATGCAGGTGGCAATCTTTTGGGTGTGGCTGATGGCAGAATGTTACGCACGGACTGTACAGTACATGCCTGCCATGTAGTCTCAAAACAAAATAAATGATCTTACTAATTATCATTGGAGTATCATCGTTTTGCTGGTTTTCATCCATGGTGACAGCCCTGACATGGCCCTTTGCGGTGGCTGGGTTATAACCATCATTTCCTTATCTTACCTCATCCCCTGTTGCTTATGAAGGCCTCAAGAGTTCATTTCCATTGCCTGTGGTAAGTTTGTTTCGAAATGAATATCACCAAGTTCATTGTAAGCCATGCTCTAGCTGACGTTGACCAAACACCTGGCCCTGGCCACACAGCCATGAGAGGAAGCCTACCTGTGTGAACACAAGGCATCTCTACCAGGTGTGTGAGCCTCCAGAGAATGTCAGAGAGCAGAAAGCAGGCCGACATGTCTAGCATTCCTTCTCTGACCCAGGCTTCAGCAGAATCACCAGACTGGCTCAGTCTGGAACCTGCAGTGAACCACAACAGATTTCTGTCGTTCCTGTGGGAAGCACAGGAAGACTGTATCAGTGGTTCAAATGTCATAACTGATTCAGTTGTGCAGAGCACGGCCTGCCCTTGACTCTACAGTAGGCCTCGAGATGGAACAGTGCAGGCTATCACTGGCTCATCAGTTTGCTTGGCTGTGTGCGATTTCAGTTTGAGCTCATCTGATCATACAAGTCGTTGACATTGTCATTCACAGGACAATGAAAAAAAAAAAGAGTAATGAGAAACGCCAAGATTGATCATGGTGCATCACACAAACCCAAGCACACCGACAATTAACAAAGAAGAAAATCAGTCCTAAAAAGATTTAGATGTTTATTCGTCCTTCTAAACTTCATTTCAGTTGTTTTGTTTTTCACACAAAACCCTTGTACTTCAAAACTATACTTTGTTCAAACGCGTCCATCAAGTTTTCTGTGCGAGATAGTAAAGAAAAACAGAACTCTGGATTGAAGCAAAGAAGACAGTAAGTAACAATGGAAAACAATCACCATGAACATATACCGACAGAAAGATGATAGACAGCAAACACAAAAATCAAGAAAACTGAGAATCATAATGCAAACATGATGGCATTGAACTGAACTGCCTGCAAAACGAGTCTAGGTCTGTGTGAGACCCAAAAATAAAGACAGAAGTCTACTGCTGAGCTACCTCTTCAACAGCTAGAGTCTGTGAGACAGACCCATGAAATACAAAATCAGCTGGCAAAGGACGAGCCACAATGGAGATTAAGCAACTGCTTTTCAAGTAACTGTTTGTGGCAGGCCTGGAGAGTCATATCAGAATTAGCACACCACAAGAGACAGTCATTGAATGGCCATGGTGGTGCCCTCTGGAGGGGTACCCTCACTCACACCCTGATTAAGCCATCACTTGTCAGTAGAGGGCTTACAAAGCTGCGCCTTACATATGCTGGCTCAGAACAGGCACCGCTGACCACCACTGAAATGACTTAGGACTGCTGGTGTGGAGGCTGCAACACTGTGCGTAAACGTACATGACCTGTGTCAAAGATGCATGGTGGTAACACCTATGTGGGTGGCACATATGCTGAGACAGCAAAAAACACAAAACTGATTAAACAACACACATATACATAAAACTAAAAAGTCATGCTCACACTCGCATGTTCATGCACAAACGCACTAGTCAGACTTTCCATGCTGACAAGACAACCCAAAATGAAACAGAGATAATAATCTTTATTACCTTCTGTCATCTTTCATTTTAAGTCTTTCCATCTATGAACGAGTCATTCATGAAAATGGATAGGTGTATTCTGTACACTGCAATAACAAAATGTCATACCCCCAGATTAACCCTCTGCTGTGTACCACATGTTTTGCAGTAGAAATTTGATCAGCACCAGGACAAAGTTCAGTCTATCAAACGCTTCCCCTCAAAGCAGTCTCCCAAGCGTACTATGAAATTTGATCAGCACCAGGACAAAGTTCAGTCTATCAAACGCTTCCCCTCAAAGCAGTCTCCCAAGCGTACCATGAAAAAGTCTCAGCTGATCACCTCTTCTGCAGTCCCTACCGTTTCATTATCCTCCACTGAACCCTCCACCCACACCCTGAATCTCAAACAACTCGGAAGAATCAGTTCTGTCTCTTCTTCCACATTTCTTGCCACGCCTTGGGCGCTCCAAGGAACAAGGTCAGCTAGCCTATTCTTTAACCATCTCTGCAGTCTCCATTTTTTCATCCTGGCCTTTCAGTTCATCGTTCTCTCCCCCCGCCTGTTCCAACGATTCCTCCTCAGTTTTCTTCTCCTTCTCTTCCATGTCCTTTTCACCTTTCATGTCTTCATCCTCTGCCTCCAGAGCCGGCATGTTGTCATTTTCATCCTGGTTCAGGGTGTCATTGTTGGCAGGGTCTGTGGTCGATGATGACGCCCCTTCTGATGTGCGTTTCTCCTCACGATCTGCTTTCATCTTGGCCACTTCAGCTTCTGCAACATAGAGAGTGATGGTTCATGACTTGACTATCAGACCTGCTTAACGTAAAGCTGCCATTGCTGTATCCCTCCATTGGAATGAGCGTTTTTTCCTAAAAATGTCAGCACACTCCTTCCAAATTTTCTCATTTTTGTAAAAGCAGGGGGGCCCTGCAATTGTTCCATCATCCAGATGTGAGTTCGCTCGCACGATTTTGCGTGAGTTGTCAGTCTTTGGTGGTAGCGCTCAAACACAATGGCCATACACCGCAAGTGCAACTAACACTCAAGAACTTTGTCTCCAGATTTTATTTTTCAACATATTTTTTCCAGTTTGTCATATTCATCGTATTTTCGCCAAACATGTATACAAAATACAATGAAATTGTACGAATAAACAGGCTTGGATTATGTATGTTTTGATGGTGGCTGCTCTGTATTTTCTGACAGCGTGAAGCAAAACCATACTGGCCTTTTTTGCAGTTATTAGCATGGAAACTATGCCAGGTGAAACACACAAAGTGAAAGCACGTGCTTGCACACGCTCATTTTGCCAAGTTAAAGAACGAATTCACCCACATCCATTCACTATATACACATGATGTACACGTATAGTATAAACACATACATAAACGCATACATACATGCTTATCAAAACACTTGTTTCACACACACACAGACAGACAGACAGACACACACACACACACACACAACTACAAAATTCTTGAGAACATACATATATACATATACATATGAACAACAACACAAGAAGACACAAACATGTGTTAGCATTTCTCTCACACACACAAGTGCATGCGCACACACAAACACACACACACTTGATTTACAATGACCTCCTTGTTTACAGACTTAAACTTAATGCATTTATTAAAAAAAAAAAAAAAAAAATTACAAATGACATAATATGCATTTGTGGTGGAAAAATATCAAATACACATATACTTCTCAAATGTACGCAGTTGAAGCATTTTTTGCCTGCTTTCTTTGAATCTTCACTCGATGTAATTTTAAGTAATTCCTCACAAATATGTGACACTGGATTAGCATTCACCTAGAGTCTGATTTTTTAACTTACCTGTAATGAGGTGTACTTTATTGTATCTTAATATCTGAAGTTACTTTGGATGTTTTGAATACTTGGTGTGTTCACTTTTTTTTTTCTTTTTATGATTGCTTATCTTATTTTTTTCTCTTTTTTCTTTTTGGCCTAAGATCACATAGCGTGAATAGACATTAAATGGAAGAACACACACACACAGACACACACCACACCACACACACACACAGACACATACCACACACACACAGACACCCCATACACACACTGACACCCCCCCCCCCACACACACACCATCCTGTCCGCACATATTCTGCCAAACCAGAGGCTCTAGCCAGTACAGACGCCATCAAGGAACCAACCCCTGACACTCCACAAAGCTGCAGGGCAGCTGAATTATGTGTGATTACTCCATCACAGCCCCTGACATATGTCAATCACAATCATCATAGAGCCCCAGGGTGTTGGATGAAGTCGCCCTCCTCCCATCGTAAATGTCCACGGCATCTAGGCTGTGATGATTAACAAGAGATATCCCTCCCATTAAAGCAATAAAACGTGCCCCAAAACAAACTTGGAATGGGGGTCAAGCGGCTGTTCAATATCTTTGCAATTTGATTGGGTCAGAAATAAATGTGAGCATCATCCATGCACCGATCTGTGTGTGTTTGTGTAATTGTGTGTGTGGGGGGGAGGGTGTGTGGTGTGGTGTGGTGTGGTGTGGTATGGTGTGGTGTGGTGTGGTGTGTGTGTGTGTGGACAGAATTTGTGTGTTGTGTGTGTGTGTGTGTGTGTGTGTGTGTGTGTGTGTGTGTGTGTGTGTGTGAGTGTGTGTGCATGCGTGTGTGTGGACAGAATTTTGATGTGTGTGTGGGTAAGTGTGTATATCCATGCATATAATTTGTAACCATTTTACTCTCTTATTTTTCAAACAAATAAATACGTTCAGGCACCACTGAGACATTTTAGTGGATGCTGGCAAATGCCTGACATTGATAACACTCTTGCAGTGCTCTCCTACCCAAGCATCCAAGCCAGAGTACTGGAAGCTAGCAGCCAACATACAGAAGCAGAACATGTCAGTCAAGGGAGGTAAGTCAGCCGGCTATGGAACTTCAGCAGGAGTTTTATGACCTCGTAGGCAAGGGCCTGTTTACACCAAGTTCAAACATGAGTCGCACTGTACCTGTGTGGTAGCTGATCAGTGAAAAGGATACCAGCAGTGCCTGCAGAGGCAAGAGTCGCGCTGTACCTGTGTGGTAGCTGAGCAGTGAAAAGGATACCAGCAGTGCCTGCAGAGGCAAGAGTCGCGCTGTACCTGTGTGGTAGCTGATCAGTGAAAAGGATACCAGCAGTGCCTGCAGAGGCAAGAGTCGCGCTGTACCTGTGTGGTAGCTGAGCAGTGAAAAGGATACCAGCAGTGCCTGCAGAGGCAAGAGTCGCGCTGTACCTGTGTGGTAGCTGATCAGTGAAAAGGATACCAGCAGTGCCTGCAGAGGCAAGAGTCGCGCTGTACCTGTGTGGTAGCTGAGCAGTGAAAAGGATACCAGCAGTGCCTGCAGAGGCAACCATACCATGAGCCACAGCAACACAAATCGTGCCACTACCAGAGAGCAATGGCGATGTTTTTCTGCATTTACTGCCGTTCACCAAAACACAGATGTGTGCAGCCGTCACTCCAGGTGTGTGGCCACCTCTACACAAACTGATGTCATCCTCATCACTCGGCAATTACTGCCAGCTATCATTGCTTTAGATAAGATCACGCATCACTCCTTTTTTTTTTGACATATGTGACCGTGTTTACAACCTTTTTCTATTGGCCTTAGGTAAACATGTAAATAATGCATGCATGTACACAAAATACAAATCCATACCACACACACACATACCTGGGTACACACACACATGCACACACACACATGTACGCAAGCGTTCTTGCACACACTGTTCTGCCCTCTCCACTACAATCCCCATCCTTCCCCAAACCCAGACCAGACTTTACACTGAAGAACCAACACACTCACGTATCTGCGCCAGATCCTGGCCAAAGAGACGCAGGCCGTGGGCTCGCTCAAAGCGGGGCACGAAGCAGCGCACCGACATCTTGCTCTCCACCCGCAGAATGCCAGGTCGCAGGCAGGCTCCGGGTCGCTGGACAAGATCAGTGCGATTAGGCAGGCTTTTTTTTTTTTTAAATCATTTTTTTCATTACTTTTTTTTTAATTATTTTTTTCATTATTCGATAACACATAACATACTCAAACAAGCAGTACATATGGACGTAACAAACTCCAAGATTATATACAACAGGAAAACGGATTGGCATAGCCTGTACAATAGACCTGTACAGGACTCTACATTCAAATTCACATAAGCGTATGGCTGTACAAAAGGCAGTTATTGGTAAGCAAACAACAACAAACAAACAAAGACCCGTAACAAAACTGGAGAGGAGTCCTGAGGAGATGTGGGGAAGGCAAGAAGTGTGCTTAGTCTCCTCCACGTTCCACAGCCTGCCCTACTCCATGAATTCAGGAGAAACATTTCGCGGTGATGAACACACAGAGTCAGGCAGGTGCTGTCCACAGTGATCAGGGCTTCCAGTGGGGGGAATGCTAAAATCCTTGAAATTCTCTACAGCCAGGCAGACATGACCCCTTCCCATGGAAAAAGAATTCTGAAACTTGTTTTCGAAATGGAACAGTTTGATGTACATCCATGCAATGAGTAGTGTGTAGCCCATTTTGGGTCCAGTCACAACCAGATTCATTTGTTCTGTTGGTTTTTATCCACATCTTTACTTTTCCAGTGTCTAACCGACGCACGATATCAAAGCTTGACAACAGCTTGCCTTCATGATGATGTGCAAGTTAAGTTCATACTGATGCGCATAAAACAAAATGAGCATCACTGACTTGTGTTTATACACATTTTGTTTTTAAATGAAACCAATAAATGTCCTTTCTGCAAACCTGACAGAAAAAAAATATTCAGCATACCTTTTGGAATTGTCAGTTTGTTCAAATGTTTTGTTGCTTTTTTCAGCTGACCCTTAGTCAAAGATGCATGTTTGCTGGTGCCTTCTCCTTTAGTGAATAAGATCTGGAAAGATTTGCAACGTAAATCATATATTAACAATTGGGATGAAAAAAGAACTGCCCTCATTTAGCGCATTTACTGGCATCCTTAAACACACTCATTAGATTGAAGAGCACACAGCAAGAATAGACATGAAATATACTGACTTCCATAATAAACGCGAAAATTTGAAAGGCTATTTTTCGGGTGAAAAGGGGTGAATATACAATATTGAACCATTGTGGCAAGTTGTTTGGGTCCAAGACTCACGTGCAGTGAAAAAATTGTGTGAGCAACACATCATTCCCGGCATTGGAGTGTCAACAAAAATGGCAAACTGGTTGCTGCATGTGAGGCACGTGCACACCATGCAGAGCAAAGTTAACCAGCGACAAGTACGCAGGCATGCAGCCTTTATAAAGCCGCGCTACAAGGTTCAGGTAACGACTTGCCGTCTGAGCGCTACAGAGATGCCAAGACTACGAGCAGAGGAACGCAATCGTGCCCTAGGCCATCTGGAGGCTGGTGTGGATGCCAGGCAGGTCGCCAACATCTTTAACGTCCACATCTCAACCATCTATCGTTTGCAGCACCGCATGCGAGTCACTGGTACCACTGATGATCGTCCCCGGCCAGGCCGTCCTTGGGTCACCACACAAAGAGAGGATCGCCATCTTGTTCGAACCCATCTGCGGGACAGGTGGCAAACAGCCGCTAACACTGCTCGACATGTGCCTGGGAATCTCCAGCAACGAATCAGCCTCAACACTATGCGGCGGCATCTTCAGGAGAACGGGCTGGCATGTAGGCTCCTCACAGAGGTCCGGTACTGACACCAAGACACCGGCAGGACAGGCTGCAGTGGGCACAAGCCCGAATCAACTGGCGCAGGCAGCAGTGGGGACGCATACTGTTCTCAGATGAGAGCCTTTTTGTATTGACATGGCTGACGGTCGTGTCAGAATATGGCGTCGACCTGGTGAACCTATGCTGACTCCTGTGTGGTAGAGCGGAACCCCTGGGGAGGCCCGAACGTTATGATATGGGGTGCAATTGGCATTAACCACGCCATAGGACCAGTCATCTTTCAGAACATTGGTCCTGGTCGCGGACAGATGTCAATGCACAGCGCTACATCCACCAGGTGCTCAGACCCCATGTCGATCCTTTTTTTGCGCAACACCCAAACTGGACATTCCAACAGGACAATGCAAGACCACACACCGCCAGGGCCACCCAGCAATTTCTTCAGCATAACAACGTCAATGTGCTGCCCTGGCCAGCCCACAGTCCCGATTTAAACCCAATAGAACATTTTTGGGATGAACTTGGCAGACGGTTGGACCTCCTGCGTCCACGACCAGCAACAGCGGCTCAACTTCACCAGGCCATCGTCCATGTGTGGGCTGGTGTGCCAAGGGGACGCATCAACCACCTGGTCCACTCAATGAGCCGCAGGTGTCAAGCAGTTGTCAACGCAAATGGTGGCCACACACGGTATTAGGACTTCAAGCTGGTTTGTCACGTGACCTTGGATTTTCCACACAAAAGACATATTGCTGATGACATTTTCACACATTACCGGTGTAATGAATCAAATCACGTTGAATTCTCGCTTCCACTCTGTACAATTGTGACCAATAAAATTCACCCCCAACCTTCAGCTTGTTTTGTTTTCGCGTTTTTTTTTATGGAAGTCAGTATATGAACAATTAATGTATAGACATGAAATATGAAAAATTAATGTTAGTTTCAGAATGTTAACTCGCATTTTAATACAGCTGTTGACAAACCTATCACAGCATCATTGTTTTAAACTTGTCTTCAATGTCACTGCAGCAGAGTTCACCTGGAAACAATGCACTGAATGCTGATGGCTATCTCATGTGTCTAATGATGTCTAGATTTTTGTATCGACTCTGATGCGGCCAGACTCCGTCTCTGTCTCTCTCTTTCCCGCTTTCTTTGAATTATTACACACAACAATGTCTTCAAGTATGTGTCAATTAATCTATACAAAACTGTTCTACTGTACTTTGCCTTACGGATTAAAAAAAAAAAAAAAAAAAATCGCTGTCTCAGTAACAATGTTATCTTTGCATTTTGACACTTCGTGTTTTAACCTCACTCTAGGAAATAACGACACATCGGCTGAAACCCGGCAGCATGCCCTTACTTCTTGGATGGTTGACAGGCGAAAAGCCCTGCTCATAGGCTTCCACAGGTAAAATCATACCTTGCCCCCTAGCAAGGAAATCCAAAGCTGGGTACGCTATTCGGTCCACTTCCCCACTCCTCTTCCATGCCCACCACGTCCACCCCGTGTTTAAAAACTCTGAGACTTGCTTGTGAAATTTGTCAGCTGATGCAGAAATCAGTGGGGGAAACCAAAACACAACCAGGAGCACTATTTCATGCACCTTGTACAACCTCTTTCCCCTTTTCCACACACCACCGATTTTCGTTATCTTCTGCCTTCTACGTGCAGACTAAATGGCGACTGCCAGCTCTTGCAAAAGAAGTGTAGACAGATCTTGTGGCGTCAGTGTTTCATGAGCATACCGTCAACACCAGTGTTTCAGTGAGCACACTGTAAACACCAGTGTTTCAGTGAGCAATCCGTAAACACCAGTGTTTTCAGTGAGAATACCATTCAACACCAGTGTTTTCAGTGAGCATGCTGTAAACACCAGTGTTTTCAGTGAGCAATCCGTAAACACCAGTGTTTTCAGTGAGCATCCTGTAAACACCAGTGTTTTCAGTGGGCATACCGTAAAACCAGTGTTTCCAGTGAGCATATTAAACACCAGTGTTTTCAGTGAGCATACCGTAAACATCAGTGTTTTCAGTGAGCATACAGTAAACACCATTGTTTTCAGTGAGCATACCGTAAACACCAGTGTTTTCAGTGGCATACGTAAACACCAGTGTTTTCAGTGAGCATACTGGTCAACATCAGTGTTTTCAGTGAGCATACTGTAAACACCAGTGTTTTCAGTGAGCATATCATAAACATGAGCATACCGTAACATCAGTGTTCTCCCCCATTCCACTAGCATCTTTTTTATTTTTCACTGAAGTATCTTCTTTCTTGCCAATTCTATTTTTCATTTCTCTGTGAATTCATGGAAAAAATGGGTGACCTGCTTGATGAAACTAAAACTGAAAATCAATTTACACATCCAAAAAAAGTAGCTGCCTCTTTTAAATGGTTTAAAAACATACACACGCACACATTACGCATGTACACACACACACACAAAGAAAGTAAGAAAGAAAGAGAGAACAGTTGACTGACTGAACTGAAACCCAATCTGCTGTTTTCCATTTCAGTCTCTGCCCCAGTCTTCCTTTCGTCAAGCCTTTTTTCACTCACCGAGCCTTTCCCATTCATAAATCCTAATCAATCCTTCTGATGATGAAACCTGTTCTACTCATGAAACCTTCGCTCTCAACCCAGCCTTTTCATTCATTAAGACTTTCCACTCACAAAACATTTTCTTTGATTTTTCTATTAAGCCTTTACTCTCATTAATAGGCCTTTCCATTAACAAATGTTTTCACTCACTGGGACTCAGCATTTCCTCCTGTCAACCCTTTTCCTTTCTCATCCACCTTTCTCTCAACAAGCCTTCAAACTCACCTGTCTGTCTCGTCACACCTTTCACCAACAACCCTTCAACTCACCTGTCTGCTCATCACACCTTTCCTCTAACAAGCCTTCAACTCACTGTCTGTCTCGTCACAACCTTTCCACTAAACAAGCCTTCTGACTCACCTGTCTGTCTCATCACACCTTTCCCTCAACAAGCCTTCACTCACCTGTCTGTCTCAAACACCTTTCCTCTCAACAAGCCTTCAAACTCACTGTCTGTCTCATCACACCTTTTCCTCTCAACAACCTTCTGACTCCCCTGTCTGTCTCATCACACTTTTCCCCTCACAAGCCTTCAAACTCACCTGTCTGTCTCATCACACCTTTCCCCTCAACAAGCCTTCTGACTCACCTGTCTGTGGGCTTGTACAGAAACACCACACTCCCTGGCCCTGACATGGACAAACAGTCGCATATGTTTTACCAGGAATTCTTCACAGGCACAAGTTTTGCATGTAAATTTTACTAAAATTCTTAGTATATGCAAGCTTTTTAATCTATCTTTAATCACAATTCTTCATATGGACAAGCTTTCATGTATCTCTTAACGGGAATTCTTTCATGGATAATGTTACCTGTATTCTTTGAAAGGGAATTCTTAACAGAAACGCTTCACGTATCTTTCACTGGGAGGTCTTAAACAGACAAGTGTTTCGTGTAGTCTTACTGGAAATTCTTAACAGGGAAAAAGCATTTCATGCATCCTTTTGGGGGGAATTCTTAACAGGGGCAAGCATTTCATGCATCCTTTGGTGGGAATTCTTAACAGGACAAGCATTTCATGCATCCTTTGGTGGAATTCTTAACAGGGACAAGCATTTCATGCATCCTTTGGTGGGAATTCTTAATAGGGGGCAAAGGGTTCATATATCTTTACATGAATTCTTAATGTGGACAAAATTTCATGCATTCCTAAGGTGGCGCTAGGCAGAGATTTTAAAGATTGTCATTTCTCGGTTGTAGCCTAGTAAAAAAAAATTGCACAGAGTTGAACACGTCAAAAGTATGCTACATGCCAATTGTCATGTATTGCTTATGTGGAAACACAGTTATGTACATTTCATTTAACAAACAGTGTTATCCACCCCTATATCAGGAACTCTAACATAAACAATGTTTTGTGTATTTTTAATGGGAATTCTTACCTGGGCAAGCGATTTACAAGTTTTAATTAGATTTCTTGATATGGACAAACGCTTCACATATCTCTTACTGGGAATTCTCAACACAGACAAATATTACATGTATTCTTTAAATGGGAATTCTTAACATTGACAAGCATTTCATGCATCTTTTAAAGGAAACTCTTAACATGGACAAACCTTTCATGAAGAGAGATATGGAGAGAGAGAAAGAGAGACAGAGAGAGAGAGAGGGGATGAATAGTTCTATTTAAATTATAGGCACATGAGTTGTTCATACACAAATTCATATCTACGCAATATTTTCTGCATAAAACAAATGAAAGAGTGTGTGTGTGTGTGTGTGTGTGTGTGTGTGGTGTGTGTGTGTGTGGTGTGTGTGAAAGTGTGTGTGTGTGTATGTGTGAGTGTGATGAAGACAGACACAGAGACAGAAAGAGAGAGAAAAAGAAGACTGAAACACAAAGACAGACAGCACAGAGAGAGAGAGAGAGAGAGAGAGAGAGAGAGAGAGAGAAGAGAAGAGAGAAAAGAGAGAAAAAGAGAGAGAGAAAAAGAGAGAGAGAGAAACAGAGACAGAGAAAGAGAGAAAAACAGAGAGAAGAGAGAGAGAAAGAGAGAAACAAAG
>CM031609.1:86614788-86644788 GCA_018398815.1 Conus ventricosus
ACATGCATGGTGGAGACCCAGCTGGGAGACGGTGACAACTGTTAAGCAGCACATTGTCGACAATCTTTGGCTGAAGAGCTGATAGTGATACTAAAGATCTTTTTTTCCCATCCTCATCTTTATTTCATTTTCTTTTCTTTTTACATAATGTGCTTTTGTTCCACCTCCTCCTTCCTCCCCCCCAAATTTAGTGATATACAGTCAAACCTCTATTATAAGACCATCTGTTAAGAGACCTCCTCTCATTTAAGACTGAATTTTTTTTGCATGGATGCATTTCACTATTAAAACGACCCCTCTTATGCGACTTACTCTAAAACGTGATTTGCTACCTCTGTTTTGTTGAAATTTACGACCATCGCATTTGTGTAGGACCATGAGTCAAGGGAAACAACTGCAGACCTGCCCCAATCAAGAGTTGCTTCCCTTGTTGAAAGAAAGATGGCGGAGATCGTAGGCAAAACATGCGGAATGTGAAAGAGAAAGCCACTGAACTTACAAGAGACAGTGGAGGTGATTAAAATATTCCAACGCCTAGTCAATGTGTCATTTTGTGTGTGAAAATTACGCATGCTTTCAGTACACATTCTGTGTTCTTGAGACTTTTTGTCCTTGCAGAATTCATCTGTGAGAAAGTGTTTGTTTCTACAACTGTCGGTGCCTACCTCCATTATAAGACCCCTCCAATTTATGACCAAATTTTCTGGACATTTTGAAGGTCTTATAATAGAGGTTTGACTGTATTACTAAAGATATAAGCACCGATGAGCAACTGCATTTTCATCGATGGCAAAAAGAAACAAAAATGATTTAAGAGGTGACCACATCAGAAGCGATAACTGACAGCAGACCATTAACTGTTCCTCCAACAACACGTCTGACAAAAAAAACCCTGCTCTAATTGTGCTGGCACAATTACTGAAACCTCACAAAAGGTATTAAAGTTCACTACATTTTCAGCAATTATGAACAGCAAAGTATATATATGTACATCAACAACAACAGCAATCATAATGATATTAATACAGGGAGTTATAAAGCAAGGTTTCCCACTTTAGTACAGGCTCACCAACCTTTACAACAGAAAAACAGACAGGTCAGAGTCAAGTGAAATAAAACAAGATTATAGGTCAGGGCTCCCCCTCAGCTGCTGGTGAAGAGGGTTGGTTCACCCCCTATCTGATTCTAGAGGGCATTTTCACCCTCGCTTTCAAACTTTAGAGGGTGATTTTATTAAGACTTGCCGCAATTTAAACAGTATCTACAGCATACTCTTGGTGACTGGTCTCTGTACCAAATGCACAGAACATGTGCAGGTTCTTTTCATACAAAGTAGTGTACCAAAGAATCATTCATACAACAAAAGTGTCGACCCAACAACAAACGGATTTTGCTTGTACAGATTGGAAGTCGATTTCTGGCTTGCCGCTGTGCACACTGTGCAGATCATTTTTTGGCGGAGTGCATACTGAGTCTAATTTGAGCCATGGAAACTCTTGAACCCATGCTTTTCTAAAAGTTCCATGATTCTTTACAATCTTCTGATCTGTCGTCTTCTCAGTTTTAGATTTTTTTCCGTTCACTGCCACGGTCTTCCTCTGTATTGTTGTCAGGATTTGGTTTTCGTTTCAACCACTGGTGAAGTAGAGACGCCATCTTCGCCGGTCGCAGAAAAAGAGAAGCCAGACTCTCTGAATGAGACAGTTCCAACATTCTCTTAGGGGCCAGATAATTGACCAATGAAAAACATGCATCTAAACTAAAGCGATGACGTGCAGTTATTTTTATTGCAGCTTGTTGGTCAAGACTTCGTGGTCTTGTTGTGCGAATGGGCAACACAGACACGATCGACGCAAGAAGTGAGGCTATTTTTACTGCGGTCAGTTCTGAGAACTTGCGGTCACGCAGAGCACACGGCCAGCCTGAACAAACAGCAGATGCGTTCAACGAAATCTTAGAGGGTGATTCCACCTCCAGATTTCAATTTTAGAGGGTGAAGCTCATGCGTGAAAACACAATTCTATGGGGTGAAATAGAGTTCTAGTGCGTGAATGACGCGCATTCTGCGCGTCATGGGGAGCCCTGGAGGTGCATCACATACAGAATGCATGTATGCTGATTTCACAGTGAAAATATAATACAAGACTGAAAATAAAATAGGTTAGCTGAAGTGAAATAAAATCAAAATGATACATTGCACACACATGACATTAAATAGCACATCAATATCACTCTCACACACACACGCACACACACACACACACACACATACAAACACACACACACACACACACCAAACACACACAACCAGTTTCAAAAATGCATTTAAAAGACAACTTAAAGCATACACTGGAAACAAAATAGGTTAGCTGAATGAAATGAAATCAAAATGGTACATTGCATACACATCGCATTAAATGGCACATCAACATCACACACACACCCCACACACACACACACACACACACACGCACACACACACACACGCACACACACACAAACATACAACCATTTTCAAAAATGTATTCAAAAGGCAACTTAAAGCATACATTGAAAACAAAATAGGCTAGCTGAACGATATGAAATCAGAATTGTACATTAACATTACATTAAATGATACATCAACATCACACACACACGTGCGCGCATGCACGCACACATGCACGCACGCACACACACAAACCAGTTCAAAAATGCATTTAAAAGACAACTTAAAGCATACATTGAAAATGGATAAAAAGTAACTACCAAAAAAAAAAAAAATGAACGTGAAGAAGTGCTGCCTAGGTGCATGCATTTTGCTGAAGGTTGGTTGATAATGAGCTGAAGATTTATGCGGTGAAGGCATGTGAGCACACAACAGTTTATATCACATCTTCCCTGCCATCCAGGTGCCAGTACTCCAACACCACTGTCTTGATCCCCCCCCCCCCCCCCCCCCCCCCCCCCCCACCCAGTAAACCGCCACACCCACATTCGTCCCCTCGCAGCCAAAACACTGACAGTCCACAGACAGGGTTCCCACTTTCTCACAGGAAAAAAATTCAAGGGTTTTTCAAGGGTTTCTAAAGGGGATATTTTAATTTTTAAGGGGCAAATTTAGCTGTACGATTGAAAAAAAAAAAGTGAATAATTACCTTACACATGTAATCCAGCCATGACGATAAGGTGATTACACATCTGTAGTCTTTTCCATGCTCAATATCATATACAAAAAATAAAAAATGAAGTCTTTATACAGAAACTGAGAAATCAGAAAAAGAAAACTTTCAATCTGCTTTCTGGACCAGTATCCGACATGGGATGTCCAGCTGCTTCTGTTTCAAGTCCTTATTCAATGATTCATCAAAAAGCATGACATATTCATTAATTCTCTTCCGGCAGCTGCAGCGGAGGAAGCTCTGCAAACTTTACTTTTAAAATACAGCCACTGTATGTGTTGTGTGGAAGTGTGTGTGAATGGTTGGCGGGCCTGGACTAGCCTAATGCTTGTTCTGGGGCAGGATGGGAAGCGGGATAACCCCTCTTGAAAAGGTGAACGTGGGTAGCCTTCCTGCCGCTCCACACTGAACTGTTTTTTTTTTGTTTTTTTTTTTTACCTTTTTTTTAATTGCTTTAAACAAATGACAATAACAAATACACAAAAGAAATCGTATTCATTATAAGTGAATTAAATATAAAGCTAGAAAAAAAGTATGAGAGAGAAAGAGAGAGGGAGGGAGGGAGTGGGGAGTGAGAGAGAGAGAGATTGGTTGGGTTTGTGCGTGACTTCAAATGCTTTCAGTAACATGCTTTAAATCAAGTTTTGGATGTTGGACAAACAAGCTGTAAAACACAGTGGAGAGTACATGGGCAAACAAGACCTATATCAACCATATGTAGTGTAACACAAAAATACTAAATACTTGATTACATGCGGGAGCAAAAAGTGGCCTTTTGAACCGTTTTTTAGTTTGGTGTGTGTGTGGTGTGAGTATCTGTGTGTGTGTGTGTGTCTCTCTCTCTCTGTCTCTTTCTGTGTGTGTGTGTGTGTGTGTGTGTGTGTGTGTGTGTGTGTGTGTGTGTGTCTCTCTCTCTCTCTTTTTTGTGTGTGTGTGTGTGTGTGTGTGTGTGTGTGTGTGTGTGTGTTTCTGTTGTGTGTGTGTGTGTGTGTGTGTGTGTGTCTCTGTGTGTCTGTTGTGTGTGTGTGTGTGTGTGTGTGTGTGGGGTGTGTAGGCTAGCTGGTAGGTAAGTTGGGGGGGGGGGTAGGGGGGTATGAATGCTGTCTTTTAAACAAGAAAGTAGGATTTCTTTTTTATTACAAATGTGCACACACGAGTCACTTAGTGTCTATGGAGACGACGTGACGATTGATTTGAAGATTCAGTATATGATTTCACTCTTTTTTCAGTTCTAACAGAAAAACGGAGCAATGCCAAAAGTTGCAAAATATCTAATTTTAGTTTCCCCACGCCGATAGTTCGTCGCAATCGAGTAATATGTTAACATTGCTGCAAACAGTTTCGTGTCGTCTTCAGCAGATCGGAAACTGTGATGATTGTTGATGGCATGAATCGTCCACAACACTTCAGCTTTTAACTTTTAACACATCTGTCCCACTTGCTGTTATTGTGGATTGGCTGACGATTCTTACCGAGGAAAGGGTCTGACCTGATGTTGATGAATTTGATGATTGCCGAACGAAGTCCGTAAGACTAACTACCAGCCTACTGGCGTTTTCCAATTCCACATATTTTTCCTCTTTCCGTGACTTGCAACCGCGATTCGCCCACTGCCCGAACATCAACGGTCTTTTTGCACACTTTACGAAAAACGCATGTTTGTTGTCTCTGCATTCAGTGATCCAGCTTCGATATTCTTCCTTCTGTAACCACAACGGATCAAATGCGCAATTTCCCTTAGGCATGATGACAGACGCAACAGTGTTGGCATTCACCGAAGATTAGGGAGCATGGCGCACTTTGTCGGAAGTCGAACTGCGCATGCGCAAACAATAACCAACTATTGAATTGCTTCCCTTTGCTTGAAAAGCAGACGACACACAGAACTATTCGAGAGGCGAAAATCGATGTCCGAAGTCTTGTTCGCGTTTGTTCTCCGATTCGTCTTCAAATGTTACGGTCAGTTTTGGTCCGAAAACGATTTTTAAGGGGATTTCAAGGGATGGTAGGGATATCTGCAGTATTCAAGGGTTTTCAAGGGCCTTTTGACCCAGTTGTATTTTAAAGGGTTTTCAAGGGTCTTCAAGGGGCGTACGAACCCTGACAGAGAGCCAATCAGTATCAGGTCATCCTCAGGCAACCCGCCGGTGGAGACCCTGCACTGCTGCTGAGTCAGTGCTGGGTGTGTTGGATGGTGCCTGCCTGTGAACTGACTTACCCGCACTCTGCCTTCATTGCAGGTCACGATCTGGCGGATGGCTTTGTTGACGAAATACAAGGCACGCTTGGGACCATTCTCCGATCGGTACAGGAGCTGGCTGACGGGGAACTTGTCTGGAAGGCCGTAGAACTCTCTGGAAAACAGTCACTGGCATACAGCTCTCACTTCTCTGTCAAACAGTGACCTATCGCAAAGCTTCATTCTTCTGTAAAACAGTAACCAATATCCAGCCTCACTTCACTGTAAAACTCTCTGTACAACAGTCATTGGCATACAGCTCTCACTTCTCTGTCAAACAATAGCCTATTATAAAGCTTCATTTTTCTGTAAAACAGTAACCAAGATACAGCTTTACTTCGCTGTAAAACTCTCTGTAAAAAAATCATTAGCATACAGCTCTTACTTCTCTCTATATATAATAGTAGCCTATTATAAAGCTTCATTTTTCTGTAAAACAGTAACCAAGATACAAGCTTTACTTCACTGCAAAACTCTCTGTAAAACAGTCATTGACACACAGCTCTCACTTCTCTGTAAAACAGTAACCTATCACAAAGCCTCCATTCTCTGAAAAACAGTAACTAACACACAGCCTCACTTCTCTGTAAAACTCTATGTTTAAAAGTCATCCCAGCATGTGTGCAGCCTCGCTTCTCTGTAAGACTCTGGAAAAAGTCAGCTATTGTGCAGTCTCAACTGTCTATAGAGCAGTTGTTTAGCATAACAGTTTCACTTCTTCATAAAACTCTCTGTACAACAATCACCTGGCAGACAACCTCACTTCTCTGTAAAACTCTATGTTTAAAAGCCACCCAGCGTGTGTGCAGCGTCGCTTCTCTGTAAGACTCTCTGGAAAAAGTCAGCCATCGTGCAGCCTCAACTGTCTATAGAGAAGTTGTTTAGCATACAGTTTCACCTCTTCATAAAACTCGCTGTACTGTTTAGCATACAGTTTCACTTCTTCATAAAACTCTGTACGTCAATCACCTGGCAGACAAGCTCGCTTCTCTGTAAAACCCTCTGTAAAACAGTCACCCATCATACAGTCTTACTTCTTTGTCAGCCACAAATCATATATTTTATTCTTCTGTAAAACAATCATAGCTTCACTTCTCTGTAAGCTCTCTGTAAAACAGTCACCTATCATGAAGTCTCACTTCTCTGTAAAGCAGTCACCTATCATAGACCCTTAACTCTAAAACAGCCACGAATTATACATTTTCTTCTTCTGTAAAACAATCGTCTATCATATAGCCTCACTTCTCTGTAAAAACTCTCTGTAACACATCACCTATCTCTATTCTCTGTAAAACTCTCTGCTAAACAATCATCTATCATGCAGCCTCACTTCTCTGTAAATCTCACTGTAAAACAGTCACGCAGCCTCACTTCTCTGTAAAGCTCTCTGTAAAACAGTCACTTTTCATGCAGTCTCACTCCTTTATAAATATCTCTGTAAAACAGTCACTTTTCATAGTCTCACTCCTTTGTAAATCTCTCTGTAAAGCAGTCACTCAGCATGCAGCCTCACTTCTCTGTAAAGCTCTCTGTAAAGCAATCACTCAGCATGCAGCCTCACTTCTCTGTAAAACAATCACCTAGCATAAAGCCTTGTTTCTCTGTAAAACAGTCAACTATCATGCAGCATCACTCTATGTAAAACTCTCTGTAAAACAGTTACCTAGCATACAGTCTCACTTCTCTGTAAAACTCTCTGTAAAACAGTTACCTAGCATACAGTCTCACTTCTCTGTAAAACTCTCTGTAAAACAGTTACCTAGCATACAGTCTCACTTCTCTGTAAAACTCTCTGTAAAACAGTTACCTAGCATGCAACCTCACTTCTCTGTAAAACTCTCTGTACAACAGTTACCTAGCATGCAAACCTCACTTCTCTGTAAAACTCTCTGTACAACAGTTACCTAGCATGCAACCTCACTTCTCTGTAAAACTCTCTGTACAACAGTTACCTAGCATGCAACCTCACTTCTCTGTAAAACTCTCTGTACAACAGTTACCTAGCATACAGTCTCACTTCTCTGTAAAACTTTCTGTACAACAGTTACCTAGCATGCAACCTCACTTCTCTGTAAAACTCTCTGTAAAAACAGTTACCTAGCATACAGTCTCACTTCTCTGTAAAACAAAACTCTCTGTACAACAGTTACCTAGCATGCAACCTCACTTCGTGTCAAACAGTCACCTATCAAATAGCCTCACCTCTCTGTAAAATTCTCTGTAAAACCTAACACCTAACACACCGCCTCACTTCTCTGTAAAACAGCCAACTATCATACAGCCTCACTCCTTTGTAAAACTCTCTGTAAAAAGAGTCACCACGTATACAGCCTCAATTCTCTGTGAAAAAAAATAAATCTGCAGTCGCCTAGGATGCAGCCTCATTTCTCTGTAAAACCCTCTGTACAACAGTTACCTAGGATGCAACCTCATTTCTGTGTAAAACCCTCTGTACAACAGTTACCTAGGATGCAGCCTCATTTCTCTGTAAAACCCTCTGTACAACAGTTACCTAGGATGCAGCCTCATTTCTCTGTAAAACTCTCTGTAAAACCCTACAAAATGAGTACGTAGCATACGGCCCCATTTCTCTGAAAAACTCTCTGTCACAGAACAGCGACTCTGAGGTTCTTCCACCTTATTTCTGCCTTGGGGATCAACATGAAACCTTTTCCAGCCCTGGGCATCGTCTTGTAGAATCACAGGTACTTTTTTTTCTCAGCATTTTGTTGGTCTTGTTACTCACATCTGCAAAATTCCCCCGACAAAATCTTTCTTTCCCCGAATTTCTAGAGAATGGGAAAAATTTAATGTTTTTCACATTGTTTCTTGTTTCCACGGACTGACTTACAGGAACCCTGATATATATATATACTGACTTACAGGAACCCTGATATATATATATATATACATGCGCGCACACACACACAATCTGACACTTACACTTGCATATACACGCGGCGACAAACACATGTACACTGACAGACATCAGGGCTTAAAATGGTCTATCCAAAAATCAGAGGAAAATTTTTGAAGTGGCGAAGCCACGAATGCGTGCCTGCGAAGCAGGCACGCCCTGCTAGGGGGTCTGGGGGCATGCCCCCCCAGAAAATTTTGAAAATCTAGAACAAAATCTGTGCACTCTGGCTCATTCTGAGCCCTATTTTTGGGAAAAAAATTGCACAGAAAAAGTGCAAGATTTAATGCAGAAAAGGTACATCCATACAGATATTCAATCCACTGTCAAAGACAAGACAAAGGTCTTAAACATCTAAATCTAAAATGATATTTATATCAACACATTTCATGTGAAAAGAGCATAAAAAAGACCAACAGGTTATCAAGACAAAACAAAATGGTTATTGGTGGAGACACAGTTATCAAAATTCAAAACTCACATTTGGAATGTGGAACTAAGCAATCTGAGAGGGGCTGGTTCTGTCGCCTCTTACGACAAGCACAGCCAAGCTGCAGAAATATTCTTTCCCTTCCCCTTGTCTGGAGGGGAAAGCTGCCCATTTAATCTTTAGGATGGGGTCGGAAGAAGCATGACAGGTAGACGATGTCTGTGGTGCACAGTACACATCTTGCACTGCCTGGCACGTCAACCTTTCGAATATGTTGACCGATCCGCTTGAATTCATCGGGATCTGACCTCACTTTCACGGACTTTAAAGTCCACTCCCACCTCCATTTGTTTTTGATCCCGCTTTCGTCAAACTTCTCTCCACGTTCGATGATTCTCACAGTCGCCATCTTGATAGATTAGGCGCCTAAAGCTACCGGTGCGAAATGGCTGTTTGCGACTTTGAACCGAATACGAATCAGAACCATATGCGAATGCGGACGCGTTTGGGGCGTTTTAGATCGGGTTTCTTTCCCCCGAGGAAATCGATTTTTTTTCCCGAGGAATTTTTTGGCTTCCCGAGGAATTTCTCGGATCCGAGGAGGATTTTAAGCCCTGAGACATACTGTCAATTGTACATTCACATACACAAAATCACTCTAACACACATGAAAAAACACAAACAAACATACTGACACTCACTCAAGTGAAGATACACATCCACACACACACACGCACGCACGCACACACACACACACACACACACACGCACACACACGCGCACACACGCACACACACAAACACTTACACCAAGACAAGAATCCTTACTTGATAGCAGGATATACAGGATCTTCAGGATCCAGGAACAAGAACGGATCTTCTCTTGTATCCCTTCAGATCTCTTTTCTTGGGCTGAGGACTGCACACACACACACACACAAACACACACACACACACACACACACACACACACAAACACACACACACACACACACACACACACACACACACACACATATGAAGCTACAACAGGAATTTATTTACCTGTCCAAACAAGTGCCTTACACTTACTCGACTTAGAACATCAACATATTATCAGGATCCTCAAAAATAATTAGGGAGAGCATGGGAGCTAACCATGCCTTCTACTCCACATAAGACTAAGGAGTAGCCACCCCTTAATGAATCAACATCATATCAGATTTCAACTCCAATTGTTTTTTATTTCCCACACCCTTCCCCAGCAGAGTGGGGATATGAGAGAGCGTCCTGATGTCTGGACAGGTTAGTGGGTCATAAAACCACTTTTCGTAGCAAAGTTGCTGGGCTTTCTCTCACACTTACCTGTCAAAACAAGTGTCAGAATACACACTAGTCCAAAGAGAGAGAGAGAGACGATGGACGCAGACTAGACTGACTCAGCACACTCCCCCGCCGCCTTTAGCACGGTGTTACCAACCACTTAACCCCTAAACTAAGGTCAGTTTCGCTGTGCCAAGCCAAGAGGTCAATGACTGGGTTCCCCCCCCCCCCCCCCCCCCTCAGGAAACCATCCCGCCCTGGGTCTTGCTGTGGGAAAGTATCCGAACACATCCATGAGGAAACTTGTTTCCCGACCCACTCTCCTTTATTTTCAAGGCGCTGGTGGGGGGGGGGGGGGGGGGGGAGGGGGGGGGGCGTGAGCGCAGAGAGGGGAAGAGGGAGACACTATCCAGTCTCCCCATACCTTGGAACCGACAACACACTGGTGTAGCTGGATCAGTTGGATGTCTTCTCTTGCCCAACCTGACAGACAGGAGCGACTCTGTCATGAAGGATAACCCACTGTCATGAAGGATAACCCACTGTCCTGAAGGATAACCCACTGTCATGACCCACTGTCATGAAGGATAACCCACTGTCATGACCCACTGTCATGAAGGATAACCCACTGTCATGAAGGATAACCCACTGTCATGCCACTGTCCTGAAGGATAACCCACTGTCATGAAGGATAACCCACTGTCATGAAGGATAACCCACTGTCATGACCCACTGTCATGAAGGATAACCCACTGCCATGAAGGATAACCCACTGCCATGAAGGATAACCCACTGTCCTGAAGGATAACCCACTGTCATGAAGGATAACCCACTGCCATGAAGGATAACCCACTGTCCTGAAGGATAACCCACTGTCATGAAGGATAACCCACTGTCATGCCCACTGTCCTGAAGGATAACCCACTGTCATGACCCACTGCCATGAAGGATAACCCACTGTCCTGAAGGATAACCCACTGTCCTGAAGGATAACCCACTGTCATGACCCACTGCCATGAAGGATAACCCACTGTCCTGAAGGATAACCCACTGTCCTGAGGGATAACCCACTGTCATGCCCACTGTCCTGAAGGATAACCCACTGTCATGACCCACTGTCATGAAGGATAACCCCCTGTCATGCCCCCTGTCCTGAAGGATAACCCACTGTCATGACCCACTGTCATGAAGGATAACCCACTGTCATGACCCACTGTCATGAAGGATAACCCACTGTCATGCCCACTGTCCTGAAGGATAACCCACTGTCCTGAAGGAAAACCCACTGTCCTGAAGGATAACCCACTGTCATGACCCACTGCCATGAAGGATAACCCACTGTCCTGAAGGATAACCCACTGTCATGAAGGATAACCCACTGTCATGCCACTGTCCTTTAGGATAACCCACTGTCATGACTCACTGTCATGAAGGATAACCCACTGTCATGACCCCACTGTCATGAAGGATAACCCACTGTCATGCCCACTGTCCTGAAGGATAACCCACTGTCATGAAGGATAACCCACTGTCCTGAAGGATAACCACTGTCCTGAAGGATAACCCACTGTCATGACCCACTGTCATAGAGGATAACCCACTGTCATGACCACTGTCCTGAAGGATAACCCACTGTCCTGAAGGATAACCCACTGTCATGCCCACTGTCCTGAAGGATAACCCACTGTCCTGAAGGATAACTCACTGTCATGAAGGATAACCCACTGTCATGAAGGATAACCCACTGTCATGCCCACTGTCCTGAAGGATAACCCACTGTCATGAAGGATAACCCACTGTCATGCCCACTGTCATGAAGGATAACTCACTGTCCTGAAGGATAACCCACTGTCCTGAAGGATAACCCACTGTCATGAAGGATAACCCACTGTCATGAAGGATAACTCACTGTCCTGAAGGATAACCCACTGTCCTGAAGGATAACCCACTGTCATGAAGGATAACTCACTGTCCTGAAGGATAACCCACTGTCATGAAGGATAACTCACTGTCATGAAGGATAACCCACTGTCATGAAGGATAACTCACTGTCATGAAGGATAACCCACTGTCATGCCCACTGTCATGAAGGATAACTCACTGTCCTGAAGGATAACTCACTGTCATGAAGGATAACCCACTGTCATGAAGGATAACTTACTGTCCTGAAGGATAACCCACTGTCATGAAGGATAACTCACTGTCCTGAAGGATAACCCACTGTCATGAAGGATAACCCACTGTCATGAAGGATAACTCACTGTCATGAAGGATAACCCACTGTCATGCCCACTGTCCTGAAGGATAACTCACTGTCCTGAAGGATAACTCACTGTCATGAAGGATAACCCACTGTCATGAAGGATAACCCACTGTCATGAAGGATAACTCACTGTCATGAAGGATAACACACTGTCATGAAGGATAACCCACACCTCACACTCGCCAGCCAGCTTCCTGTCACGCTTGACCAGTTTTCAACTGAGAAATGCAGCAAACAGAGAGAACAGTGCAAATGAAACGCAGATCCCTGGACTGTCCCAGTGACAGCACAACTCCACACAAACATGACAGGAGCTGGAGGCTGATGCAGTCACAGCAGATGACAACAAGATGATAGATGCCATCTGCCACAGACAGGCGGCGATACTGTACAGTGAATACTAAGCACATGACCCTGATCGAAACACTCCATTGAAAAACAGCGGAAGAGGTTAGCACATGCACAACAAAAGTAAGCTGGATGGTCACTTGAGAGTATCAACATCTGAAAAAATGTCAAAAGTCTGGAAAACAGCAGAAGACTAGGGAATATATTCTTTCACTTAAGAAAAGAGAGGAAATCCCCCAGAGGTGAAAACTCACTCTTGGATATCGATTTGGTTCATCCAGGGCGATCGCTCAGTGGGCCTATCTGCAGTATGAGGCATGGTGATCTCCCTCTCTCTTCTGATTTGATTTCTGAGGAGCCTAGGCATAGTTATCTTCCTCTCTCTTCTGATTTGATTTCTGAGGAGCCTAGGCATAGTTATCTCCCTCTCTCTTCTTATTTGATTTCTGAGGAGCCTAGGCATAGTTATCTTGCTCTGTCTTCTGATTTGATTTCTGAGGAGCCTGATCATATGGCGATGTTCACCACCAAGTAGGTACAAGGTACCTGCTTGGACAGGTAAGTACGAGAACAATTCATCTGTTTACATGCGTACACACATGCAAAGCTACCACCAACAGAAACACTCATGCGAACCTTGAGAACACAGATAGATTCAAAAATACAAAAGATACGGATACACATACACACTTTCCTAGCAACCCTCTAACTTCTACACAAATGCATTGGAACATGCACACACATGCGCCCACACACTCGTACACACACACACACACACACACACACATGCGCCCACACACTTGTACACACACACAAACACACATTATACAAAATAAAAGAATACATACACGCCCACACACTCAGTGAGCAAGTGAGCAGGGCCAAAACGATCCCTCCTAAAACCAACCATGCTCAAACCCTTCTACTGACCCTTCTTCTGTCTCCGCCTTTCGTTTTCTGGGGTTGCCAACGTCACCCCCTTCCTGCCTGCTGTTCTGTGCCACTGACGGCAAATCACTGACAACGTTCTCAGCAGCCGACTTCTCTGCAAATCACACGCATTTTCTGTAACCTAGCATTACTGAAAACTGGCAATACTTTGCTGGTAGTCTCTGTAATCTAGCTAGGCTTTGTATGCATTGTCTGTGAATTATCAATGCTTTGCAGGCATTTTCTGTAAACTAGCAAGTCTTTGCAAGTATCTAACGTAAACTGGCAATACTTTTTTTTGTGTGCATTTTCTTAAAACTATCAATGCTTTGCTATGAACTGGTGATGCTTTCCTGGCATTTTCAAGAACTGGCAATGTTCTGTTGGCATTTTCTGAAAAGTAGCAATGTTCTGTTGGCATTTTCGGAAAAGTACCAATGCTTTACTGGCATTTGTTGAAAAGTACCAATGCTTTACTGGCATTTGTTGACAAGTATCAATGCCTTACTGACATTTGTTGAACAGTAGAAATGTCTTACTGGCATTTGTTGACAGGTAACAATGCTTTACTGGCATTTGTTGACAAGTGGCAATGCCTTACTGGCATTTGTTGACAAGTAGCAATGCTTTACTGGCATTTTCTGAACACTGGCTATGTATCTCTGGCATCTCTGAAACCAGCAATGCTCTGACAGCATTCTCTGTGAGTAGCAATGTTCTGACGGCATTCTCTGTGAGTAGCAATGCTCTGACGGGTTTTCTCATTTCAGGGATCATGATGTGGATAAATTCCATAAGCTGGCTTCCGATAAACAGACCGAGTGTTTATTTGAAATCTTGTACTGTGCAAAGAAAGGGGGAAAAGTTTGAAATTTTCATAGTGAAGAATTTTTTTAGGAGAGTTCTCTTTTTTTTCCTTTTTTTCTCAAATTTTCTTCACGTTATTTTCTGTGCACGTCAAAGCCATAACTGCTACCCCACTCATTCCAGCTTGCTTATTGGCAACCACACCCCAGTTTGTGGATCACATCCAATATGGCACTCCACAGGTAGCAACTATACAAAGTTGTGACAAGGAAATCTATCAGAACAGACACTGCCCTGCCCCTGGTGCCTGTTCTGATCCAACAAATGCAGAATACCAGCTACCAAGCCCCTACTGACAACAACAATTGCTTAGTTGTAGAGCCAGCAGCCAGCTACCAAGTCCCCTACTGACAACAACAATTGCTTAGTTGTAGAGCCAGCAGCTACATCTAGAGGGCACAACTATGTCCATGCAATAACAGTCCTCATGAACTTGGTAAGACACCTTGGACATAAACTCTCTCTGGGTATGGAGAGGAAAATGGATTTGAAATCACAACCAACTGCTGCAGCGAGGTGGTTAGCATTGCTGATTCCTGGCATAGAGGTCATGGGTTCGATTCCCGTCAGAACCACTCGTGTTTGTGGGATTTTCTATTTATTCATGACCAGTTCCTACCCACAGTTGAGTTTGCTAGGCATCCATTGGTAAGACTGGGACCATAGGCAAGTTTTCTCTACTGAATGGATGCACCTCTGAGAGTGTTGCTCAAATTTTCTGACCAACACTGCATGTGACTGTATCTCTCAGGCCTGGTAGTTGTTGTGATATGTCATGAAAACTAGCCCAGGGCACAGCCCTGTCACGCAGTCTCAGACCATAATGGAACTCAGCATCATGTTCATCTCTTTCATCCTCATCATTCAGCTTAAAAAAAAAAAAAAGTCTCTAATGCTGTGTCCCTTCATGCCCCAGCTCTCCTGGTGACCTCAGTGTCCATTTCCTCTCCCCGTCTATGCCCTTTCTGGATTTGTGTTGACGTTGTCAGCATCAGCAACCTCTGGAAGGGGATATCTACTCAGGCTGGCTCTGCGATTAAGCAAATATTGTCAGTACACACTCACACACCCACACACACATGTGGACATGATGAGCAGCGTAGGGGTAAGGCCACCAGAATGGCACAGAAGATGAGACGGAAAAAAACAAGATGCGAAGCATATAAATGTACTCCCAGTTTTCCATACCACTCATAAATCGGCCAAGTGCTTTGTGAGATAAGAAATAAAGGCAAAATAACGGTTTTAACAGTTATGTAACCGATGTACACTTTTGAAACTGGTATTTTAGTCCTTACTGGGCTAAAGCCTGTGTACATACCAAATTTAATCCAAATCGGACAATATGTCAAGAATAACGGTTTTTAACGGTCAGATTTTAAAACACTATATGGAAGTGCCATTTGTGTGTGATAACCTTTCTATATACAAAATTTCCTTTCGTGTAGTTTCCGGTAAAACTACGGAATATTTGAGATGCGCATGCGCAGTTCCGCCATAACGCGTTTGCTGACCGCCATACGAACACGCAGAAGATACAAGCCCAAGCACAAAAATCGAAAAGCTTTCTTAAATCAGGTGATATTTTTCCTTTTATTTTAAAAGTTTTTTGGCTTAAATCACAATATATTGTAGACTACTCGTATTTGATGAAAAAGCGCCCACAGGGCGAAAATTATCAAATAAATAATGGAGGTGGAGTTGGACCGCGAGTCCCGATGTTCGTCAGTGGGTTCTGAGTCGGAACCAGACGAATGCCAGCTATTGGGGGACGCTCCCAGTGTTGAAGACAAACAAAGTAAACAAACTGGCACAGTTACGTTTCCAAGGAAGAATGGGAACGACTGAAGGAGCAAAATGAACATCTCCTTCAACATTTGAAGTCCATGAGTGAAGATCGAAAACGAAAACGAAAACGGTCGCACTTAGAGGAAAAAACCCCGCAGTCTGACGCGGACAAAGGCGGGAAAAAGAATCGACAATTAACAAAGAAGAAAAAGAACAAAAACATGGCCAAAACACACAAAGGGCAAAAGCGGAATGACGAAAATGTTGATGATGATGATGATGATCCAGACATACAAATGGAAAAACTGCTGGCAAAAAATGCAGTTGATGATGATGATGGCCTCATTTCTCAGTCTGACAGTGAGGAAGAATCTGCTCTGGAGCAGATAAAACAAGAGTATGAGCAAGAATCAGATGTTGGCCCCCCCAATTTCAGATCAAATGGCAGGTATTTTGACCACAATGATAAAAGGGAAAATGGATGAGAGCAAAATGATCAAAAAGTTGGAAGCCCACAAACGGCCAGAAAACTGCAGTCACTTGTTGTCCCTAGAGTCAACAGTGAGATGTGGTCCATCATGGACTACAACAGCAAAACAGCTGACCTAACTTTTCAAAAGATCCAGAAAAGTTTACTGAGAGCTACATTTGCCCTTGCAAAAGCCTGTGACACCTTGGCAGCAGAGGGGAAAAAGCATAGTCAAACTGTCCAGCAGATTTCAGATGCAATGGGCTTGAATTTGAAGATGGCCCATGATATTTCAATGGAAAGAAGGGCAAAAATTTTCTCATCTCAAAACATCAACAAGAAGTACAAAAAAATTAACATCAGATGAGATCCCCATTACAGATCAGTTGTTCGGGGATGATTTGAAATTGGCTCTCTCTCAGATAGACTCCACCTCCAAACTGAGAACAAATATGACTTTGTCGATGTCTGCCAGAGGCAGAAAGTTTTTTCCCCAAACAGGGTCAAAAAACGGATCATGGATCTTCCTCGCCCCAGTCGAGGCAGAGGGAGGAACTGGGGATGGAACCCAACCCCGTTCCACGTACAGTTTCCCAACAGCCATCCAAGAGGGACCAGGGGTCGAGGCCAGAGACCACGTGGCCGAATGAACCAGTTCAAACCAGTCTAAATACTCCTGAACCTGGCCCATCAGTGAGTATTAAAAATCACAAGACAGGGGATTTTCAAGCTGGAAGGTTGAAACAATTTGTCAAGGAATGGCAGCAATTGACATCTGATGAATTTATATTGGCAATGGTAACTGGATCAAAAATTCCTATTGATGAAATTTCAGAAATAGAACGTCATAATTCAACCCCAAATCAAGTCCAAGGAAATTTATGGCAAGAAGCAGATAATGAAATCCAAAAATTACTGAGTTTAAAGGTGATTGAAAAATCAAGCCATGAAGAAGGAGAAATCATTTCTCCAATATTTCTGATCCCCAAGACAGATGGCAGTTACAGACTCATACTCAATTTAAAAAGGTTCAATGAGGCAGTTCAGTATGAGCATTTTAAAATGGAAAATCTATCATCTGCCACAAATATGATGAAAAAAGGGTGTTTCATGGCTTCAGTTGATTTGAGACATGCATATTATTCAGTGCCATTCATCCAGAACACAGAAAATACCTGAAATTTAAATGGAGAGGGCAGCTATATGCATACACTTGTTTTGCAAATGGTCTTGCAAATTGTCCTCGTTACTTCACAAAATTGATGAAACCAGTCTATGCTCATTTAAGATCACAAGGTTTCTTGTCAGCTTCATTCATTGATGATTGTTATTTGCAAGGTCAAAGTCAAGAGGAGTGTAAGCAAAATGTTGAAGCAACAGTTGAGATATTTCAAAGACTGGGGTTTACCATACACGAGGAAAAGTCTGTACTTACACCAACAAAGGAGTTAAAATACCTTGGATTTCTTTTAAATTCAGAGTCTATGACTGTGATTTTGTCTGCAGAAAAAAGGAAAAAGATTGTAACAGCATGTCAGAACTTGATGAGCAGGGTTTCATTTTCAATCCGGGAGTTAGCACAGGTCATAGGAAAATTGGTAGCTGCCTTTCCTGCAGTGAAATGGGGACCATTGTATTACAGAGAGTTGGAAAGTTTGAAAACTGTAGCACTCAGGAGGAACAAAGGAAATTTTGATGCAGTTATTTCTCTTTCACCAGAAGCAGGAGAGTTAAACTGGTGGATAAACAATGTTAATGCTAGCTTTTATCCACTTGAGATTAAAGCTTCCTCTGTTGAAATAACAACTGATGCCTCAAAGTTAGGGGGTTGGGGGGCAGTTTGTAATGGAAGAGAAACAGGAGGAAGATGGTCAAGAAGTGAAAAATCTTTTCACATTAATGCCCTTGAAATGTTGGCTATAGAGTATGGACTAAAAAGCTTCAGTAAAGAAGTAGAAGGTCAACATGTAAAATTGCTATGTGACAACACATGTGCTGTTGCCTATATCAGGAAAATGGGTGGATCACATTCAGCAGTTTGTAATGTGATTGCCAAAAGAATCTGGATCTGGTGTAAGGACAATGGAGTTGAGTTAACGATAAGTTTTTTGCCTGGAAAACAAAATGTGGAAGCAGACAGAAAGTCAAGACAGTTTAATGATAGAACAGAGTGGAGGCTTAATCCAACTATTTTTCAGAAACTGTCACAGAAAGTGCTGTTCCCACAGATTGATTTGTTTGCTTCTAGACTAAATTATCAAATCAAACCTTTCTTGTCTTGGGAACCAGATCCAGAAGCTATGGCAATAAATGCTTTCACAGTGGATTGGAACAGATGGATAGTCTATGCTTTTCCACCTTTCAGTCTGATCCAACGGACTCTGCGCAAGATGGAAGAGGATCAAGCAGAAGGACTAGTCATCCTACCACACTGGCCAACAGCAGTGTGGTATCCCCAAAAGCTAAGGCTTCTCATTCAACATCCCATTTTACTTCCAAAAGGAAAACGTGTTTTGCAGCTGGGTCATTCAGACGAGGTTCATCCTCTACACAGAAAACTTCAACTTCTTGCAGTCGTGTTATCTGGGAAGCAATGCAGGCACAAGGCTTTTCTGGAACAGCTTGTAACATTGTCTGTGCATCATGGCGTGACTCTACCCAAAAGCAGTATACACACTGTGTAAGAGATTCAAATACTGTGGAATAAATTGTGTATATTGAACTTGACCGAGTTATGTTATAATGTTACTGCTAAAGTTGCAATGTGAAAACTAGTCAACTAGAGTATGTATTTTATGAAATGGATGTTTGTGCACACCAAATGTTGAAGTCTCAAATATTCCGTAGTTTTACCGGAAACTACACGAAAGGAAATTTAACACATAAACGAATACTTACTTGTAAGTTGATGTTTGTGTGTAGTTTCCTGAGTGTAGGTTTCCGTAAACGGAGGGATATTTGCCCTCCCAGTTTCTTTATAAAATTGCCCACCCAAAAAAGGGGTTTGCTGAAAGTGTTTTACGAGATCAAGCTTTTGTCAACTGAATTACAAAACTTTGGTTGCACAAACATCTATTGACAGTCGACTTGGATCTAGATCATTATTTGAAGTATCAATAATGATCTGAGCGTTGAAATATGGCGGAACTGCGCATGCGCATCTCAAATATTCCTCCGTTTACGGAAACCTACACTCAGGAAACTACACACAAACATCAACTTACAAGTAAGTATTCGTTTATGTGTTAAATTTCATTACAACCCACCAATGTATAAAAAAATAACGGCAAAATAACGGTTTAACGGTTATATAACCGATATACACTTTTGAAACCGGTATTTTAGTCCTCACTGGGCTAAAGCCTGTGTACATATCAAATTTCATCCAAATCGGACAATATGTCAAGAATAACGGTTTCTAACAGTCAAATTTTGAAACACTATATAGAAGTGCCATTTGTGTGTGATGACCTTTCTATATACCAAATTTTATTAAAATCCACCTATATATAAGAAATAACGGCAGAATAACGGTTTTTAACGATTATTTAATCCATTTTCAGCATTACATCACTTACATATGGACAGAGGCTCCGATTTGTCACAAGATCATCCAAACCGCTTATAAATTGGCCAAGTACTTTCTGAGATATTCCATAAAGAAGAAAAACCGTTATAGGCCATTACAGCCGTTAGTAACGGCTATAGTGGTAAACTAAAACATCGGGCATCATCCGTGGCCCATAATGAACATACCTACAAATTTTCAGAAAGATCGGCACAGTAGTTTTGTCTGGAACGAGTGGAACACATTTTGACCACGGACACACAGACAGACAGCATTTCTTCGTTCCCATTCTAAAGTACTCCCTGTTCTATAAGAACTAGGAGTACAAAAAGAAAGAAAATCACCATGAAAGCAAGACAAAACAGAACTGGCTACCTGTATTCGTCAAAGCAGGACAAAACAGAACAGGCTACCTGTATCCATCAATCAATAAGAATGTTAAGAATTATCAATCAATAAGAATGTTAAGAATTATCAATCAATAAGAATGTTAAGAATTATCAATCAATAAGAATGTTAAGAATTATGTTACGGAGTCTCTTTCCCATGTCTGCTGTTTTAAATGATTCAATGACAGCTCTGTGCTGCTTTTCAACGAAACACCAGCTTTCACATAGCTTGGTGGTGCCCTCTGGAAGTAAACCCCATGACAGAGCTGTTAACAACGTCGGTAGAAGGTTTAGTAGATGGGGGTCTTTGCAAATGTAATATCAGAAGGGGCACCACTGAACACCGCTAAAGTGAATCGAGGGCGATGCGTTGTCACGGCTGTTCAGAGCAAGTTACTTAGTTTTGAGTCGCAGGGGAGTTTACAGCTGCAGAGACCAAGCTGTGAATGCAGGTGAGGGAAAGGAATGTTTTCTGCAGGCCGCTCCCAACCAGCCAGCTAACCGCACTGTATTCGGCCAACTGAATGTCATCTGTGCATAGCTGGTCTGGCAGCAATGCGTTCGGCAAGGTTGAGCGGCCATTACAAATGGGGCTGTAGGTTTGATAATTAGTTATTGTCATGAAAAATGTAATATATCTGCACTATTGAGATGAGTGAATTGGCGAATTCCCAACAATTCTTTTAATACCAAACTCGACTGGGTTTATTTTCTTGTAGATAACATAGATGCCGCATGAAAGCTTGTACGCAAGTGGTCAGGCAATATTAGAACAATGACAACAAACACAATATTGCGCAAAAATGACGTCATCACTTTCTGGGAAGTTAATTTTCCATAGTTAAGTAGTACACAAGTTTGATACATGCCTCTGCTCAGACTACAGCAACAAAAATATTGGATTACAAAAGCCTTGTTTGCTTGCCCTTTCACTAAGTGTCTCAATAAGGACGGAAATATAAAGCTGTGTTGTCTCCTCGGCTCCCTGTGGATTTTTGGTGCTGAGGCTAGCACAAGTACAGACACATCACAGCAGTGCCACTAAACATGAACAGAAGACAAAAAAGAAAAAAAAAAAGAATGACATGGATGTTTTTTCCCCTACTTATCTGTCAAGACAGATGCCTTATTCCTATTAGTATTCAGCACAAACGACTCTGGGAAGTATGACACCAAATTCATAAATGAATACAGTATGGAACTGGATTCTGACCCTCAATACATGTCAATGTTCCCAATAAATCATTCTGGCTGACCTCTCATATCATTTCCCTGAACGAGTCCAACTTTATTTTCTTCTTTTTTCCATAACCAGTGAACATGCCCATCTTACCTGGTCCATGTCTTGAAGTTCTAAACAATATTTTTTAAAAGGGGTTTCTTTTCTAATGATCATCTGGTCCATTTTTTGACATACTTCTGAACAGTATATTAAAAAACAAGATGCGAAGCATATAAACGTACTCCCAGTTTTCCAAACCGCTTATAAATCAGCCAAGTGCTTTATGAGATAAGAAATAAAGGCGAAATAACGGTTTTAACGGTTATTTAACCGATGTACACTTTTGAAACTGGTATTTTAGTCCTCACTGGGCTAAAGCCTGTGTACATACCAAATTTCATCCAAATCGGACAATATGTCAAGAATAACGGTTTTTAACGGTCAGATTTTGAAACACTGCATGGAAGTGCCATTTGTGTGTGATGACCTTTCTATATACAAAATTGCATTAAAATCCACCAATATATAAAAAATAACAGCAAAATAACAGTTTATCGGTTATATAACCGATATACACTTTTGAAACCGGTATTTTAGTCCTCACTGGGCTAAAGCCTGTGTACATACCAAATTTCATCCAAATCGGACAATATGTCAAGAATAACGGTTTTTAACGGTCAGATTTTGAAACACTGCATGGAAGTGCCATTTGTGTGTGATGACCTTTCTATATACAAAATTGCATTAAAACCCACCAATATATAAAATAATAACGGCAAAATAACGGTTTAACGGTTATATAACCGATATGCACTTTTGAAACCGGTATTTTAGTCCTCACTGGGCTAAAAAAGCCTGTGTACATATCAAATTTCATCCAAATTGGACAATATGTCAAGAATAACGGTTTTTAACGGTCAAATTTTGGAACACTATATAGAAGTGCCATTTGTGTGTGATAACCTTTCTATATACCAAATTTCATTAAAATCGACCCATATATAAGAAATAACGGCAGAATAACGGTTTTTAATGGTTGTTTAATCCATTTTCAGCATTACATTACTTACATATGGACAGAGGATCCGATTTGTCACAAGATCATCTATACCGCTTATAAATTGGCCAAGTACTTTCTGAGATATTCCATAAAGAAGAAAAACCGTTACAAGCCGCTACAACCGTTAGTAACGGCTATAACGGGGCAAACTAAAACATCAGGCATCATCCGTGACCCATAATGAACATACCTGCTAATTTTCATAAAGGTCGGCCAAGTACTTTCTGAGATATTCCATAACATGCATCCCAGGTATCCCTTATGAACCAAAAAAAGGACTTTAAAGGACCAATGAAAGGACCCTACCAAAATAAAAACAGGACCTACCGAAATATCTTCTACTGTCTGTGTTTTTCACATTTGCTTCAGCTCTTCTTGTTTGTTGACAAGTTCCTTCTCTAAGAGGGTCACCGTTTCTTGTTATTTTTGGAAGAACTACACAGTTCATTGGCTTGTCCTAAGAGCCTCAAGCTGCTTTGCTGCTGGGCTTTGAGGCATAGTGCATCAGCTTCAAACAGCAACTGTTTGGCATCCTTTCCAGTGGCTGTCTTTCTCCTCTTGAGGGTGTGGATCTCTTCCTCACACACATTCATGCAAGCACCCACGCACACTCACACCACCAGACCTGTTTACCCCTCACTTCACCTTTCAGTGGTCAAGGCGACCCAAGTCATAGTTTTGGAGCTCAACTGTCAGTAGTCACAGCCACTACATATTCTGGATCCACCAGCTATCCTTTTCAGTTTCCCCTTCCCCTTATCTGTTGTCCTATCCCTCACCCTTCCACCACTGCACTGCCCAGCAACTAAACTAGCATGGGTGTCGGGTTTCACAAACCCAGGCAGGCCTTTCACTTAGTCATGATGGTTGCCTTGCTCTGTAGTGTGTGTGTGGTGTGTGTGTGGTGTGTGTGTGTGTGTGTGTGTGTGTGTGTGTGTGTGTGTGAGCGTGTGTGTGTGTGTGTGTGTGTGTGTGTGTGTGTGTGTGTGTGTGTGTGTGTGTGTGAAAGGGATGTGTGTGTGTGGTGTGTGTGTGTGTGTGTGTGTGTGTGTGAGTGAAAGGGATGCATGTGTGTGTGTGTGTGTGTGTGTGTGTGTGTGTGTGTGTGTGTGTGTGAGCGAGTGTGTGTGAGTGAGCGTGTGTGTGTGTGTGTGTGTGTGTGTGTGTAAGGGATGGAACCAGCATGCATGTCTGACAGAAGGGGGCATAATCAGAACAAGCTTATCTACTCTGTTTACTTCCCTTGCCTGGGCTGTCACTATCGACCTTTTTTTTTTGTCCACCCCCCTCCTCTCACCTCCCCCTCTCCATGGTTGAGATTGTATGACCGTAGGACCATAATTAACAGACCATTTCCGTGGAAACTATTCATGATTCTGTAGAGGTACACAGGTCTGACACACCACACACACAGGTCTTTATCAGACGTGCTTGGAGTGGACGCTGAATCATGTGTCGGTTCAGGCTGTCAAGTTGGCTGTGAATCATCATGACTCTGGGGCTGCGTTGAACCAACAGCGAAAAAATCAGCAACACTGCATCTACTGTCACTTTGATGCTGTTTCTCTTTCTTCTGATGCTTCACACTTTTTGCGTGTTGCTTTAGCATGGATTCTCCCATTGAGGCGATGTTTACGGAGCAATCGCAAAACGCACAGCGCGCTACATGTTTGTCGCTCAGAACTTTCTGCAACCAGTCCTTGTAATCCTTGTCTCTCAGCCAACGATCTTGAAATGAACATTTGCCCGGCATTGTGGACGAAAAACTGGGCTTAAAATTTTCAGCAGGTAAACACGTGTGAACGATGCAAGATGGCGCCTGGAAGAATCGTCAAATCTCGAACGCGAGACTTGCGAGGAAACTGGCTGTGAGAAGCATCGTCTGCTTGCGCGACCCGACAGAAATGCCGATCTTTTGATTTCATACCTGAAGTTCTTTTCCGCAACCGAAAGTATTCTTTTGTATCGCAAAATTAAAAGACTTTAACTGACCAAATTGCATTTTAAAGGCCCTTGACAAAATATTAAAGGACCTCTTGGTCAAATTAAAGTACTTTAAAGGCCTTTTCTGAAAAATTCTAAATACAGTCAAACCTCTATTTTTAGACCCTCTGTTAAGAGACCTCCTCACATTTAAGACTGAATTTTTTTGCACGGATGCATTTTACTATCAAAACGACCCCTCTTAAGCGACTTCCTCTAAAACGCGACTTGCGACCTTTGTTTTGTTGAAATTTACGACCTTCGCACCATTGGTGTACGACCATGAGTCAAGGGAAACAACTGCACACCCGCCGCAATCTAGAGTCGCTTCCCTTGTTAAAAGAAAGATGGCGGAGATCGGAGGCAAAACATGCGGATCACGAAAGAGAAAGCCCCTGAATTTAGAAGAGAGAGTGGAGGTGATCAAAAGAAGTCGTGGAGGTGAAACTGCAATATCGATTGCTCGAGGTTATGAAGTTGGCAAGACCCAGATTCAAAACATCATCAAAGATCAGAAAGCTGTCATGGCAATCTGGGAACAAGGTGCAAAAGCTGACATCTTTCTTTGTGAAGAAAGATTAATGTTTTACTTCAGTAACAGACACATCCATATGTCTGTGTGTCTGTGTCTGTGTGACTGTGATTGAGCGAGTATGTGTACTGTAAGTGTGTGAAAATATTTCTTCAACACATAGTCATTGTATGTCCTTTTGTGTGGCTGTATGAAGGAGACAGTGTGTGTGCGTGTGTGTGTGTGATTGTAAGGATATTTTATCTGAAAATATTCCAACGCCTAGTCAATGTGTCATTTTGTGTACATTGTATTTGCATTCATCTGTGAAAATTATACATGTTTTCAGTATGCATTCAGTGTTCTTGAGACTTTTTGTGCATGGAGATTTCATCTGTGAGAAAGTGTTTGTTTCTACACCTGTCGGTGCCTACCTCCCTTATAAGACCCCTCCAATTTAAGACCGAATTTTCTGGACATTTTGAAGGTCTTAAAATAGAGGTTTCACTGTATAAGGACTTTAAAGGACCCTACGACCCATGCATAAAGAAGAAAAACCGTTACAGGCCATTACAGCCGTTAGTAACGGTTATAACGGTAAACTAAAACATTGGGCATTATTGTGACCCATAATGAACTTACCTACAAATTTTCAGAAATATCGGCCAAGTACTTTCTGAGATATTCCATAAAGAAGAAAAAGCGTTACAGGCCGTTACAGCCGTTAGTAACGGTTAAACTAAAACGTCGGGAATCATCCTTGATCCATAATGAACACACCTACAAATTTTCAGAAAGATCGGCCCAGTAGTTTTGTCTGGAGCGAGTGGAACACATTTTTGACCACGGACACACACACACAGACACACACACACACACAGACAGCATTTCTTCGTTCCCATTCTAAAGTACTCCCTGTTCTTTAAGAACTGGGAGTACAAAAAAGGGGTTTCTACTCAAATGATTTGAGCATGCAGGTGTGGAGCTGAGAATGACCATTGTGGAAATTGATTTTTACCGCTTGAAAACCCTCTCTGTTCACCCTGCTGTTGATGGGGACCTGACTCAGTTCAGGGAAGTCTGAGGCAGCAGAAGAACAGCGATGAACTCCGTGTTCCATAATGCCATGTTCTAGATGTGGCGAAAGTATAAGCGCTTACAGCCCTTACAACCATAGGGCTCTAGAACTTCAGCCTTCTTTAAAAATCTTCAAAGTTCCTCTATCTGCCTCTGTAATTCAGCGGTAAACTGTGTTGGTGTCAATCAGTGCATGCTAACCCTTCTCCAGGCGTGCCTCTCTGGACCACGGCAGGTGGGACACCTTCTCCAGGGCTGCCACGAAGAACCCCCGGTGTCCTGGTGGTGCGGCAGAATTCTGTGACTGTCCACATCAACACAGTGTCATCAATACAGGTTAATACAGCTAAGGTAAGGTAATGTTGCTTATAGCTCAGCTGACCACAAAGGGCCATATCAAGGCTGTCACCGCATTCAAGTCAACTCAAAAGTCATATAAAAAAAAAATTGAAAACAAAAATAAAGAACTCACTCACACAACCCTTTAAGACACATCTTCTAAAAACACATGGGAAACGTTTTAAAATTATCTGTCCTCCGTAAAATCATAGATCAGATGAAAAACATTGATGTCTTTCAGAAATTCAAAGATCACATCAGGTGGGTCATCTCTGAACAGGGTTTTCATGGAATCTGCTGTAAAATGTTATGTCTTACATCATGCCAGTCTCAACACTCTAAAATAATAAACTTATGTTGCACTGCAAAGGTCCATGCAGCACTGTACTGTGCCATATGGACTGTTTGACTTGGTAGTGTTCTGAGACTGTCCATAACAACTCAGTGTCACCACTACAGGTTAACGCAGTGTTGTACTGTGCCATATGTACTGTTTCACGTTCCATATCAACCCAATGTTGTCCGACAGGTTAACACAGTGTTGTACTGTGCCATTATGTACTGTATGACATGGCAGTGTTCTGTGACTCCATAACACCACAGTGTCATCAATACAGGTTAACACAGTGTTGTACTGTGCCATTATGTACTGTATGACATGGCAGTGTTCTGTGACTCCATAACACCACAGTGTCATCAATACAGGTTAACACAGTGTTGTACTGTGCCATTATGTACTGTATGACATGGCAGTGTTCTGTGACTCCATAACACCACAGTGTCATCAATACAGGTTAACACAGTGTTGTACTGTGCCATTATGTACTGTATGACATGGCAGTGTTCTGTGACTCCACAGTGTCATCAATACAGGTTAACACAGTGTTGTACTGTGCCATATGTACTGTATGACATGGCAGTGTTCTGTGACTGTCCATAACACCACAGTGTCATCAATACAGGTTAACACAGAATTGTACTATGCTGTGTGTACTGTATGATGTGGTAGTGTTCTGTGACTAATCAACACAATGTCATCAACACAGTTACATACTTTGAAGTGAGTGCTGTATGTATTGTATGACAGTCATGTTCTGTGACTGCCCGTACCAACACGCCTTCAGTACAGGTTAGTACTGTGTTATACAGTGCCATGTGTACTCAATGACATAGTAGAGTTCTGTGGCTGTCCGTACCAACACAATGTCATCAGTACAGGTTAGTACTGTGTTATACAGTGCCATGTGTACTCAGTGACATAGTAGAGTTCTGTGGCTGTCCGTACAACACAATGTCATCAGTACAGGTTAGTACTGTGTTATACAGTGCCATGTGTACTCAGTAACATAGTAGTGTTCTGTGACTGTTCATGTCAACACAATGTCATCAACTCAGGTATGTACCGTATGGCATGATAGTGTTCAGTCACTACATCAACACAATGTCATCAATACTGTAACATACTGTGTAGGAGTGCTGTATGCATTGTATGACATAGTGTTCTGCGACTGTCCACATCAACACAAATCATCAGTACAGGTAGATACTGTGTAGTGAGTGCTGTATGCATTGTATGACATAGTGTTCTGTGACTGTCCACATCAACACAAATCATCAGTACAGGTAGATACTGTGTAGTGAGTGCTGTATGCATTGTATGACATAGTGTTCTGTGACTGTCCACATCAACACAATGTTATCAGTACAGGTATATATTGTGTAGAGAATGCCATATGTACTGTATGACATGGAAGTGTTCTGCGCCTGTCCACATCAACACACTGTCTTTTCAACATGGTGATAGTGTGTTGTGCTGTGCCATATAAACAGTGTGACATGACATGTTCTGCTACACTCCACATAACACAACGTCATCAAAACAGGTTTTATACTGTGAAGTGCTGTACAACGTCATCAAAACAGGTTTATACTGTGAAGTGCTGTGCTACATGTGCTGTATGACACAGCAGTGTTCTGTCTCAGTCCACGTAAACACAACGACATCAATTCATAAAAAACAACAATTATTATGTGCACTGCCTCTGATAACGACACAAATAGATAGCATTTCTATTGTGCAAGTTTGCTTGTCAAGTACTCTATCTAATTTACATATTACAACATATTGCGAATAGACAGCATTTCTATTGTGCAAGTTTGCTTGTCAACTACTCTATCTAATTTACATATTACAACATATTGCGAATAGACAGCATTTCTATTGTGCAAGTTTGCTTGTCAACTACTCTATCTAATTTACATATTACAACATATTGCGCAGCATATGAGCGGCAAACACTCTGACTTACAAAACAAAAAAAATGCCTGAAAAACAGTAGCAGGCGGGTTTTTACTTGAGCTCTGACAACAAGAAGGGAGAGCAGATCACGCCGACTGGCAGCTCATGAATTCCAACCAGCTGGAAAAGCGAAGCTGAGGGAATGTTCCACAAACGACCACTGACGTGGCATTCACGATCTTCAGAGACTGTTCACAGGAGGGTGGGAGGCACTGACGTGGCATTCACGATCTTCAGAGACTGTTCAGGAGGGTGGGAGGCACTGACGTGGCATTCACGATCTTCAGAGATTGTTCACAGGAGGGTAGGAGGACTTGGTGACTGGTAAATCCAGAAAATAGTGGACAGGCATGGAAACCCTACAGAAGTTCAGCAACAGTATATTGAAAAACAAATTTCACGGGCAGACAAGATGTTTCTTCAGCAGCAGTGTAATATGACCTCCTTTCTTTGATTTCCGACAATATACCTGTCAATAAGGTACTATGCCATCTTGTAGTGTATTGTATAACATCATATGACAACAAAATTCTCTGAGGCTATACCTACAGTGACTTGGAAAAGATTTTTCCTCTGGAGCCAACATCTGTGCATAGACAATTCCCAGATTCTAAACTGAGGCCCCATGCATACATTAAAAAATCTTGCACACATGTTAAATTAAAAGTCCATCTTTCAGAGAAACGAAGGCCATCACATGCCAGTGGGATGGTTGACATGTAAAAAGAACACAGGAGCACTGTTGTCATGCTGAGACATCATTCCAAAAGACAGAATATGGACCTTAATGGTGGGATTGACACATCCGTGATTAACTATGTACGTGTATATTTGTTGTC
>CM031609.1:86649788-86682872 GCA_018398815.1 Conus ventricosus
GGGGGTGTTGCCATTGTTTCAGGTTGTGATGATGGCAAATTGATGTGCCTGTGGTGTGTTTCTCATCGTCTCTCTTCATTGATCTCCGTTTCTTTCTTTCTTTCTTTCCTCTTCTTTCTTTCTTTCTTTTTTAATTATTTTTTCTCTTTCCGGGAACGGGTGGGGGGCGGGGGTGTTCTCTTTTTGTATTCTTCATGCGATTTATAAACTTTAAACTGTCAATTGTTTTCATATAAATAATGTAATATTTGTGTTACTGTAGCCGCCAGGTAAATTATTTGTGTATTGTCATTTTGCAGAGCACACTATAAGCGTTCAGCTTGTTGCTGCACACTTTGTATTGTGTAAACATTGTACGTACCTGTGATTAAAGATTTGTTTAAACCATATGACTGTCAGACACACAGATTGCACATATGGCATATGACTGTCAGACACACAGATTGCACATATGGCATATGACTGTCAGACACACAGATTGCACATATGGCATATGACTGTCAGACACACAGATTGCACATATGGCATATGACTGTCAGAGACACAGATTGCACATATGGCATATGACTGTCAGACACACAGATTGCACATCTGTCATATGACTGTCAGACACACAGATTGCACATATGGCATATGACTGTCAGACACACAGATTGCACATCTGTCATATGACTGTCAGACACACAGATTGCACATATGGCATATGACTGTCAGACACACAGATTGCACATCTGTCATATGACTGTCAGACACACAGATTGCACATATGGCATATGACTGTCAGACACACAGATTGCACATATGGCATATGACTGTCAGACACACAGATTGCACATATGGCATATGACTGTCAGACACACAGATTGCACATATGGCATGACTGTTGCGCAAGTCTTTCTTCACCCACCACCATTCCCATCCAGCTCATTTCCACAAAGTTTTTGGCTTGGAATCATCGAAAGCATTTCTGTGATGTAGTATTCGTCTCTCCGTCATCTTGGAAAGGGCCGCTATTCATCGAGTACTGCTCGCTTTAAGCCGCACTCCACTGATAGAGTCAACAAGTGTTCTACTTGCAGTGGCAAGGGATTTCAGAATTTTCATTTGATTTGTTTCCCAGTGAAAACTTTTTTTTTTTCGCTGAAATTTGCGTAACAGTGGAAAATTACAGGCTCTGTGTAACACACCGAGTGACCCTTTGGTGATGCTGGAGGTGGTTGAGCACTATCTGATTGAAATGATCCAGACATTCCACATGGTAAAAAACTGGAGTCAGTCTCACAAGAACATGAAACAGACAAAACAACTGCAGAGAACCTCTAGCACATCCAGCATGCATTTGTGACCACAGCTGCCAAGGCTTCAAAAGCATCTGTAATATTTTGACACTTTCAAAGTGTGGCATTCCAGATTTGAGTGCCTCACACATATGTGATATCACTTAATCTGTGATGGAAAATTTGTTTTTTCCCTGGTGTCAGAGTCTCTGAGGTATCCTCGCTGCCTGACACAAGAAGCCAGACTTGACAGCACGTTCAGTCGCACTTCACATCACACGACACAATGGCAGATTAACAAGACAAGAACTTGCTGATTATTACATCGCTTTGACCTGACCTACAAAAATCAAAACAGCTGACAATGACACCAGTCGTTAAGGTGGAAACATCACTCAAGATTACAGCAAGTTTTCTTCAGCTTTTCCTTCTACTTACTGAATTTTTTTTTTTTAAGTCGACCGTCTAAACATCTTCATTGTTTTATTGCATTTAAACCATCATTAGGCTCATGAAACGTTCGATTTTTTTTTTTTTTTTTTTGCAAACCATTTTGATGCAAAGTGTAGTCGAACTGCACTGTTAACAAAAGCGTGGGGCGTGCTGTGCCAAACGTGTAGCACATGGCAGCTCTGTGTATCTACATCAGACTGAATCAGGTTTTAAAAATCATCAAATCTAAATGAGGTCAAACACTAAATGCCCAAACGATCACCAAGGTGATCTTATGACTTTGAAAACAGTATGCTCTCTAGCCTCTGTTTATATCTCTCAAACATATACGTAGAAATGATTTTGTAGCAAGATTTGGACACTGAAATCCTGATCTTTTGTATTTCATTGAAATTTCTTCCCATGCAAAATGTTGGGAATTTCCTTAACCCTACTCATTGCAAGTCATTTTCAAAATGATGGAGCAACTTTTTGTCTGCACTTATTTCCCCCTTTTTTTCTATTCATACCTTTTTCTTTTTTTTTCTTTTTTTTTTAATGAAGCCAAGATTAAAAAAAAGAAAAAAAGTGCAGTGCATTCTTCAACTAGTGACTGAAATAATTTTGACTTGACACAATATGAGGCAGCAAGACTCCATTTGAAATATTTGCAAGGCAAAATACAAACTAACACGTAAACAGCAAGTCTCCATTTTGAAATATTTGCAAGGCAAACTACAACATCAAAACAAGGTGTAAAGTAAAGCTTACATGGAATAACAGGAGGCAACAGACATGAGACTTTCAATCAATGTGTCTTTCTCAGACTTCACATGCGCAAAATAACTCTCCCCAGATGGCCGTCAGCCTCCATTTGTCGGTCGAATAATGTTGAAAAAGTACCTGCATGCAAATCCAACAGAATGCTGCTTCCTTTTGATCGTAGTTTTGAACTCAAGATTACTTCTCTGAGAATGAAAGCTGCATGCAACTGGTCAGCATCCTTTCTCGCTTTTATGACATTTTCCTTAACTGAGTAATGTTGTGTAGTTCTCAGTGGAACACCCTTTACAGCGGTTTTATTCTTTCTTTGTTTCATGACATTTTCCTTAACTGAGTAATGTTGTGTAGTTCTCAGTGGAACACCCTTTACAGCGGTTTTATTCTTTCTTTGTTTCCATGACATTTTCCTTAACCGAGTAATGTTGTGTAGTTCTCAGTGGAACACCCTTTACAGCGGTTTTATTCTTTCTTTGTTTCATGACATTTTCCTTAACTGAGTAATGTTGTGTAGTTCTCAGTGGAACACCCTTTACAGCGGTTTTATTCTTTCTTTGTTTCATGACATTTTCCTTAACTGAGTAATGTTGTGTAGTTCTCAGTGGAACACCCTTTACAGCGGTTTTATTCTTTCTTTGTTTCATGACATTTTCCTTAACTGAGTAATGTTGTGTAGTTCTCAGTGGAACACCCTTTACAGCGGTTTTATTCTTTCTTTGTTTCATGACATTTTCCTTAACTGAGTAATGTTGTGTAGTTCTCAGTGAACACCCTTTACAGCGGTTTTATTCTTTCTTTGTTTTATGAAATTTTCTTTCACTTTCTAATGTTGTGTGGCTCTCAGTGGAACTCCTCTTACAACGGTTCTATCCTTTCTTTGTCTTATGAAGTTTTGTTTGGCCCACTAATGTTGGGTACTCTCTGAAAGGCATTCCTCTTACAACGGTTCACACCCGCTGCTACCTTACAAACAGCCACACCCATTTTCAGGCCTGAACTCGGCTCATCTTCTGCTTCACTGTGGCATTCATGTCTGTGCCCAACCAGACATCAATCCTCACAAAATGCTTTTCTTCACTGTGGCATTCATGTCTGTGCCCAACCAGACATCAATCCTCACAAAATGCTTTTCTTCACTGTGGCATTCATGTCTGTGCCCAACCCGACATCAATCCTCACAAAATGCTTTTCTTCACTGTGGCATTCATGTCTGTGCCCTGACAGACATCAATCCTCACAAAATGCTTTTCTTCACTGTGGCATTCATGTCTGTGCCCTGACAGACATCAATCCTCACAAAATGCTTTTCTTCACTGTGGCATTCATGTCTGTGCCCAACCAGACATCAATCCTCACAAAATGCTTTTCTTCACTGTGGCATTCATGTCTGTAATAGTTTTTTTGTTTTGTTTTTTCCTGGGAGGTCAGGTTGATGGGCAGTTTGCACAGGGTAGGGACCTTTGGTTTTTCTCTTGTATTTTCTTTTTCTCTGTGTGTTTGTTTTGTGTTTCCATTTTTGCGAAAGAATGGGGAAACAAACACAAAACATCACAATCAAAACGAAACGAAACAAAACAAGACAAAACAGCAACAACAACAAAGAAACACCGACCTTCCACTGGCTGAGGCCAGGCACAGTCTTGAAGCCAGGCAGGTGGGAGGAGATGTCCAGCAAGCGCACAGTACCTGTGCAACACCCAACACATCATCACCATGTCTGCCAGGTCTGAGGTAAGCAGTACCTGTGCAACATCCAACACATCATCACCATGTCTGCCAGGTCTGAGGTAAGCAGTACCTGTGCAACATCCAACACATCATCACCATGTCTGCCAGGTCTGAGGTAAGCAGTACCTGTGCAACACCCAACACATCATCATCATGTTTGCCAGGTCTGAGGTAAGCAGTACCTGTGCAACATCCAACACATCATCACCATGTCTGCCAGGTCTGAGGTAAGCAGTACCTGTGCAACACCCAACACATCATCACCATGTCTGCCAGGTCTGAGGTAAGCAGCAACATCTAACACATCATCACCATGTCTGCCAGGTCTGAGGTAAGCAGTACCTGTGCCACATCCAACACATCATCACCATGTCTGCCAGGTCTGAGGTAAGCAGCAATCCAACACATCACCACCATGTCTGCCAGGTCTGAGGTAAGCAAAGGCAGGCGTCCTCATTGTACTTTCCTGTCTATAAACAGCCTCCACCCTGCTGGCCTTCAAAAGACTCCCAATTCAGCTATTAAAAAAATCAACAACAAAAAATTAAACTGTTTTAAATCGACTGACTGACATTTTGCCACTGATCCTTTTTAGAAAAAAAGGAATTAATTTCATTTCACTTCCATTCATTTTTGTGCTGCTGGGAAAAATACAAAACAAAACGTGCATAAAAATTACGCAGATCTAATCCAGACACACACACTTAGGCCGAGACATGTTAACAAATATACGTGGACATTCTATCTTCACATGTACACAGCATGTCAGCCATGATAGCTTCATTTTCAACCAGTTAAATGGAACAGAGTGTACGGGGTAGACATGATCATGTCAGTAATGTTTAAACCCAGTCCACCAAAGAGGCAAAGGCAATGGGGTCAAACAAAGTTGTTGGCCTGATCATAACCATCGGTGAAAGTCAAGTTCTACAAACAAACAGTGCTCTTTCTCACCTCCAACATCCAGTTAAACAAAAGAGGTGGCACGAAAATAAACCATTGTTTTCTTAAAACTTCATTTTTTTCCCACTGTTTATGTTAAAAAAAAAACACACATGGAAAAAAAAAACATTCTTGGGTGACTTCAAAGCTCTTGTGTGGTTTAGGGACCATAAACGGGCGCAAAATGATGAAAAATGAAAAAAAAAAGGTTCATAACAAGAACTGTATTTCTATCATAGCAGACATGTTAGGCACTTGAGACATGACTTTTCTTGTTTTGCTGAGCTATAGTAATGTTATTACAAAAGGCTTTTCATATATCTAAACTGCTTTTTTTTTCAATGATTTTTTTCCATATGGTGGCCATCAGACTTGGCGTTTCATTGCTTTTGAATTTTTCCATTAGAAATACCAAATGATAAGTGCTGTTGTGACTTACAATCAAAATGTAATTGCATGCAGAAATCAAAAAGAAATTTTTTTTTTTACTAAGCTAGCTAGTCTGGATCCAGAAATATTGTGTTCCTTGCACATCAACTGTTGTAGAAAAAAGTGATTTTGAGAAAAGCCGTTTGAAACTAAAGAAGTTAACAATCACACTTTACAGACAAACAATCCCTCACACAACAAGTCTTTGGGGTGTTCCTGAATGCAAGAATGTGTGTTACAAACTGTTCCAAGTGTTACTTCTGTTCATTCCAACATCCCTGCCCCACAAGTTTGCCTCTCCTCATCCTCCTGATGTGCAATTTCACGTTGTCGTCGTATGGGTCAATCTCTTCACCTCTGCTGCCCTTTCTGCTTTCTGGATCCTCTGCTTATCCATGGCTTCCAGAGATGAAAGGATGGTTCCGCTGACCTGGAGGTCCATGGAATCCATCACTTGGGCCATTGCCAAACGTGTACAAAATATGGCGAAACTGTATGAGTAACCAGGTCTGTATACCAATGGAGATGAACTCATCACTCTGTGAACAGCCACAGGTGAGCACTGACTGAGTAATCAGGTCTGTATACCCATGGAGATGAACTCATCACTCTGTGAACAGCCACAGGTGGGCACTGACTGAGTAATCAGGTCTGTATACCCATGGAGATGAACTCATCACTCTGTGAACAGCCACAGGTGAGCACTGACTGAGTAACCAGGTCTGTATACCCATGGAGATGAACTCATCACTCTGTGAACAGCCACAGGTGAGCACTGACTGAGTAATCAGGTCTGTATACCCATGGAGATGAACTCATCACTCTGTGAACAGCCACAGGTGAGCACTGACTGAGTAATCAGGTCTGTATACCCATGGAGATGAACTCATCACTCTGTGAACAGCCACAGGTGAGCACTGACTGAGTAACAGGTCTGTATACCCATGGAGATGAACTCATCACTCTGTGAACAGCCACAGGTGAGCACTGACTGAGTAATCAGGTCTGTATACCCATGGAGATGAACTCATCACTCTGTGAACAGCCACAGGTGAGCACTGACTGAGTAACAGGTCTGTATACCCATGGAGATGAACTCATCACTCTGTGAACAGCCACAGGTGAGCACTGACTGAGTAATCAGGTCTGTATACCCATGGAGATGAACTCATCACTCTGTGAACAGCCACAGGTGGCACTGACTGAGTAATCAGGTCTGTATACCCATGGAGATGAACTCATCACTCTGTGAACAGCCACAGGTGAGCACTGACTGAGTAATCAGGTCTGTATACCCATGGAGATGAACTCATCACTCTGTGAACAGCCACAGGTGGCACTGACTGAGTAATCAGGTCTGTATACCCATGGAGATGAACTCATCACTCTGTGAACAGCCACAGGTGAGCACTGATTGAGTAATCAGGTCTGTATACCCATGGAGATGAACTCATCACTCTGTGAACAGCCACAGGTGGGCACTGACTGAGTAATCAGGTCTGTATACCCATGGAGATGAACTCATCACTCTGTAAACAGCCACAGGTGGGCACTGACTGAGTAACCAGGTCTGAAAACCCATGGAGATGCAACTCATCACTCTGTGAACAGCCACAGGTGAGCACTGACTGAGTAACCAGGTCTGTATACCCATGGAGACGAACTCATCACTCTGTGAACAGCCACAGTTGGCACTGACCTTCACATTTTCGCAGCATTTCAGCGATGACGGCTTCATCCTCCACTGGGCTGCATGGAACATGTGGAGTACACCAGACGACCTCCGACCTCCAGCAGTTCCAGACCACGCTTCAGGATCTTCAGCTGCAGGCTGCACACACACACACACACACACACACACCATACAAGTGATACAACACATCATAGCACATATGTACAAAAATTGTATAGATCATACCTCTGTAAAGTCTTGTAGGTCAGACATCTGCATTGTCTTGTCGGTCAGATACTTGTAAAGTCTTGTACTTGTCTTGAGGGTCAAGTCTGTCAAATCATGTAAGCAGAGTTAACACTGGTCTGCAAGTTCCCTGACTTCCACCAGAAGATTTTAGCAGATCTTTTTTTCCATGGTCTCTATTTTCTGTTAATAGTCAGCAGCAACAGCCCCTATAAACGCTGTGCTAAATTCACAAATGTTTATTTGAAACAGGAACCAACGCTCTTTAATGTACTCCTGTATCACTGAATTTTGCTTTCTCAGTATTTTCTGGTGAGTGGAAAATGTGTTCAGAAATCCCTCCACTTTTCTCAGTTTCCCTCACCAGTAAGGACTGAGTGCAGATCAGACATCTGCCAAGTCCGTTACGTTTGGCATCTTTTAAATCTCCCTCATAAGGCCAAGGTCCTTATTATCTGTTTATTTATTCATTCAACACCAGCTTACTGAGGCTCAGTATTGTTTACAAAGACTTGTCTGCAAGCAGTGATGCCCCCCTAACTACTGTTACCGAGGAAATCATCTTTTCATAGGATCAGTCAGTCTGTTAGTTGGCGAGCAAGATTACGCAAAAACTGCTGATCCAATCTTAGTCCAACTTAACGGTAAAGCAGAGAGTAACGCAAAGACAAAGTCATTAAATTTCGGCAATGATCTGGATCAACAGTCAGATCCAGGATCTGTTTGACACTGGTGCAGGTCTATGACGTGCTGAGTGCCCTTCATGCTCAACATGCTGGATACAGCTTGTGAAGAAGGTGATGACAATGATGGAGATGATGATGATGGAGAGAGAAAAAGAAAAAAGGTCAACGTACCCATGCAAAGGGTTGCCCATGGCAGGGTGCCATTTTTTCCAGATGTCTATGTTCTTCCTCATCGTGCCATCACCACTGAAACAAGGGGAGTAAGACTGAAGTAAACACACTCAGTAAGCACACGGTCAGCACTTTTACCTTTGTACTTTATACTTATGTATAAGTACCAGTAGCAAGTACCAGTGACTTGAAAAAAAATCTTCTGAATATGTACACACTGTGACATAACAAAGTTGACACCTTTGGAGGCATTGACAGTTAGATTAAAAATTAAAAACTGAAACAGACATGTCCTAACTTTTCTATGCAGGAAACAAATGTAATGATACAAACTGTGAATGACAGACACACATATGCGTGGCTATGACTGTGACAGAAACACTGAGAGAGAGAGAGAGAGAGAAAGAGACAGTATGACACAGCGAGAGAGAGAGAGAGAGAGAGAGAGAGAGAGAGAGAGAGAGAAGAGAGAGAGAGAGAGAGAGAGAGAGAGACAGACAGACAGACAGGCAGACTGACTGACAGAGAGAATGACAGACAGAAAGACAGAAACTGTTTGTGTGTGTGTGTGTGCATCTGTGTGTATGCGTGTGTGTATGCGTGCATGCGCGTGTGCAAATGTACATGTGTGTGTGTGTGTGTGTGTGTGTGCGTGTGCGTGTGTGTGTGTGTGTGTGTGTGTGTTTTGTGCGGGGTGTGTGTGTGTATGTGAGTGTGTATGTGTGTGCGTGTGTGGGTGGGTGTGCGAGTGTGTGTGCGTAACTGTGTGTATGTGTTGTGCAATGTGAGTGTGTGCTGGATGTGATATGGACGTGACATCCCAGTGTTCAGTGACACTAACCTGCAAGGAACATCAGCCAGCACTCTGTCAAACATCATGTGCTCTGGTTTGTCTTCCTGAAATCCCATTAGAACAGTCCAAGTTCAATAAGTCTCGAGCAAGCTCCTATGACTTAACAGAAGGGAGATACTTAACCACATATTGCAACAAAGCACTAGATGAATGTAACTTACTTAATAAATGTACATAACAATTTACCAAAATAACTTTTTTCTTTAAAAAACCAGTGGGACATAATTTGAAACAGAAAATGGAAAAGTGCATAGAATAATTTTACTAAAACTAAACAGTTAATACTGAAGTGTATCAGATTAATACAATAATGCTTGTAAACTTCTGAAGAGCAAAAATAATATTAAAATGTTTCTTTAAGGTTTCTTCTGCAGCAAGTTGCACTTATGGTATTGTTCTTGTATGTTCTGTCAAACAATTTTTTGTCACTTTGAGATACATAAAACTTCTGATTTATAATTTTTTAAAAACCCACAAAACGCAAAGCCCTTCTGAATTCACACCAACAAAATACAAGTCAGACATTGCCCATCACCATCACTGTCTTCAAACAAACAAAACAAACCATTCGAACAACAGGCACACCTCTCATTACTACACAGCAAAGGAAGAGAAGATGTCAGCCTTCAAAGAAGAAGAAATGTGTCAGTTCACAGAAATGGACAGATGCCTGGAAAATGTATGCAAATCAAACCCTGACTGTTTATTCCACAGAAACTAACAAGTTTTCAAGATATTGCTTATCATGACAGAAACTACCAAGTTCACAATATATTCATTCTTGGTAAGACTTTCTAAATGTGGTATGCTTGACCAAGACGCACGAAAACCATCACCTCTTTGTGAGTGTCTGATTCATGCAACAAGCATCAAGATCTGTGAGCACTTTGACATGAGCTGCTAATGCCGAGTCTCACATTGTCACGCGCCAAGCGTGACCTTTCTTTTCTACCCCTTTTGAGATTTTGTCCCTATTACTTTTGCTCTATATGCCCATTTTTCAGGAGGGACCAAATCTTGGGGCAAACACTGCTCGACCGATTTTGGGCAGTCACTTACCATTTCACCCCAGCCCTCGCTGTGCACTGTCCTTTGCATGTGCGTTCCGTTCATTTTCGTTCACCCAGTCTTCTCGCTCCCCTATGTCACTGTTGGAAGGGGGCAAAATTTGGGTTTTGGGTGAGTTTCGGCACTCTGGACTTGGGGGGTGATCCGCGAGTCATCTCTTTTTCTTTTCATGGATCATTTTGTTTGAGAGGGCCTCGTCCCTGTATTCTAGATATCAACTGGAGTGGGTGGTCAGCCCACTGGAGCAAGATTCGTCGTCTTGTTGGAGGTTATCATCACCATCCTTTTGTTTTCACCCCCCACATCATCTTTTCATCTGGAGGGCCAAAAGAAGAAGAAAGAAGAAGACACTGAAAAGAAGAAAGAAGAAGACCTTGAGAAGAAGACCTTGAGAAGAAGACGGAGGAGGACCTTGGAAAGGAAGACTGGAGAGGGATAGAAGACAGGAGGGTCAGACTGGGGCGACATCTTCCTGGGGGGTCTACATGGCCTTTTCCCCTTCCCAGATGTGGTGACCTGTTGTTTTCGTCCTCCTCTTTGGCACAAGTGATTTTGGTGAGTGTTGAGATTTGAATTAATATTTGGTGGTACTTTGGTCACGCTGAAGATATTTTTGGTTTAATTTCGGCATTCATTTCTTTTGATTCGACTCTGGGGGTTCGTTTTCCAGGCAGTCACAGCCTCTTTAGTGGAATCTTACTTACTGCAAGTTGTAATTCATATATCTCAGGAACTGTTTCCTTTCATTCCCCTTTTTTTCTCTCTCCCCCTTTTGGTGTCGTCTAGGGTACCACATTTTGCGCTGAAATCATTATTTTATTTTCATTACCGTTTCAAAATTAAAAAAGATTCTTCACTTTTTTTTTTAAACTTTCCAGTGTAAATTTTCATTTATGGCATTACCTTTTGGTGCCTTATAGTCGAGGCTGGAGGAAGACTGGTTGGTGAGGGAGTTGTTTTGGGGATGTCTCCATGCCCCCCCCCCCCCCCCCTTTTCTCCCTTCTTCCCTTATGGTGACCAGGCGCCCTTGTCTTGTCTGTTTTGTTGGGTTGCATAGAGAGTGAATGGTGATATCATTTTTGTGCTTTATTTTCATATCATCCCTCTTTCAAAGATGCTTAATTGATTGTGTTTCAGAGATAGTCTTATAGCCTCCATGGTCGGCTGGACTATAATCCAAATGATTGATTGATTAATTGATTGATTGATTGAGATAGTTTAGGGCCAGTGGTTTTCCTTTTGTCATTATTTTGGTTCAATTCCGTACTTTTAAATGTAACTATCAGTTTTTCTTTAAATACTGTCATTCATAGGGTGATTCCAATTAGTCTTTTACCAGTTCAAAGGGATTTTTTGTGTGTAATAGTCGACTGGGCAGAGTAAAGCTGTAAGTAGAGAGCTTTTGTATGTATGGCTATTGTGCCTGGAGGACAAGTGAATTTATACAGAGTTAGGTGTAGGGGCTCCTTGTGTCATGGTTACCTTCTCCCCACATTCACCTTCACTCGCCCCCTCCCCCTTCCCCTCGTTCCCGCTGCCCAGTCCATATAGGTGTGTTCATCCCCAGTCCACTGTATGATGTGCAGCACTTCCCTTTTCCTTCTCCTTCTGCCTTTCCCCCGGGTCTTCGTCTGCTTCACCTCCTGTTCATCCACGCCCTGACCTTGCTCCTGTTGGCCAAAACATTAACACAGCCTGCTGCCCTGGGACCTGGGAGGTCCTGACTGTGATGTCGGCACTTCCTCGCCTGTCCTGACATCATGAGGCGACAGCAGTGAGGGGCGTGCGTGAGTTGAGGGTTTGTGGGTGGGGAGTGCTGGACTCAAGGTAGCCCCAGAAAGACAGAACAGGACAGAAAGGTGCCAGAGAAATGAACTGTGTTTAGGATGTTTTTTTGTTGTTGAGGTTTTGTTTTTTTTGTTTTTGTTTTTTCCTTTGACAGACCATTAAGTCGTTTTATTTTTCTAAATAGATTTTAAGACTGTTATCTTTTTTAATGTGATTGGCATTGTCCACATTTCGCTTTTCCCTGCGGGCTTCAGTAGTGTGGGGTAGGTGGGGTGATTAGGTCCTCCTGGGTGCTGTATTGGGCCAGGGTGGGGGATTTAGTATCATCACTGTTCTGTCTAGTTAGTTAGGGCCCCATCTCTTCATCTCTCATCAATATTTGTTTGATGTGAATAAATGTTGTGGTTTGTCTATCTCTTGCCCAGTGTTTGATTCGTGCGCTTGAGGTCAGGTACTTGCGGATTCTCCCTCTTCCCACGTGCCTCGTCACTGGTCACCCTTAACCGGGTGAACCGTGACACACATCTTGTGCTGAAACCCTGTCTGTGATGGCAATTACAGACCTATAAGAATATAGGTTTTTGGATTCTGGATTCGACATTAGAAAAGTAGTTACAGACTCAGAATATTTCGACAGGGCCGCCCTGTCTTCTTCAGCTCACTGCTGCTGTTGTGGCAGCGAAGCTTGATGGGACGACTGTTGTTGGGAGTGAACGGTTGTCAGGATCTGATTGTAGATGGGGGGGAGTTCAAAGCCTTGATCTCTGTTCAGGCTGGGGCGTCTAGTCTTAATTTCGATGGCTTCTTTAACTTTTCTTTTTGTGAGGAAGGGCTCTGTAGATAAGATCTTGGTTTCTTGGGGTTGAAACTGTGGCCTGTGGCTGTGGCTTGTAGATGTTCATGTATGGCAGAAGCAGATCGGTTTTGGTGTTCCTGTAGACAGGTGGTGAGTGGTCTTGCTGTCTCGCCAATGTAGGTATGGGTACAGTCTTGACACCCTACCTGGTACACTACACCACTAATGGATACCCTGCATGGATGTGGGACAACCCTCGAATTCGCACCAGCCGCCGTGGCGAAGTGGTTAGCGTCGCGGACTCCCGCTGGGAGGTCGTGGGTTCGAATCCCATCAGAAGTCATGTGGATTTTTCTGCCCCGACCGGCTCCTACCCAGAGTTGAGTTTTCTGCGGACTCAGTTGGGAAGACTGGGACCACACAGTCGAGTTTCATCCACTTAATGGATGCGTTTCTGAGAGTGTTGCTCAAATTTCCTGACCAACACTGCAGGTGCCTGTATCTCTCGGGCCTGGTTGACGCCGGGATATATTATGAAAGGAAGCGTAGAGTACAGCCCTGTCATGTAGTCTCAGACTGAAATGGAAATCCGTAGCATCATCCTAATCATCCTCATTCTCATTGATCAGCGTTTAAAAAAAAAAGTCTCAAATTCTGTGGCCCTTCATGCCCCTGCTCTCATGGTGACCTCAATTTCGATGTCCTCTCCACGTCTGTGGCTTTGGTTTGGTTCCGTCGGGGTCACCGGTATCGGCGAGTCCATGGGGTCTGTCGGTGGACGGACGTGGTGGCGCCCTCCGGAGGGAGAGCTCACTCACGCCGGCTCCACGACTAAGCAGTTATTGTCGTTAGTAGGGGGCTTAGTAGGTGGTGTCCTGCGTATGTTAGATCAGAACAGGCGCCACTGAACACCACCGAAGTGACTCGGCAACAGTGCAGTGTCTCCTCCGGTGGGTTGCCTCATAACGACTTGACACTGACTGCTCCCTGTGGATTGCCAGTGCCGGGGCTGCGGCGGGGCCGACCAGGCTGTGGCTGTGGACGGGGTGTCGGAATGAGCGGCGTGGGTACACTGCCTCTGAGGTGGCGCAGAGGTTGGGGCAGCAAAAAAACCCAAAACAAAACAACAAAAAAACCTCGAATTCACTACCCTTTTTCTACAGATACAGACACTGTGAAAGTGGGGATCCCTTACATTATAGGAGTCTCAGAGCGTCTAGCCAGGACCTTCCAACAACATGGATGCAAAGTGTTTCCACAAACCCACCAACTCCCTACGCCAGCAACTGACCTATGTCAAAGACAAAACAGACCCTATCAAGCAGTGTGGTGTAGTGTACCAGGTAGGGTGTCAAGACTACACCCATACCTACACTGCAAGACAGCAAGACCACTCACCACCTGTCTACAGGAACACCAAAACCGATCTACTTCTGCCATACATCAACATCACAAGCCACAGGCCACAGTTTCAACCCCCAAGAAACCAAGATCTTATCTACAGAGCCCTTCCTCACAAAAAGAAAATTAAAGAAGCCATCGAAATTAAGGCCAGACGCCCCAGCCTGAACAGAGATCAAGGCTTGAACTCCCCCCCATCTACAATCAGATCCTGACACCGTTCACCCCACACAACAGTCGTCCCATCAAGCGCTACCACAACAGCAGCAGTGAGCTGAAGAAGACAGGGCGACCCTGTCGAAATATTCTCCAAGTAAGTTTTTGATTCCGAGTCTGTAACTACGTTTCTAATTACAGACCTGTTTACCCTGAAATTTGACTTAGAGTATCCAAATCCAAAATACGAGTATTTTCTACACAACAGGAGTACTCCAATGAGAAAGTTTAAACCACACTGCGGCAAACATGCATTGTTTGTATCACAGCAGTGGAAGACTACATTACTTATAACTATGTTAAAAGTATCAGCATCATCTGTTTATGTTAACATGGACTTGTTTACCCTAAAAACTACTTTAGTGTACTTTTTCATAAAAAAGAGCGTATTTTCTACAAAGAGTGTATACAACATTCCACATTTCTGTAAAAGCGGGAGGGAGAGGGGATGGTCCTTCATTTTGTTTTCACCTGCCATCACATTGCAGACACTTCTTGCCAGTGGTAACCACCTGATCTTGCACTGACTATGGTAAGACATGTTCTTTCTAATACAAATTACTTTCAAACCTGATTCATCAGCATGCTTTGGCACATGCTCATGCTCTCTCGCCTGTTTTTCAACATTTCACGGCATGTTGTCAAGAAACAAACACTGCAATACGCGATTTCACGAACAGGAGTTAGCAAGAGCTGTCGCTCTTTGGTCAAAGCCTTCACCCGGTTACCTTCCACAAGTTCAATCAATGCGCAAGAACTTTGTCTCCAGAATTTTTTTTCAGACCTTTCTTTTAGTCCATCGTATTCGTCGCATTTTCACCAAACACCTGTACAAAGTATGGCAAAATTGTACAGGTAAACAGGTCGGCAATGACCAGAGCTCTGACTTACATCTGTGGAGCAGCGCAGTTTGGGGAAGAAGGCAGCGTCGTGGTTGACGATGGTGCAACAGGGACTGGCCAGACGTTTGACTTGATGCACCATCAGGTAGCAGCGTCTGTTCTCTTTGTCGTTGGCCACCACAAAGCCCTCTGAAAAGACATACAGGAGCATACAGAAGGTAAGGTAAGGTCATGCTGCCAACAGCCCAGCCGACCACAAACAGCCATACCAGGGCTGTCACCGTGTTGAAGTCAACTCACAAGTCAATTTTTATTGATTTTTTTTTTAAACCTCATTTACACAACTCTTTAAAACACACTTTCCTAAAAAAACAAACAAACAAACAAACATAACGGAAATTTTTCTTTCCTCTGTAAAATCTTAGATTCAATGAAAAATGTTAGTCTCCATCAGAAATTCAAAGATCACATCAGGTGGGACATCTCTGAACAGGGTTTTCATGGAGTCTGCTGTAAAATGTTTTTGTCTCACATCATGAAAATCCCAACATTCTACATGAATACATTTCACTGTGAGGGGTAGATGACATGGAATGCCCACGGAGCTTCTCCCCCTTTTAAAAGATAACTGATAAGAATGGGTGTAAAACGAGTGGCCTGAATGCAAACTGCATAAAACTGTTTCTTCTTCACAGCCACTTACAATGCCACCTGAATGTACAGGCCACCACTGCCCTATGTTTTCATGTGGACAGGAACCTCAGCGTCTTGTGTGCGTCCTATGAGGCAAAGACAGATGGCTCATAGTGAAATAGGGGAGTGGGAGGGTGGTGATGTTGAGGAGAAGGGGTGGGGCAGGGGTGTTGGTTGGCTGCATTCATGAAATAATGGGCCACTGCCTGAATTGTGTCATCTTTGGTGAGAATCTTTGGACATGGAAGCGACAATAACATACACCATGAAATATGGGCCACTGCCTGAATTGTGTCAATCTTAGGTGAGAATCTTTGGACATGGAAGCGACGATAACATACACCATGAAATATGGGCCACTGCCTGAATTGTGTCATCTTTGGACATGGAAGCGACGATAACATACTACATGTGTGGGTTGTCTCCTGCAAGATAAGATAAGACAATGTTGCTCCTGCAAGACTGCTGAGTCCACTGCTATGCTATTTTAAGCTCATGTACGTGTACAACTCTACCTCATCTCTGTGAGCAGATGATTGTGAATGTGTGTGTGTGTGGCGTGTGTGCGTGCATGCGTGCGTGCGTGCGTGTGTGTGTGTGTGCGTGCGTGCTCGCGAGTGTTTTTGTGCGTGCGTGCCTCTGTGTGTGTGCGTGCACATATACGTGCATGTGTGTACATGCATAGCCATATGGAGCATGAGTTATACATGCAAGTGTACTCCACAATGCAGCACACATTCATTGCCCCCCTGGCCATAAAGCTACAGGACTTCAACCTTTTAACCTAACTCGACCTTTTAATACTATCCAGCCGAGAGCGGCACGACGGCACGACTCCCTGCTGCCGCACGCTCGCGCACCACACTCATTCCCTGCCGACGCACATATTTGGCCTCTTTCTAATATATTTTTACGGTAGCTAGACAACAACTGATGGTCTTGTGTTAGGTGTCACAGGAAAGAACAAACACTCAACTAATCGAAATAGTAATTTCAAATCATTTACTTTCAATGTGTACACACGACTGTGCGTTGAAAAACATGTCTGACAAGTAGAAAAAATGCTTTGTTTGCATTCTATTCCGTTCTTTTACAACACCAAGTCGGAAGATGAAGGGATAGCTGCATCTTCAAACAATTCACTTTCCTCTTCTCTTTCAAAGTTTTATATCTCTCTATCACTCCCCTCATCACCAGATCTACTTTGTAATATGATTTCAAGCGCTTCATTGAGCGAGAAATCGCTACCACCCCTTCGCCTGACCGACATTTTTTCTGGCACAGGAAATACGTGCTGCACGCCGGTGCCGCCAGTTTCTTTGTTTCAAAGCTCCTGGGGTCAGCCAAGTTCACAATAGGCCACTGAAAGTATGGTCTACAACTTGCTCCAACATCCCCAGGACTAGTTACTGAGCTTATTTCCCTTGGACCATTTCATGGAAAGTGCAGGAATTTTTTATGTTCCCGTCATCTGATAGTGGACGACATGGCAGAATGTGCTGCTGTCTGTCCGTCATCCGGACTTGGATGACTCGGCTCAAGGGAGAGAAATCCTGTCCTCCGCTACTGGATGACTCGGCTGGTAAAAGTTAACCTAACTCATCAATGAAAGTACCTTTCAGAAGATGAGCAATGTACATCAATGCTAGCTGTGTTCATTTTAAATCGCATAAGGGACAGTGGTAACAAAATGCCCATTATCATCATTGTTAACTTAGAAAGAGAAAAGGAAAAGGCCCACACAGTTCAGGCATTGCTGAGGGTGTTAAAGGAGTATCAATAGTCATTTCAAGTGTGTGTGTGGTGTGTGTGTGTGTGTGTGTGTGTGTGTGTGTGTGGTTTTTTTTTTAGTAAACTGTCATCATCTATTTTGCAAGTATTTGTTCCCACTCAAAAACCAAATACAGTAGTCTTAAAAAGTTGTTTTAAGTACTGTATTCGCCAAACATGAACAATTGAATCAAAATGGCGGAACGACCGGTGGAGAAATGGAAACCGAGTGGACGACGTGGAAGTTAGTCGAATCGGAGTCCGAATGGAAGGAGAAGGGACTGAGACTCGAGAACAAGGGGCCGTAAAGGCAAAAAGGGGGGAGAAGAGGTGAAACCGGCGATGGAGTTCCGACTTTCGAAGATCGAAAAGAACGGAAGGCGAAGTCGCGAGTGCCGAGACAAAGGCACAAGGCGAGGGTGGCGTGGTTAAATAGATTAATAAAGCACACCAAACCAAAGCCCCACCGGCTCAAGAGTAAAAGGGCGAAAAGCGCAAGCCACAACAAATAAGCAAACACAAAGCTATCTTAACACAACGGCAAAGAGAAGGCGAGACAGAGCACAAGACTTATCTTGCTTGGACGGCAGGCCGAGAGAGAATGAAGGTACGGGAGGTTGACACTGGCTTTTTCCTACGGGGGAAGCGGGTTGGTCATCACGTGACTGTCTTATTACTGCATTAGCCACACAAAAACTTCGGCCTGGCAGAGCTGACTAACTGCCGTGAATGCTATTGTCTGACATGGTACAGTATATGACGCCAAACACAGCACCTTTCAACCTCTTAGGCCTTCTTCTGGCCAGATAAACTACTCTCAGGACAACAGGAATGAAGAACGAGCAAAGTTGACGAGGTAAGTGATTGCTCTTTCTTCATTGTCACTGTCCTGAGTGTAGTTTCTCTTGCCTGAAGAAGACCTAAGAGGTCGAAACGCGTTGTCTTTTGTCTTGTGATTCATTTGTCAAAACGCGTTGTCTTTTGTCTTGTGATTCATTTGTCGAAACGCGTTGTCTTTTGTCTTGTGATTCATTTGTCAAAACGCGTTGTCTTTTGTCTTGTGATTCATTTGTCAAAACGCGTTGTCTTTTGTCTTGTGATTCATTTGTCAAAACGCGTTGTCTTTTGTCTTGTGATTCATTTGTCAAAACGCGTTGTCTTTTGTCTTGTGATTCATTTGTCAAAACGCGTTGTCTTTTGTCTTGTGATTCATTTGTCAAAACGCGTTGTGTTTTGTCTTGTGATTCATTTGTCAAAACGCGTTGTGTTTTGTCTTGTGATTCATTTGTCAAAACGCGTTGTCTTTTGTCTTGTGATTCATTTGTCAAAACGCGTTGTCTTTTGTCTTGTGATTCATTTGTCAAAACGCGTTGTCTTTTGTCTTGTGATTCATTTGTCAAAACGCGTTGTCTTTTGTCTTGTGATTCATTTGTCAAAACGCGTTGTCTTTTGTCTTGTGATTCATTTGTCAAAACGCGTTGTCTTTTGTCTTGTGATTCATTTGTCAAAACGCGTTGTCTTTTGTCTTGTGATTCATTTGTCAAAACGCGTTGTCTTTTGTCTTGTGATTCATTTGTCAAAACGCGTTGTCTTTTGTCTTGTGATTCATTTGTCAAAACGCGTTGTCTTTTGTCTTGTGATTCATTTGTCAAAACGCGTTGTCTTTTGTCTTGTGATTCATTTGTCAAAACGCGTTGTGTTTTGTCTTGTGATTCATTTGTCAAAACGCGTTGTGTTTTGTCTTGTGATTCATTTGTCAAAACGCGTTGTGTTTTGTCTTGTGATTCATTTGTCAAAACGCGTTGTGTTTTGTCTTGTGATTCATTTGTCAAAACGCATTGTCTTTTGTCTTGTGATTCATAATCATTTGTTAAAACGCATTGTGTTTTGTCTTGTGATTCATTTGTTCATGTTTGGCGGATGCAGTACTTAAAACAACTTTTCCAACATTTGTTTAGATTTCCACCTGCAGTGGCCTCACTTTGCAACCAAAATACTTGAGGTTCATATAACTTGACCAGGACACCTTTTCCCTCACCTGGCACAGAGTTCTCGTCTTTGTGCAGGTACTCAATCAGCTGAGCCGTCTTGGAGCCTGGGGCAGCACACATGTCCAGCACCTGGAACGGAGAGAGAACATGGCTTAGCTTGGACCCACATGGCGTGTGTTCAGGGTTTCTACAGAGAGAAAGCAAAAGTCTCTAAAATTCTAGAGAGGTCTGAGGACTATCACCCCCCATCACCACCCCCAACAACCCCTGCTCAAATTCCCTTCCTGAAAAATTCTGAAACTTTGGCCATTCAAGACAGAGCAATCTGTTGCAATTCTGAGCATCAGGTAAAAATGTGTTATCCACTTTTCCATCCAACCACTACCAGGATCGCTTGTTGCTTCAACTCTTATTGATCTCTTTCTAGTGCACCATGCCACAGAATGACATTATTTTGCCTTTAACCCAGGCAGACAAAATGGTGACTGCCTGCTCTTACAAAGAAGATTACGAGACCAGGTAATGTCCGAGTTGTCAGCCAGCACACTGAAAAATGTGACCACTGCTCTGCGGATTGCACACCCAGGCCCTCCACCCATCCTCTTCCCTTCACTCTGTCGGCGGAGCAGCAACGCATGAAGCTGTGGGATGCACATGGTAGCAGCTTGAAGTTGGAGTTTCTTGCCGGTGGGCTCTGAAGGCATGAAATATGGGCTGGTGCACCCATGGGAATGCTCCGATGGAGGTTCTGTCATGTCATATCCAGTGGCCATCACAAAATGGCATCTGCCAGGAAGCAACTATGTCTTGACATGTTAATGGAACGCACTGTGTGTGCCTGCACTCTATGTGAACCAGCGCAGACTTCCATGGATGGGGCATGATTGCTCTAAGCTGGTTCGTTTGGCAAATGAGGACAGAACCTCTCTAGGTCCCTCTCACACCTTTTGGTGTATCTTTTACTGATTTTTTTCCAAAGAAAACATTTTTTTTTCAAAGTTTTTTTTATTTCTATGCATCTCTGAAGTCTTCAAATTTGTGATAAAAGTGAAAGCCCTGATCGTCAGTGTATTGCCATATTCTTCATTTCTAACCTGCTAAGCCTCAAATTATTAAAAACCAAAACTGCATAAATTCAAAACCTGCTAAAGATACAATTAAAACAACAAACGAAAAGCAGTCAACGCAGCAACTGTCACAAAGAGGTGTTGACAAGCAAAGTACATGCTGCACCACATGCTTCAGTTCACAGCTGCAGCCTACTGTGACAGCACTGTGCACCATGACTCTTCTCTCTGTCTGTGATGGATCTATATCATTCCATTGTAATCATCACTTCTGTGTTGTGGCAAGCAACATCCGCGGCAAATTCTGAGGGTTACATACATGTCTAGATTATGTTTCGTAAAGCGCTGAGAGCATTTTACTAGGGTTTAGGCAATGAGTAAGTGTATGTTAATCATTATTACCATCATTTTAATCTGTCAATGTCGCTCATATTTTCAGACAAACACTGCAGATGTTAGTTTACTTCCAGTTTGGTTGATACCAACATAAATAAAGGATAAAGAACAGCCTAGTCAGGAAGTCTATGATCAACATCGTCTTCATCATCCTCATTGATTATCAACATTATAAAAAAAAAAGAAAGTCAAATTTCATGAATCTTGCGCCCTTTGCTCATGAATACCCGAGTTCTAAAATCCTCAATATCCACGCCCCTGGAGAGTTCACATCAAAATCTTTGGAGTCTGAAAATCCAGAGATTGTAGTTACACGGAAGCGATACTGCCCTACAGAGAGAAGGCTCACTCTCACAATCTATGCGGCCAAGCAATTACTAATGCAGCTTAGCAGGTGGTGCCCTGGACATCTTGGCTCTGGACAGGCATCACTGGTCACCGCCGTATCAATCTAGCAGCAGTCCAGTGTCTCCTCTGGAGGGATGTCTCATGGCATCTTGACACCGACTGCTCCCTGTGAATTGCTGGTGAAAGGCAGGCTGAACCTGGGTGTGGCTGGGAATAGTAATGCCACTCAATGGGGAGGGAAGATGAGGCAGCTGGAAAAGCACACAAGCAAAGAAGAGACCGACATGTTTCCTTGTGTGTTCTGAGGGCTCTGTGCTGTCATATCTGCAAGGTGATTCGGCGTCATAAGCAGCATTCCTTTGAGTTATGGGCGTGTATTTTTCAACATGCGAGCAAGCGGTACCCTACTTGTTTGTTGTTTAGTTGACAGCCGATATGTTCCTGGAGAGGTAGATCAGTGTGTTGACAGCCGATATGTTCCTGGAGAGGTAGATCAGTGTGTTGACAGCCGATATGTTCCTGGAGAGGTAGATCAGTGTGTTGACAGCCGATATGTTCCTGGAGAGGTAGATCTGTGTGTTGACAGCCGATATGTTCCTGGAGAGGTAGATCAGTGTGTTGACAGCCGATATGTTCCTGGAGAGGTAGATCAGTGTGTTGACATCCGATATGTTCCTGGAGAGGTAGATCAGTGTGTTGACAGCCGATATGTTCCTGGAGAGGTAGATCAGTGTGTTGACAGCCGATATGTTCCTGGAGAGGTAGATCAGTGTGTTGACAGCCGATATGTTCCTGGAGAGGTAGATCAGTGTGTTGACAGCCGATATGTTCCTGGAGAGGTAGATCAGTGTGTTGACAGCCGATATGTTCCTGGACAGGTAGATCAGTGTGTTGACAGCCGATATGTTCCTGGAGAGGTAGATCAGTGTGTTGACAGCCGATATGTTCCTGGAGAGGTAGATCAGTGTGTTGACAGCCGATATGTTCCTGGAGAGGTAGATCAGTGTGTTGACAGCCGATATGTTCCTGGAGAGGTAGATCAGTGTGTTGACAGCCGATATGTTCCTGGAGAGGTAGATCAGTGTGTTGACAGCCGATATGTTCTTGGAGAGGTAGATCAGTGTGTTGACAGCCGATATGTTCTTGGAGAGGTAGATCAGTGTGTTGACAGCCGATATGTTCTTGGAGAGGTAGATCAGTGTGTTGACAGCCGATATGTTCCTGGAGAGGTAGATCAGTGTGTTGACAGCCGATATGTTCCTGGAGAGGTAGATCAGTGTGTTGACAGCCGATATGTTCTTGGAGAGGTAGATCAGTGTGTTGACAGCCGATATGTTCCTGGAGAGGTAGATCAGTGTGTTGACAGCCGATATGTTCCTGGAGAGGTAGATCAGTGTGTTGACAGCCGATATGTTCCTGGAGAGGTAGATCAGTGTGTTGACAGCCGATATGTTCCTGGAGAGGTAGATCAGTGTGTTGACAGCCGATATGTTCCTGGAGAGGTAGATCAGTGTGTTGACAGCCGATATGTTCTGGAGAGGTAGATCAGTGTGTTGACAGCCGATATGTTCTGGAGAGGTAGATCAGTGTGTTGACAGCCGATATGTTCTTGGAGAGGTAGATCAGTGTGTTGACAGCCGATATGTTCTTGGAGAGGTAGATCAGTGTGTTGACAGCCGATATGTTCCTGGAGAGGTAGATCAGTGTGTTGACAGCCGATATGTTCCTGGAGAGGTAGATCAGTGTGTTGACAGCCGATATGTTCCTGGAGAGGTAGATCAGTGTGTTGACAGCCGATATGTTCCTGGAGAGGTAGATCAGTGTGTTGACAGCCGATATGTTCCTGGAGAGGTAGATCAGTGTGTTGACAGCCGATATGTTCCTGGAGAGGTAGATCAGTGTGTTGACAGCCGATATGTTCCTGGAGAGGTAGATCAGTGTGTTGACAGCCGATATGTTCCTGGAGAGGTAGATCAGTGTGTTGACAGCCGATATGTTCCTGGAGAGGTAGATCAGTGTGTTGACAGCCGATATGTTCCTGGAGAGGTAGATCAGTGTGTTGACAGCCGATATGTTCCTGGAGAGGTAGATCAGTGTGTTGACAGCCGATATGTTCCTGGAGAGGTAGATCAGTGTGTTGACAGCCGATATGTTCCTGGAGAGGTAGATCAGTGTGTTGACAGCCGATATGTTCCTGGAGAGGTAGATCAGTGTGTGTGACAGCCGATATGTTCCTGGAGAGGTAGATCAGTGTGTTGACAGCCGATATGTTCCTGGAGAGGTAGATCAGTGTGTTGACAGCCGATATGTTCCTGGAGAGGTAGATCAGTGTGTTGACAGCCGATATGTTCCTGGAGAGGTAGATCAGTGTGTGACAGCCGATATGTTCCTGGAGAGGTAGATCAGTGTGTTGACAGCCGATATGTTCCTGGAGAGGTAGATCAGTGTGTTGACAGCCGATATGTTCCTGGAGAGGTAGATCAGTGTGTTGACAGCCGATATGTTCTTGGAGAGGTAGATCAGTGTGTTGACAGCCGATATGTTCTGGAGAGGTAGATCAGTGTGTTGACAGCCGATATGTTCTTTGGGGAGGTAGATCAGTGTGTTGACAGCCGATATGTTCCTGGAGAGGTAGATCAGTGTGTTGACAGCCGATATGTTCTTGGAGAGGTAGATCAGTGTGTTGACAGCCGATATGTTCCTGGAGAGGTAGATCAGTGTGTTGACAGCCGATATGTTCTGGAGAGGTAGATCAGTGTGTTGACAGCCGATATGTTCTGGAGAGGTAGATCAGTGTGTTGACAGCCGATATGTTCCTGGAGAGGTAGATCAGTGTGTTGACAGCCGATATGTTCCTGGAGAGGTAGATCAGTGTGTTGACAGCCGATATGTTCCTGGAGAGGTAGATCAGTGTGTTGACAGCCGATATGTTCCTGGAGAGGTAGATCAGTGTGTTGACAGCCGATATGTTCCTGGAGAGGTAGATCAGTGTGTTGACAGCCGATATGTTCCTGGAGAGGTAGATCAGTGGTTGACAGCCGATATGTTCTTGGAGAGGTAGATCAGTGTGTTGACAGCCGATATGTTCCTGGAGAGGTAGATCAGTGTGTTGACAGCCGATATGTTCTGGAGAGGTAGATCAGTGTGTTGACAGCCGATAGTTCTTGGAGAGGTAGATCAGTGTGTTGACAGCCGATATGTTCCTGGAGAGGTAGATCAGTGTGTTGACAGCCGATATGTTCTTGGAGAGGTAGATCAGTGTGTTGACAGCCGATATGTTCTGGAGAGGTAGATCAGTGTGTTGACAGCCGATATGTTCCTGGAGAGGTAGATCAGTGTGTTGACAGCCGATATGTTCTTGGAGAGGTAGATCAGTGTGTTTACAGCCGATATGTCTTGGAGAGGTAGATCAGTGTGTTACAGCCGATATGTTCTTGGAGAGGTAGATCAGTGTGTTGACAGCCGATATGTTCTTGGAGAGGTAGATCAGTGTGTTTACAGCCGATATGTTCTGGAGAGGTAGATCATTGGTGTTTACAGCCGATATGTTCTGGAGAGGTAGATCAGTGTGTTACAGCCGATATGTTCTGGAGAGGTAGATCAGTGTGTTGACAGCCGATATGTTCTTGGAGAGGTAGATCAGTGTGTTTACAGCCGATATGTTCTTGGAGAGGTAGATCAGTGTGTTACAGCCGATATGTTCCTGGAGAGGTAGATCAGTGTGTTGACAGCCGATATGTTCTGGAGAGGTAGATCAGTGTGTTTACAGCCGATATGTTCTTGGAGAGGTAGATCAGTGTGTTTACAGCCGATATGTTCCTGGAGAGGTAGATCAGTGTGTTTACAGCCGATATGTTACTGGAGAGGTAGATCAGTGTGTTTACAGCCGATATGTTCTTGGAGAGGTAGATCAGTGTGTTTACAGCCGATATGTTCTGGAGAGGTAGATCAGTGTGTTTACAGCCGATATGTTCTGGAGAGTAGATCAGTGTGTTTACAGCCGATATGTTCTTGGAGAGGTAGATCAGTGTGTTTACAGCCGATATGTTCTTGGAGAGGTAGATCAGTGTGTTTACAGCCGATATGTTCTTGGAGAGGTAGATCAGTGTGTTTACAGCCGATATGTTCTTGGAGAGGTAGGATCAGTGTGTTACAGCCGATATGTTCTGGAGAGGTAGATCAGTGTGTTTACAGCCGATATGTTCTTGGAGAGGTAGATCAGTGTGTTTACAGCCGATATGTTCTTGGAGAGGTAGATCAGTGTGTTTACAGCCGATATGTTCTTGGAGAGGTAGATCAGTGTGTTTACAGCCGATATGTTCCTGGAGAGGTAGATCAGTGTGTTGACAGCCGATATGTTCCTGGAGAGGTAGATCAGTGTGTTACAGCATATGTTCTTGAGAGGTAGATCAGTGTGTTTACAGCCGATATGTTCCTGAGAGGTAGATCAGTGTGTTGACAGCCGATATGTGTTCCTGGAAGCAGATCAGTGATGTTTACAGCCGATATGTTCCTGGAGAGGTAGATCAGTGTGTTACAGCCGATATGTTCTTGGAGAGGTAGATCAGTGTGTTTACAGCCGATATGTTCTTGGAGAGGTAGATCAGTGTGTTGACAGCCGATATGTTCTTGGAGAGGTAGATCAGTGTGTTTACAGCCGATATGTTCTTGGAGAGGTAGATCAGTGTGTTTACAGCCGTATGTTCCTGGAGAGTAGATCAGTGTGTTGACAGCCGATATGTTCCTGTAGACGGTTGATCAGTGTGTTTACAGCCGATATGTCTGGAGACTTAGATCGTGTGTATACAAGCCAATATGTCGGAGAAATCAATGCTTACAGCCGAATGTACTCTGGAGAAAACATCAGTGTGTTACAGCCGAAGTCCAGGAGAAAGTAGATCAGTGGTTAACAGCGAATGTTCGAGAGAGGTAGATCAGTGTGTTGTGCATGCATGTGTCTTGTGGTCACTTGTGTGGACTGAACATCCAGAACCGAGGTGGGGATCATGCTCTTGCCTCCAGCCTGCTGATGTTACCTGCACACACACACACACACACACACACGCACAAACATGCACACAAACATGACCTACTAACACAAACATGCACAAAACATGCACACACACACACACACAAACATGCACAACAACAACACACGAGACACAGACACACACACACAGCACAGATAAGGTATTTTTTAGCATTTTCGTTTACAAATGTATGAATCTGAACAGCATTGTTTGTTTGTTGTGGTTGTTTATTCTTTATTTAGGTTTTACAGCCATCTAAATGGGTCTAAGTCACACTTGCGCAAACTTAGATACACACACAAGCACAACAAATGCAAACATACATCAATGCTTAAGACAACTGGACTACATCTGGCTGAGAAAACACAGTGTGTGAGGGAGAAAGACACAGAGACAGAGAAGAGAGAGAGAGAGAGAGAGAGAGAGAGAGAGAGAGAAGAGAGAGAAAGATAATGTGTGTGTGTGTGTGTGTGTGTGTGTGTGTGTGTGTGTGTGGTGTGTCTGTAGTATGCATGCCATGCGTTGCAGATGTGTTGGCTGTGCTTGATCAATGAGTGTTATGTATGATGAGTGCATGGTGCATTGGATACAAGCAGTACATTGTTATGTTTCTATTACTCATATCAAAACGCATGAATCTGAATGAATGAGTTGAACAAGAGTGTTAACAAGCATGCATGTGTTTTGATACTGTTTTCCCTTTTCCTTTCCCATGCCAACATTGCCAGACAGTTTAACCGTAGAGGAGTCATACAGATCTCATAAACCACTGCAATCGCAGGTCTTTACTGACAGACAGCTTGCGTACGACCCCCCCCCCCCCACCCCCCCCCCCCCCCCCCCCCCTTCCCAACCACGGTTCTGTCTCCGCACTCAAAGCGGTGAAGTTTGTGACAGGATCTCATACTGCGCACCGCCTTCCGCGACAGGTCGATCTGCCAGGCCAGCTCATCGGGGTACCTGTGAACACACATCCCAACACCCCTGAGACAGATCGATCTGCCAGGCCAGCTCATCGGGGTACCTGTGAACACACATCCCAACACCCCTGAGACAGGTCGATCTGCCAGGCCAGCTCATCGGGGTACTGTGAACACACATCCCAACACCCCTGAGACAGGTCGATCTGCCAGGCCAGCTCATCGGGGTACCTGTGAACACACATCCCAACACCCCTGAGACAGGTCGATCTGCCAGGCCAGCTCATCGGGGTACCTGTGAACACACATCCCAACACCCCTGAGACAGATCGATCTGCCAGGCCAGCTCATCGGGGTACCTGTGAACACACATCCCAACACCCCTGAGACAGGTCGATCTGCCAGGCCAGCTCATCGGGGTACCTGTGAAACACACATCCCAACACCCCTGAGACAGGTCGATCTGCCAGGCCAGCTCATCGGGGTACCTGTGAACACACATCCCAACACCCCTGAGACAGATCGATCTGCCAGGCCAGCTCATCGGGGTACCTGTGAACACACATCCCAACACCCCTGAGACAGGTCGATCTGCCAGGCCAGCTCATCGGGGTACCTGTAAACACACATCCCAACACCCCTGAGACAGGTCGATCTGCCAGGCCAGCTCATCGGGGTACCTGTGAACACACATCCCAACACCCCTGAGACAGATCAATCTGCCAGGCCAGCTCATCGGGGTACCTGTAAACACACATCCCAACACCCCTGAGACAGGTCGATCTGCCAGGCCAGCTCATCGGGTACCTGTGAACACACATCCCAACACCCTGAGACAGATCGATCTGCCAGGCCAGCTCATCGGGTACCTGTGAACACACATCCCAACACCCCTGAGACAGATCGATCTGCCAGGCCAGCTCATCGGGGTACCTGTGAACACACATCCCAACACCCCTGAGACAGGTCGATCTGCCAGGCCAGCTCATCGGGGTACCTGTGAACACACATCCCAACACCCCTGAGACAGATCGATCTGCCAGGCCAGCTCATCGGGGTACCTGTGAACACACATCCCAACACCCCTGAGACAGATCGATCTGCCAGGCCAGCTCATCAGGGTACCTGTGAACACACATCCCAACACCCCTGCGACAGATCGATCTGCCAGGCCAGCTCATCGTGGTACCTGTGAACACACATCCCAACACCCCTGCGACAGATCGATCTACCAGGCCAGCTCATCGGGGTACCTATGAACACACATCCCAACACCCCTGAGAGAGATCGATCTGCCAGGCCAGCTCATCGGGGTACCTGTGAACACACATCCCAACACCCCTGAGACAGATCGATCTGCCAGGCCAGCTCATCGGGGTACCTGTGAACACACATCCCAACACCCCTGAGACAGATCGATCTGCCAGGCCAGCTCATCGGGGTACCTGTGAACACACATCCCAACACCCCTGAGACAGGTCGATCTGCCAGGCCAGCTCATCGGGGTACCTGTGAACACACCACATCCCAACACCCCTGAGACAGGTCGATCTGCCAGGCCAGCTCATCGGGGTACCTGTGAACACACATCCCAACACCCCTGAGACAGATCGATCTGCCAGGCCAGCTCATCGGGGTACCTAGTACTGTGAACACACATCCCAACACCCCTGAGACAGATCGATCTGCCAGGCCAGCTCATCGGGTACCTGTGAACACACATCCCAACACCCCTGAGACAGGTCGATCTGCCAGGCCAGCTCATCGAGGTACCTGTGAACACACATCCTAACACCCCTGAGACAGGTCGATCTGCCAGGCCAGCTCATCGGGGTACCTGTAAACACACATCCCAACACCCGTGAGACAGGTCGATCTGCCAGGCCAGCTCATCGGGGTACCTGTGAACACACATCCCAACACCCCTGAGACAGATCGATCTGCCAGGCCAGCTCATCGGGGTACCTGTGAACACACATCCCAACACCCCTGAGGCAGATCGATCTGCCAGGCCAGCTCATCGGGGTACCTGTGAACACACCACATCCCAGCACCCCTGAAATACAACGTGCAGCCGTAGCGCTACAGCATGCACCTCCTTTCACCATCATCATCATCTCATCTCATGGGTGCTGTGCAGTGTGGGCGCAAAACTCAGCAGATGTGGTGTAGCGTATATGGACTAGTCCGCACGTAGTGACACCTCCTTGATGAAAGTGAAGCTGAATGTGCACTGTGTAGCGTATATGGACTAGTCTGCATGCAGTCACACCTCCTTGATGAAAGTGAAGCTGAATGTGCACTGTGTAGCATATATGGACCAGTCTGCATGCAGTCACACCTCCTTGATGAAAGTGAAGCTGAATGTGCACTGTGTAGCGTATATGGACCAGTCTGCATGCAGTCACACCTCCTTGATGAAAGTGAAGCTGAATGTGCACTGTGTAGCGTATATGGACCAGTCTGCATGCAGTACACCTTGATGAAAGTGAAGCTGATATGTGCACTTGTAGCGTATATGGACCAGTCTGCATGCAGTCACACCTCCTTGATGAAAGTGAAGCTGAATGTGCACTGTGTAGCGTCTATGGACCAGTCTGCATGCAGTCACACCTCCTTGATGAAAGTGAAGCTGAATGTGCACTGTGTAGCGTCTATGGACCAGTCTGCATGCAGTCACACCTCCTTGATGAAAGTGAAGCTGAATGTGCACTGTGTAGCGTCTATGGACCAGTCTGCATGCAGTCACACCTCCTTGATGAAAGTGAAGCTGAATGTGCACTGTGTAGCGTCTATGGACCAGTCTGCATGCAGTCACACCTCCTTGATGAAAGTGAAGCTGAATGTGCACTGTGTAGCGTCTATGGACCAGTCTGCATGCAGTCACACCTCCTTGATGAAAGTGAAGCTGAATGTGCACTGTGTAGCGTCTATGGACCAGTCTGCATGCAGTCACACCTCCTTGATGAAAGTGAAGCTGAATGTGCACTGTGTAGCGTCTATGGACCAGTCTGCATGCAGTCACACCTCCTTGATGAAAGTGAAGCTGAATGTGCACTGTGTAGCGTCTATGGACCAGTCTGCATGCAGTCACACCTCCTTGATGAAAGTGAAGCTGAATGTGCACTGTGTAGCGTATATGGACCAGTCTGCATGCAGTCACACCTCCTTGATGAAAGTGAAGCTGAATGTGCACTGTGTAGCGTATATGGACCAGTCTGCATGCAGTCACACCTCCTTGATGAAAGTGAAGCTGAATGTGCACTGTGTAGCGTATATGGACCAGTCTGCATGCAGTCACACCTCCTTGATGAAAGTGAAGCTGAAACTCCAGGGTTTGTATCGAAAATTATTTCAAAATTCCCCAGCATTTCCTAACTTGCTCCTTAAGAATTCTAAAACTGTGCAAACATTTATGGCTTTCTTGCAGGGGAAGCACAAAACTATTCTTGTTGCAAACAACTTTCCTGATCCGTGATTTTAGTTCATTTTCCTCTGGATTAGTTGCAGTTTCCAGGGAAAAAAAAGTATGAAACTTGCTTTCAAGTGGTGCACACTGACACAAAACTCAGCGTCGAGTGGTGTGTTCTCCCCTTTGGATCCTATCACCACCAGGATCATTTGTTTGTTCAACTGTAGTAAACCTCTTTCACTTATGTAGCACCTTACTGACTGAAAACTTCAGAGTACAACATTACACTGCCTTCGATAGAGTAGGCAAAACACTGACAACATGTTCTTGCAAAGAAAATACATAAGATTTTGTAACATCAATGACCTCTGCATATCAGACACATGACTCACATTCCACTTATTCAAATGTCACTTTTCTTCTTCTTCCATGCTTTTCCTTTTTATAGTTTGAACGTGTGTGTGTGTGTGTGTGTGTGTGTGTGTGTGTGTGTGTGGTGTGTGTGTGTGTGTGTGTGTGTGTGTGTGTGTGTGTGTTGGTGTGGTGTGTGTGTGTGTGTGCGTGTGTGTGTGTGTGTGTGTGTGTGTGTGTGTGCGCTTGCGTGCATGCGTGTGCATGCGTGTGTGCGTGCGTGCATACTAACAATCCACATAATCACAGGAACCCTACAGACAAGAATGTGTGTGTGTGTGTGTGTGTGTCTTGCGTGCATGCGTGTGTGTGTGCGTGCGTACTAACAATCCACATAATCACAGGAACCCTACAGACAAGAATGTGGCAGAGAAAAAAAAAGAAAAAGAATGTGGCAGCAGTTACCAGGTCAGGCATTTTGGTGGTCTGATGGCGTCCATGGTCAGCCCTCCCCCTGCCTCACCATCCTGACCACCCTGGCTTGTGACGGCAGCGGCGCTTTGATCAGTCCCATTCCCATCGCCAGCGCTCCCCACAGCGCCACTGACAGGTAATGTCGAGGCAGCACCGTCTCCTGCTGAGGCAGATCCCGTTCCGTTGTCGCTGGACTTCTGCTCAGTGTTGCCACTGCCAACAGCAGATGCTGATGGCGACTGACCGATCAGACTGTCGAAGAACTGAGTGCGGATGATCTTCATCAGCTCTTTGGCTTGGCTGCAACAAGAGTTGGGGGCGGTCCAATGTCAGGTGAGAGTTTACAGTTGTGATTTTCATGGCCCTGCCAGGCACACAGAGCCTTTTGCATGGTGTCTAAAATCACCATTCATGATGCCAACATGTAGGGAAAAAACACCTGTATCATGAAAAAAGTAACTATAGTATAAACAAAGGCACTATCTACATGGTTGCTAATTCGTTGATATCAGTAAGATAAATATGATCACGCCAGCCTAAGAAAGCCAGCCATTAACTTTTTCATCCCTACAACCCGGTTTTCCGGTTCGCAGAAATTCTACCCTTCCTTCCTGCAGCCCAGAAAACCGGGCAGTACAAAATCCCTCCTTTCCTTCCTGCAGCCCGGAAAATCGGTTCTCGCGGTAAGCGCTTTGAACTTCGCGCGAGTCGCGTCATTGGTACACGTGATGACTGGGTCGCTCACGCGGCAGTGTTTATGAATGGAATGGATGCCAGACAGCCCCTACAGTGTGGGAAAGTGGTCGCCGCTCTATTCTGGCCGGTTTGCTACTGCACACATGGCAGTTCTCACTTTACACTTCTTTTTCTTTTCTCTAAATTCAGGAATGAAGGGAATATTCGTATCATAAGAATCTAAGATCAAGAGGAAGTAACGGTTCATATAAAAGTAGGAATGAAAGAGTTAAGATAGACATGATCACGCTAGCCTAAGAAAGCCAGCCATTAAGATAGACATGATCACGCTAGCCTAAGAAAGCCAGTCATTCCTCTTAATTCATAACTGTCAGGCTAAGAAGAAAAAAAAAGGAACAAATAAAGTAAGGGAAAACAAACACAGAAGCCTCAGCGACTGAAATGCTGAACAATCAAACATGAGAGCATCCAGAAAACCTCAAAATCCACAAAACATAATCATCCGGTCTTCCAAATCACACACAAACCTGATAAAAGAGAGAGAGAGAGAAAAAAGAATGTTTGTCATGTAAACAAAGACAGCTGCCACTTCACCTCTTATAGCCTGT
>CM031609.1:86692972-86703639 GCA_018398815.1 Conus ventricosus
ATATGATAACATGACATCTGAAACGCCAGTCTAATATAGAGAAATCTCTCTCGTTTATAAATCTGGCACATAAACTGAACGAGAACAGAGCACCCCTCCTTGTCGGCTACTAGTCTATAACAAATCTGGTGAGAGAATTCCCACAACGTTTCGGAGATGTTCACTACCTCTTCTCATCCTCCAACAACGAAGAAAATTGAAACCACAGAGGGCAACTCAGCATTCAAGCTTGGACATATGACAGCAGACCTTTAAATCTCACCTCCCACCAATTAAATCTATTCTGTCAACACGAGAGGAGAAAAAACCTGGCGACGACTTCAGAACTCTTTAGAGGTCACGCACGTCCCGCCGTCAGTAAGTTTCATGCCGTTTAATATGAGAAAACACGATAGCAACAACATCCATGACTAAACATCGACAGCAGCAGCACCAACAGCAGTACCAGCAACAACAGCTGTACCACCCCGACCACCACCGACAATAACGACGACAACATCAACATCATCATCAACAGCCTCCTTCATTGTTGTTGTGTTTCCCTGATGTGGAACTGAAACATCGCGCAGTGGTCCCTAACCGTCCAGGGATCATGAAAGCTGTTGGACACCACAGATTTCCCAGCATGCCTCGCCAGCCCGACCTTCTGCTCCAGCCTCTCCCCGAATACCAGGACCTGACCTCGACCACTGAGACCGTGGAGATCGCGGTGACCCTCGAGACGACCTTGACCCCTGTGCTACGCCCGGTGTCCTTGGTGCAGGGTGAGAGCCTCCGACACAGCCACTGGCGAGACCTGGAGCCGCTTCCCCCTGGCAGCACCACCTGATCGGGGCCTACATGATTGTGCTGGGCCTGACCGCCATCATGGGCAACATCCTGGTCATTGGGCCTGTGTCAGGTGAGAAAGAGAGAGAGGGAGAGAGAGAGAGAGAGTGAGAGAGAGAGAGAGAGAGAGAGAGAGAGAGAAGAGAGAGAGAGAGAGAGAGAGAGAGAGAGAGAGAGAGGGGCAGAAATAGAGACAGAGACAGAGAGACAGAGATAGAGACAGAGACAGTGATCGTACAATCAACATCAAATCGAACATAGAATGGAGATCCATCGTGGACAAAATAGGCACCTACATAATCTTTCATTATTGCAAGCGATTTTTTATTTTTTTTTAATTTTTTTTTGTTTATCGATCACACAAAAGACATTCACTCAACACCAATCAGTTTCACAAAAGACAGACAACAACCCTTTATTTATCTCCAGAAAGCCTCCGTTTTTTTTAAAACTTTTTTTTAAATATATAATTTGTTGGCAGGTTTCACCTTTACCGGATGACGTTTTTGATTACACAGACCCGATCGTGCGGGTCGCCCAAGACCCACACATTTGTAGAGGCTTTTCCTATTGCATCTCTCTCTTCACATCTTGCGGGTCTTGTAAGACCCACACCAGATAAAGAGCGGTTCAGCAGCTTATTCCTCACCCGATGGCGCGGGTCATGTGCGACCCATCAAAATGTATGGGTCCTGGTGGAACCGCGATTATTTACGCAGATAACTGATTGTGCCCATACATGAAATTTCTGTGACCAACGGCTATTAAGATCGTTGACAAACTCCTAAGATTTCGTGAGCACAGCTCTATCCGTTCATAAAATATGACGTTTGTATTGAGTCACTGGGTCATGGAAGACCAGGAAGCACAGTAAAGGTTCAAACGTCTATCTAGGGTAAACAAAATACAAGGCAAAAGCAGAAATAAAAAACGAAATCTCGATCTTTCATTTGAGATTAATCCATGAATAAAAAGAATGTTTTCTCACAGTAACAAAAAGTTTCACCACAGTGACATGATTTTGTATCGGATGTATCTAATACGATTTAACGCATTAACTCTTAACATGATAAAGATATCCCTTCAACCAACCTCCCCCCCCCCCCCTCTCCACCCGCACCCTCTCTACAAATTAGCTGTGTCAGTATTCAAGTGCTTCAGGACAGCAGAAAGTTCAGATCCATCATTCCAGGTACAAGAGGAGCCCGCCCGCGCGACAAAACCGACCAAAACAAAACAAAAAAAAGAGCACGACCGGTGTCACTTTACTTTTGCTGTCCTCCTCACGTCCATCAACGTCATGAGAGAGAGAGAGAGAGAGAGAGAGAGAGAGAGAGAGAGAGAGGAGAGAGAGAGAGGGGAGGGGAGGAGAGAGAGAGAGAGAGGCAGACCGCAGAGGGAAGGTGAGAGAGAGAAGAGAGAGAGAGAAGAAAGAGAGAGAGAGGGGGAGAGAGAGAGACAGAGAGAGAGAGAGAAGACAGAAGACAGATGACAGAAGAGAAGAGAGAGAGAGAGAGAGAGAGAGAGAGAGAGAGAGAGAGAGAGAGAGAGAGATTAACTGATTGATAAACTAATTTACTGATTGATAACAGATAAGCAAGAGAATGTCTTTTCGCACTTGGCACTTGTCCCTTCAGGGGCTAAGCATACTAACAAAGAACACTACCACACAATGCAGAACTGACTATAATAAAAGAACAGTGATGATTTCTATTAACATTAAGAAAACGTCCATCCACACTAAAAGTGTCTGTCTGTCACACACACGCACGCACACACACACACACACACACACACACACACACACACACACACACACACACACACACACACACACCACACACGCACGCACGCACCACACAACACACACACACACACACACACACACACACACACACACACACACACACACACACACACACACACACGCACACACGCACACACACACTACGCACACACACAACACACACACACACACACACACACACACACACACACACACACACACACACACACACACACACACACACACACACACGCACGCACGCACGCTCACACACACACACACACACACACACACACACACACACACACACACCACACACACACACACACACACACACACCGCACACGCACGCAGAAATAGAGAGAGAGAGAGAGAGAGAGAGAGAGAGAGAGAGGAGAGAGAGAGAGAGAGAAGAGAGAGAAGAGAGAGAGAGAGGCAGAGAGAGAGATCACTGCTTCTACTATACTACTACTACTGATGATGATGTGGTGGATAGAATGATTACGATGTTAATGAAGATAGAAAAGATAGCACAATAATTCTGGAAAGTACACATACATGCATATCAATTAACAAATACAAAAGGAATAAAGGTCAGCGTAAAGTATGAATAATCATAAGAACAACAACACAAAACAACAAGAACAAGAATAATAATGATAACAATAATAGTAATAACAATAATACAAATAATGATAATGATACTAATGATGATGATTTGGCGATATTAATGATAAATATTATAATATAATAATAATAATAATAATAATAATAATAATAATAAAATAATAACAATAATAATAATAGCAATATTAATAATGATGATAATAATAATAATACGATAATATTTTGCAGCAATATTAATAATGATAATAATAATAATGATGATAATAATTTTGCAACTATCACTACTACTGTTGACAGTAATGAATCTAATAACAATAACATGGCCATAAGGAATAGTGCGATCAAAGCATCAATATAACATCCATCATCATCCACCACCACCACCACCACCCCAATCACCAATTATTTTAAAACATAAGAAAAGAGAAGAAGAAGAAGAGAAAGAAGAAGAAAGAAGAAGAAGAAGAAGAAAGAAAGAAGTTGTTGGAAAGGAATCAACTGATAAATGAGTAAAAGACTAACAGTCCTACGAAACAGAAAAAAAGCGAGCGGGAACGGGTTGGGGTCGGAGTGGCGATGGGGGAAAACAACAAAGATGCATATGTAAAAGACGCAGTGTACTGTGCGTAATTGAAAGAAAATCAACAATAAAGAAAATGTGAATAGATAAGTACGTAATGAAAAGATTAATTAAAGAAAAAGGAAAAATGAAGACAGTAACAGGAAGGACAGAAGAGAGAACAGCAACGTATTTGAGATAAATAATGAAATAAAATATACTGTGTCTGTGTGAGAGCACTGTGGGCACATGATATTTTCGACAATTGATGAAGGTGGGCACAGGGTCCCCAGAAGTCAACAGACTATTTGTAATGATGTATACGCAGAATTAAGGTAGAATTGCTAGGTATGAATGTAAAATCCATCACAGAGAAAAGAGTCTTACAAGATTCTCAATACGAAGAAGGAGTATCGTTTACCATAGAAAACGAGCAGAGGATCTATAACTGAGCCCTGGAATAACTCCATGATCTGATAGGCAAATGCTTTGAACTATGAATGAGAAGAATCAGCGAGGAACAAAAGCATTTCCTTGTTATGCTATACATTGATTTTTTTTTTGTTTAGCGATGGCTTATCACCTGTGGTCTAATTACATCATATGCTATCGCAAATTCAACGAAACAATGCGCCACGTAAATTGTTATCATTAATATTCACGATGCCCGCAGTGAGCCTACTACGTTTGTTAGAGCAATCTGCATGAATTGTCTCCTCCGAAACAGACTATCCATTTGTAGATATCATGACACATGATGATCGACGAGATCTGTTTAATTCTCATCTGAATATCCCTCCAAGGGAATTTGGATAATACGGTATACAACAACGTAGATATTTAGTCTGTAAAATGGCTTGCTTCTGAGCTGGCTATGCATTGCCCACCAAAGTAGAGAGATTCGAAGAATGACATTTACAATTTGGACTGTGCTCGGTCAAGCGAACAGATATTGTCTGTACACTGGCTGCTTCTGCATTGCCACCAGCGTTGTAGATTAAAGAAGACATTTCACAACTTTGGACTGTGGCTGGCGAAGCGACAGATATTAGTCTGTAAATGGCTGCTTTCTGCATTGCCACCAAGTTGTAGATTAGACAAGAAACTGACATTTACAACCTTTGGACTGTACTGGCAAGTGACATTTTTCAATGCACAAGTAGTAAATGCAAACGTAAGCATTTCTGATATTACAGAGCTGAAAGTTTTACGAATTTTAAAACCAACCATCATACCATCAAATTCACGCGACTCTCTGTCCATGACATAAAAGAATAGTAAACATAAGTTACAGACAATGAGGATACGAGAGGAACGAATAGTCTTATAGGATAGTAAAACATTTGGTACTATTTTCGAGTAAATTTATTAACAATGGATACTTGATTTAACGGAACGTTCAAACCACACTGTGAAATGTTTGACTGTTCGATCTGGGCGGTGACGTTGCTTAAATGACAATGTCTTAGACAGGGATGTTTTTTATTGGTATTTTCAGTTTCCATTTTTTCCATATGACTTTAGGTTTGTTTTGGAAGACACAATATACCCAAGTAATCATTTTTAGTACGCTCGTCATTGGGCAAATTAAACCTTATTTCGTTGTTTCTTGAATTCCGGTCACCTGACTTCTCTCCAATCTCAAAAGAGACTATCCACGAAAAGGAACATTGCAGCTTGTGTGCCCTCAGTCATCCATTTTAGATGAGATAAGCGTGTTACACTCTACGTGTTTTGTTGGAAAAGCATGTCCAATCAAGAACTGAACCGAAACGTTTGTAGTCAGCACTCACGTTCTTCTTGATACCTGTGATTGTAGACATTGTGAAATGGGGAGCGGACAGGATCAACAATGGAAACTAAGTTAAAACAGATGAGTGAAAATTAGGATACAATGACAGAATCTGGCAAACACAAATACTGTCAAAAGGAAAATCAAACAAACAACAAACAATAAACACCAAAGCAAACAAACAAACACAAAGAACCAACTGGCGTAGGTCATTCCCTGTATGACACAGAGAAAAAAGAACGCATTAAAAAACGAAATTGAGCAAGTAAATCCACGTCTCAATTACTGCTACAGCAACAACACGATGACAGATGCGAGCGCGAATATGAAAGCGTGGTCTGGCTACCCAACACCCAGTACCACGGCACACAGTTTCAAAACACCTGCGCGCAGAAAATAGTGGTAGGTAACTATGTGGGGTGAAGTGGGATGAAGAAACTCACACAAGGAGATGATAGATGAGGCTGTCTGCAGTTTGAACACCTACGACACACATCCTTTTTCAAAAGACAAATGTAAAACATTCTTTCGGCTTCTTCAGAATCTACTCCCATTAGTGTAGTTCACTTGCTTCTTTCACATGTAGACGGCAACTGCTTTTACACAATCTGGATTGGTGTCACACACACATGTAGGACAGAGGGAATACTACTGTTTGTCGCAAGTTTTGACGGCTGTACTCTCTCTCTCTCTCCACACTACTCCTCTCTCTCGCGTCTCTCTCTCTCTCTCATCTCTCGTCCTTTCTCTCTACTCTCTCTTCTCCACTCTCTCGATCACAACACACACACACACACACCCTAAACCACACAACTACTTAACTGACCTCATTCAAGCCCCAAGCACAAACACACAACACCATACACCCACACCACGGCATGCGCGACCGCGCGCGCGTGTCCGCGCGCACGCACACCCACCAAAACAACACACACCATTCACAATGCGGCCGCGACGCACTACAAACAATCACAGTACATACGCCGGAAGCAACTGATTTCAACATAACCACACACACACACACACACACAACACACACACACCACACACACAACAACACCACACGACACAGAGGATGAAACGAGGGAGGAATCGCGAGGAGAGAGAGAGAAGAGGAGAGAAGAGAGAGAGAGAGAGAGAGAGAGAGATGAGAGACGAGAGAAGAGAGACAGACAGACAGACAGCATACAACAGACGACAGCGACAGAGACAAGAAGACAGAGACCGAGAGGACTGGACAGACAGGCAGACAGACAGACCAGACAAACCAGAGATGAAGGGTGGGGTAAAAGAGGGAGAGAGGAGGGCGGTGTGTGTGTGTGTGTGTAGTGTGGTGTGTGTGTGAGTGTGTGACTGCTGTCGTGTGTGTGTGTGGGAGAGAGCAGACGAGAGCAGAGAAGAGAAGAGTAGAGAGAGAGAGAGAGCAGAGAGAGAGTTTCAAACCTTTAAACATGGTTTTGGTGTAACCTTTTCCCCGACGAAATGAGCGAGAAACTTTCCGAAGATGGAACAATTCTCCCAAACTTTTGTAACGAGGTTAGACCCGAGATGGAGAAGGATTGGCCATTCCAAGTATTATAAAAGGGAACTGACGACACGGTGGGAAGGCAGGGCGGGGGGGCGGGGGGGGGGGGGGGGCAGGAACGGAAAGACGGCATCCATGATCCCCTCCCATCATCGCCTTCCAGGGGAACGACGTGCTTGACCTGCAGTAACTTCAGTAAGAATAGATTTTGTTCCTACACGTCTCTCAACCTGGTTCCATGGTGTATACTCGGACACAATTTCCTGCTCCTTCACTCTCTCTCTTCACTCCATCCTCGTCTCTCACTCTCTCTCTCACTCATTCTCTCTCACTTTCTCTCTCTGGTATAATCGTTTTAATTCCAAGCGACCTGTTTCCTACATATCAGCTATTGTCTCGAAGACAGCAGCTCATCGGACGAATTTATTTGCGCGTGAGCAGCAAGCAAAAGTTGATACGCACTTTTGGTAAAACCCACCGAAATTGGCACGACCGAGACATCATGGTTTTACCACACCGAAAATGCAATTACCACTCAAGACTTCGTGTCTTGATTTTTTGTATTTGTTTATCATTATATGTTTTTCTTTTTCTTTTTCCTTATTCTTTTCTTGGAGGGGGGGGGGGGGGGCATGCGTTTTAATGTAAGAAAGAAGAAATCACCGTATCTTTCGCCAAAACGTTTGTGTTAGAAACGATGAAATCGTACGTGTATGAACAATCTGACATCCCTGAAATTACAACTGTGGTCTTCCCTCTCGGGGCCAAATTCAATATCTATCAAATAAACGTGAGAAAAAAGTCACTCCTTCAGATCAATCTCTGTGTGTATTTAGACAAGGAATACTAAATAAGAAAACAACAACAACAACAACACCAAAAAAACAACAACAAAAAACGTTGCTTGTCTTGATATGGTCCACATGTTCATTTTTGTTACACCAGTTCCTTAACTCTTACAGACACATGCCAGACAACATGACACACAGACATCACAGAGAGAGAGAGAGAGAGAGAAGGAGAAGAGAGGAGAGAGAAGATGAGAGAGAGAGAGAGAGAGCCAGACAGACAGAACAGACAGAGACAGAACACGAGAGGTCGTTGTTACTAGCTTCTTCAAGGTCATCAAAGACACGGCCACGGTCAAAAGCGTTTCATTTTCTTGTGATATATTCATTTGCTGTTTGGGGCAATGTTTTATTTATTCATTTACTTTTCCTTTTATGGGTTTTGATGTAAATAGACGTTTGTGATTTGATGTATAAACAAATGTTGTGGGGGGGGGGTGTGGGGGGGGGGTTTAACAAATCATTTGTATTTCTTACGTCATATTTCATTCTGTACGTATGTGTAGGTATTCCTTACGGGTGATTTTTGTGTTTGTTGAATATGGAAATGAAAATATGATTTCAGGGGTGTGGGAGAGAGAGAGAGAGAGAGAGAGAGAGAGAGAGAGAGAGAGAGAGAGGAGAGAGAGAGAGAGTAGAGAAGAGAGAGAAGAGAGGGAGAAATAGAGGGACGGAGAGAGAGAGATAGATAGAGAGAGAGAGAGAGAGAGAGAGAGAAGAGAGAGAGAGAGAGAGAGAGGAGAGGGAGAGAAGGAGAGGGAGAGCGCGCGAGAAGATATTCGTGATTTACGGTGATTAAATAAATATGCACTGATGTGTTGTTTTGCACCCAGTTTCACACACTGATGGGAACGACAATGCAAGAAAAAAAAATCCTGGATTATACAATGATAATGTCAATGTTCAAATGAAAGAGAGAGATGTTGTGAAATGAGGAAGGGGGGGGGTGGGGTAAGTACACATGCTTAGGACACCAAGAAAAGAATTTACAGATTACACGAGATGATTACAGCACGAGAGAGAGAGGGAGAGAGGGAGTGAGCTAGGGCGAGAAAATGAGAAGAGAGAGAGAGAGGGGGGAAGGGGGAGGAAGAAAGACAGACAGAGAGAGAGAGAGAGAGGAGAGAGAGAGAGAGGAGAGAGAGAGAGAAAGAAGAGAGAGAAGAGAGAAAGAGAGAGAGAAGAGAGAGAGAGAAGTAGAGAGAGAGAGACGAGAGAGAGAGAGATAAGAGAGTAGAAGATGGGTACAGCAATAACTGAATAATAAAATAATTTCTCTTAAATGACGTAATACAACATTCGTAGACACAGACACAAAAAATGTGAGACAAATAACATGTATTCATAATATTCATACATAGCTGTAGGCCACATGTAAAGAATAACTGTGTATACATATATATATATATAGGAGAGATATAGGGTAGGATCGTATATAGTAGAGAGAGAGAGAGAGTAGAGAGAGAGAGAGGAGAGAAGAGAGAAGAGAGCGAGAGAGAGAGAGAGAGAGAGAGAGACAGAGACAGAGAGGTTGGGGGGGGGGGCTTTCACATTGCATTGCTCATTTCAAAAGATGTACACATAATTTATCTCAGGGATGTTTATCTCATAAGAACATTTAAAAGAAAATTGTAATGATGATAATCTTTGTCACCTTTTCAGACGCAAAGCAGAACTGTAAGATAAAAAAAAAAAAGTCATATCTGGTGACATGTATTTCAGAGCCACCATATGTTTAGTAAAAGTGATTGATCGATTCGCAAGGTGAGTTAGAGGTCTATCTCTAATGCATACCGAGACATAAGAGAGACAATGATATTCATCAATGCATGTAGGAGGGATTTAGGGGAATTGGTATCATTATACAAGAAAAACTACAACAACTTTTATGTATCTTAGTAAAAATTCCGACATTAATACCAACTGTTTCATAGAATTATTCCGAAAATATGGAAACTAACGACAAACTAAAGCGAATTTGTTATACTGTACTTTGTTGGTCTATGTCTATGGCGTAACTAACCTCCCCGCCGTCCCCGCCCCCCCCCGCGGCGTGATGGCTTTCTAACGTTTTAGTGCTTAAAGAAACGGGTGAACGCGATTCGGACCCGATGCATATTGTGAAAACAGTAAGAGGATGTGTCACGTATATAGCCTCGCATGGCACAGTCGGGGGCCGTGGTTGACAAGCTTTGACTGGTTAAATGGGTGAAAAATGCGATCCAAACATAGGTGTCTGTCGCTTGATTGGACCTTAAACTGCGTAACTCTGCTAAAAAAATATTCATATTGACCACATTTTTTCACTTGATAATGCCACTAAACAATACTTACACCAGTGCAGATTAAACCGAAACATCCTGATACACCAAAACCGTCGAGGCGCAATGAAAAAGCGTCGTGGATTTCCAGTGGGAGGTCGTGGGTTTCGATTCTTAATTAACAGAGCAAATGATTTTTGTGGGATATTTTGGTCCATTAGCCGGAAATGAGTTTACTGTAGGGAAGATTAGAAACACACCGTCGAGTTTCATCCACATGAAGGAAAAGCGTCTCTAACAACATTGCTCAACTTTCCTGTTCAACACTGCAGGTTCTGTATCGCACGGGCCTGACTGCCGTCTGGATATATCTTGAAAGTAATCTTAAGGCCCTTCCATACGGACCAGAATAGTATCGTCTTCATCATCCATCATTCTCAT
>CM031609.1:86704639-86720256 GCA_018398815.1 Conus ventricosus
CGGTTTTGGGTTTGTATTGTTACAAACATTTTTTAAACAAATAAAAATGAGTGCATTCAAATATACTGGATGCAAAATATCTGTTGGCCCACTACAATCTTAAAAATATAGCAACTGATACTCTTGACATTGCTGTGACCCAGACTGCCTCTTTTCATAAAAAGGTGAGTACCCATTGAAGAGCTATCTTAACCCCCCTATTGAAAACGACCACATCAAGAAAGCGTGGTTTAGTCATCCGATGCAGTTTTAATCAGAACCAGTTAAACTTTGCTGTGTTTTGCTGCATCAACTGGGTGTGGAGTGTCGTATGCTGATCATTTAAATCACCATGATCCTTTGGTGAGGTCAGTGTACAGATTTCATTTCTATTACACCTTTTAGACGTATTTGCTGAATTGCAAGCGCCATTACCAATGACAAACCGTTTAATCCATTCAGCAACAGAATAGACATGAAGGCTTTTGAAAGGATCTGTAACGAATTCATATTAACATCAAGACAGACTTTAGACAAAGTTGGATCTTATCAGGCCTAGGCGACCTTAATTTTCGGGGCACGCACAGAAAGTATAACTATACTGCATCCTCCTTCAATCTTCTTTTATGCACAACTGTTCGAGCCCGGTCCCTAAGCAAGAGCATAAAACAGCATGGACAACATTTATCTTAGACACTTCTAAGGGCCTAACTAGAGCGGGAATAGAACGAATAAACGACTCTATTCGTACTTACGTTTGGTGTTTGCTAGGTTCGCAAGCACAGGCAAGATCGAGCATAACTGATCTTTCTACTGCTTTGACGCACAAAAACAATACTTAGCAAATTTAGAGGACGCCATTAATTTCTACAGTTGATTTACCTTCAAGTATTCAAAGGTACCAACATGTTTTACAATACGCAAGATCGAAAGTAGACTTTGCTGTTGGCACTGGTTTATACATGCTGCCTTCTGACCTCAGACTCCAGATAGGTACAATAATAAACTATAATAATGAAATTCTTATAGCAGGCAATGAACAGAAGGTTGGGAAAAACGACATAAATTCTGAGCCAGTAATATTACAAACAATAAAAAGAACCCCAAGATTAAGTCATCCAATCCCCGATAGTCCAAACCCCAAAAGTCATTGAAGACTCAGCAAAGCTCGCGGACTCTGTTCGCGAAGTCAAAAATAAGACCATGAATATGAAAAGACAGCGCTTGTTCTTGGATTAACTGGCATAGGATTACTTGGTCTTTATCTTACTAAATCGTAACCCAACTAATACAAGAACTCATGTCCCCATAGCCGTGCTCGCCATAACAGGCCAACTACTTTGCTTGCAGAAGACAAAAGCCACTTGCCAATACTCCCCCCAAAATTTCTAGAAACGCGTCCACTGCTTACCCAGCTAATATTTTATTTAAATAAATATTCGCAAGAAGATCATGCTGGTTTTTTTAACCCAAGATTATCAGGCGGAGGCAATGGTGGCTGAGGAACTGAACATTAGACCTCCACCGCCGCCTTTACTATCCAATCACCAATGTACATAATTGCAAAATCCTAAGAGCAGTTAACACGCTTGACTAAATTACTTCATTTGCTCTCATAAACATGTTCGTATTCCGATTCTGCTAGTGTCGTGTCCTTCATAAATACAATTTTTTCGATAGTTTTCCTTATATCTAATACACTTGAAGTTCGTAATTGGTCTCGGTTAGTAGTCAGTCTCTTCTAGTCTAGCTGATCTATCTAGGATCAAGATTTTATAGTCTTTGTCTTATTCTTTCTTAATAATCAGGCCCTAAGTTTCTGGTCATCACCTCAACGATATTTTTTCTTTTTCCTCTGTTTTATATAATGCTCATCTAGATCACCTATTTTGCTAAATTAGATGTTAAATACCGCATTTATGCTTCACAAAGCATGATCAGGGCCCGCTATTTCTCGCAAGGGTAGCGTGATCGTGTCTAGCCTTAATGCTGGTTTCCTTCTTCTGAACAACTGGATTCTGCTTCTATTGCATTAATTATTTCATCAGCCGTCTTGTATTTAATACTTCAAGTTCCCTGTTTTGTATTGGTAAGCTGATGTGGAGTCCTGCAGTAGTGTTATTGACGTTAAGCAACTGCATCCTTATCTACTTTTATGGTTATAAATGCCAAGGCGATTTTGATCTTTTAACCCTGAACTTTGTATAATTGTATACACATGCTAAAAACTTTGATGGGTCTGGTTTAGTTTGTAAAGCCGAACAAGTGTCCTTGGTCGTTATTAACAGACCAAAGTAACCATCTTCTAATCAAAATATTTGGGTCAATTCTAATAAATTCGGTTCGGGGGGTTCTTGGCCTAAACTTTTGTAAAATGCCCCGACCGTACTTTTCTGTTAATTCACGGCCGCATTGAGAGCAATGAGCGATGCCGTGTTAAAGGATCATTTCACTCATGTCGACTCCACGATCAAAAACTCATAAACTTCCTTCAGCTTCAATTCCTGCCATGTTTTTAAATAATTAACTTTTTATTAAGTTTGCATCATAAAATGGCGCAGCGAAAATATGGCTCGATTCTTAAACCCGCTATCGAAAAACAGAAAAGAGAGCCCTTAGTGCGTGAAGGGATGAGAAGTCGGAATATTACAGTTCCAAATCAACCATTCTCCTATTGATGCGTACCCAATTCTTAACTGTCAAATTTCCAGACTTAGGAGCGGATTAAGAATTATGATTGTGCCAGGCGTCTGCACGTCTTACTTCAAAATAGAAACTCGCTCAAAAACAACAGACCCAAACAGGACAGTTGGAGTCCAGAATCTGGGACGGGCCACTCGATAAGAAAATTTCTATAAAAATTGAGGGCAAGAAATATTTCTTTAACAACAATGCAGACATATTTTTAACCTATTCTGTCTATTGCTAACCGGGAATGAAAGGGCTGATCTTAGCGTTTCAATGAATCTAAAATGAAGAAGCACTAAACATAGAATATATGCGCTGGAGATACTAAAGACGGGCAAAAAGTCTTGAGGCAGAAAAATTTTGGCGTATGAAAAAATCGCTTTCCATTCCCTTAGATTTTGAGTTGTTAAAGCGCATGCCCCGTACTTTCAAGGAGCATTCAAACAGACAGATTGCCATATGACCAAACTTTTTAAAAGAATAAAACGTGTTCACAGATCATCAGACACCGAATCAAATTCCAGCAGTTCTGACATCTCGTATAGAGTATTGATGTAGTTATCAACCCTAATTATAGCAATGCTAATTGGGCGAACAATAAAGACAAAATTAGCAAATATTACGAAAAGAGAGATTCATCAGTACAACAAATATCCCAGTAACAGGGCAGACACGATATGGAATTTTTAAGATTTAGCGTCGCAGCAAGATCGCTTTAAAGGGTAAATTATTGCTGTGCGAAGATGCAGAACCGGTTCCAAAAGAGTAAGTGAAAAGTTTTTTATAATCCTAAAATAACGAAGTAACAATGTCGAATTGAGGGTAGTCCTAACCAAATTTCCCTAGCGGGCTTAACCTTATCAACATTTTGAATGAAATAAGAAAACTGTTGGAGTCTGGAGGTGAGTGAAGAAACCCAACATTGACCTAGTGTCTAAAGAATTACATCTTCACAATGTTAGGCTTGACGATTATTTAACAACAAAAATACGGTTTATATGGATTTGACCTAAGGTCAACAGAGATAGATCAGTTGCATGGAAGGCCAGGAGAACAGTGAGAGACGTAATAAACATTCAAATTGATAAAGAAGAATAAGCCGATAAACACGCTTAATGTACATTTAGTTTTTAATATAATAATGCGCATCTGACTATATAAAGAAAACAGATTACCAGATATACAATACTAAATTATTTTTATATTATAAAAAGCATGTCTTTTCAGGTTTATCCCAAATGTGCTACAGCGCCGCCAAAAGAAGAGATAGTATAAAACCCTATCATAAAAACCTTCAGATTAACATACATTACGCAAATGACAAGTACAAAGAGCAAGACCTCTTCAAAATACAGAGCAAACCCAAACGAATGTATTACTGCAGCTGATCTAAACTGCGTGTTACCCTATGTTAATACTGGAGCAATCGACTATAAGTGCTCCAATCATCAGAACGAGTTGTTAGGTCTCTAGCAAACGGGACAAGGCGCACCCGCAATCTTTACCTCTAGGAGTTTGTCTTTAGCTCACGCCTGTTCTTGTTTAGTGTAAGTGCTGCTGGCAAAAAAATAAAAAACTAAACTCCAAAAGCACACAGCTATGGTTCAACTAATAACGGCAAAACTTAGTTCGTTTAAACGAACAATAAATAAAGCACTAGCTGACTCAAACATCACGGAAGAAGAATTAAGTCGTTACAAGGCCGATTTTGATGACTATAACATAAGTGACAAAAGTTGCTCTTCAAAAAAGGCGAGGACAACTTTTCTCAACAGCCAGACGCCAGCTGAAAAAAAGGAATTGCTTATAAAAAAAGTAAACGAAACATTAAACTCTGTTCCTAGACAGCTCCACATTAACAACATCGAAGGGTTTTTATACTTTAGATTTATGAGTCCAAGCACAAAAAGAACCGAGTTGATATTGAATCTGATTAAGTATTTTTTTTTAATTAAAAAAATTTTGAGTTAGAAAAGAAACTCAACATGTGCTAAGATATATGAATGACCAACGAATTGTTTGAAGGAATGCTTGAGAGAAGCGTTTATCAAGAGCACTGAATGATATTGATTTAGGAAGTCAAGTGATCCAACAAACTACAGCAAGCGTTTTCATGCATATTTCTCACTTCCAAGTAAAACAACAAAAGACCCGCATTTAAATTAATGTTAGCTGTTATAAAATCGACGATGTAACTCTCTCCCCAATAAATGAAGAAATCTAAAGTCTGGTCTCACCTAAACAACAGACTATTCTTTCACATAACGACTTAAACACCCCGGATGGGCAGACGAACTGCTTTCACAGTTTGACGCTGCGCTATAAGAAGCCAAAATGAGAGCTCTGGTTGGTCAGAGTGCGAAGTTTTTTAGAATCAGATTAAAACAGGCTAAGTATGCACCGATTGTTTGGCAAGTCTTACAATCCACTTCCTCGAGAGTTGGTAGCGAAAAGAGCAGTTCATAAACTTAAAGAATTCAGATCAACAAATGTTCATGTGGTGTGTTCTCGCAAGGCTGCATTATATCCGCAAAAAACGCAGAGAGAGTATCAAACTTATCACCAAACACAATTACCTTACTTTATTGGTGTGTCCTTTCCTGTGAGTGTAACCAAATTGGATCAGTTGAAGAGCAAAACACACCAATTAACTGTCAATACTACACATGGTATGAGGAAACAAAACCTACAGCCGATTAAAGTTGTCCAAGAACAGCCGCAACAATGCGAGCACGACAAAAAATCATGTGGACATACTACTGAGTTTTCACCTGCAGGCTACCGCATTACACATTAGATACGAACAATGAGTAAACTAATTCAGCCATGCTCAAAGAATGGGCATAAACAAGAATTCTGTAGAAAATTTTTTAACAAGAATGCCATCTGTCAAGCCGCAAGCGAACATAAGAAACATTGTATCGGCCCAGTTGAACTGTAATACAGAACTAATTACGCCCCCCACCTGGATCAAAATTTAGTTTTTAAGAACTGGAAAAAACTGCAACATTCTCCATACGTAGTTTACGGCAGACACGAGTCGCTAATGTTTTCCTTATGAAAGGGCAGCGGCCACAAAAACTTCGAAAAACAGTCTTAATGAGTAATCACAGATCTGATTCAATATGCTTTCATCATTGTCAGTCGATGGCGCCTATTCGAAACCAAAATTGAATAGAGGGCCAGATGCTGCAAAATACTATCTTAGAACGCATTCAGCCGAGTGCTAATAACTGTTCTAAATAATCCTGAAACTTACTGAAATCAATAATGACGGCCTGAAGTACCAAGCAACAGTATGACTCCAGCCACAACAAGTTTGATTTGTGGTTTAGGCCACTCATCCAGAACGCAGAGAATCCAAAAGTAAGAGCACCATGATTCACATTAGCGAAAGTTCAGAGGAGCAGCGCACAGTAAATGCAATCTTCAACTAAAGTTTTGAACCAAGACATGGAAGCTGGCCTTATTCTTTCATAACATGCGAGGTTACGACTCCACCTAATAAGAAAGCATTAGACGTTGCCTACAGGGTGTCATGCATTGCAACAGTCATCAGAAAAGTACATGTGCTTTAATCTAATAACATGTCTTTTTAATGACTCTAATGCAAGCACAATTATGGTCCTTTGAGTCGCAGGCTATGTCCGTGTTAAAGTCCTGTCCCAATAAGCGGAAGAATATTTTGACCCCAACTCATGTTAGAAATGGAGGGCGTTTACCCTTAATGAGTACATGACTTTTTGGAAAGGTTTGATGAAGAATACACTACCGCCTAAAGGAGCGTTCATTCTAGTCCTTAGATGAAAGATGGTGTCATCGATTCTGATTACCACATGCTCAAGAAGCGTGGCAGAAATTTAGATTGTAAAAACGATGGGATACTATCAATGAATTCCTACTTTAATGGCGAAGTATGTTTTGTTGGCTGACGGTCCTTTGAAAATTTAGAAAGACCTGCATGAAACTTACAGCCTGGATCCCGCCAATACATATCTGCGCTCCGGGATGATTGGTATGCTTTTCTTAAAGTTTACTGGTAGTAACAGATTGTTTATTGTCTGACCTACCAATGTCCAGAATGATTGAAACCGGATTGCTTGTAGTAATTAGTATTGGCGAACGCAACCATTACTGTAAAGCAAAACAACAAATACTTGGAACACTATGATCCCAGTAAAGGACCTAACTAATCTCCATGTATTTAGATGCAAACAATCTGTTGGTTAGTGGCAAAGGCGCAATCACTTCCGTTACGCAACTTTAAAATGTACACAGGCGGGCGATCCCGAATAATAAATCAAAAGGCATAACAGTGGTTGGTCATTTAAACGCCTTATCAATCCGCTGGTTTCATTCTAGAATAGATTTAGAATATCCTCAATAACTGCATGACCAGCATAATGACTATCCATTAGCAGCAGAAAGTCTAAGATGGATCCAAGAGAGCCGCCTACACTTGTGCCTAATCTTCGAGGCAAAAAAAATTATGTATGACACCCCCCCCCTCATTACAGACTTCTACAATTTTATTTTAAGACATGGGTTTGAAGTTGACAGCAGTCATCGAATATTGCTTTTGATCCAAGAACAGTTCATGAAACCATACATAATGAAGAAACAGATCCTGCAGAACATACAATCCACAGATGCTTCAGAAAAAGACTTTTTTTATCTGATGAACAACAGCTGTTTCGGAAAGACTATGGAGAAAATCCGCACAAGCGTAAGAATGTCAGATTATACACCAAAGAGAACGAAGCAATTAAGCAGACTCAAAACCAAATAATCAGTGACTTCAGAAAGATTTTCATGATCCGCCTTTATTGTATAATGATGAAAAAAAAGAAAGTCAAATTAGACCAACCGTTTTATTGGTTAAAACAGTTTTTAGAATTATCAAAGCTTTTGATGTTAAATTTCTTTATGACTACTTTAAGCCCTCGTATCCTGATCCAGAGTAGCTTTACACAGATACAGACAGTTTTGTTATAGATTCCCAACTGAAGACATCTATAAAGCCATGGACACCGAAGTGCTAAAGGCATGCATGGATGTTATGCACAACGTCCGATTATCCTAAGACTCAGCCTTTACATTCAATTACTAACAAGAAGGTTTAGGAAAGATGAAGTAGGATGTGAATTATCTGGAAAGGTAATCAAGGAGTATGGTGGGGTTAAGGTAAAAAATGTACAGTATATCGAGCAGGAGAAAATCATTAAGAAAGCAAAGGGAATCACTACGTCAGTGTTGTGCAGCATTCAAACATATCACATTACACTACAAAGAAGCACAGTTTGGCAATACGACTTTACCATCATTACAACGAATAAACTGCGATCTAATCTACAGAGAAAACACAACAGTGTGTAACAAATAAACATTAATAGAACAAACACAAAACGTGTGGTTTTTGTTAATCCAGATGTTTTCATATGCAATATGGTCATAGTTGGAACCGTAAAATACCTAAAGCGGAACTGTGTCTGGTGGGAATATCTGCAGTTCTTCTTTTAACAAAAGACATTGATGAGCTGGTTGTTTTGTTGTGTCAGTTTCACGTAAATAATACACTGTCGGATCATCATTACAATTCTTTTTATTTCATATGGATCAGACACTCCAAACTGGATCTGTAGCCCTGAAGCGATGTCCCCTTCTGCTTCCCCCCCGTCAAATAAAGGTAGCGGGGGGCCGGGCGCCTTACTTATAAACCCAAACGGTAATAGTTTTGCCGGATGAAGCTTCTCCTTCAGCAACATTTATTGTTTGTTTATTGATTGCTTGTACTGGTTTTAACCCTTTAAATATCTTCATTATCATTGCGCGCAAACTGAGGGCAGTCTTTTTTTTCTGACCCATTTCGTGTTGCGAGAATTGTCATCTTCTCTCTGTGATACTGGTAGGAGAAAAGTCTTTCAGCTAACTGTTGTTAACAGTTTTCAACAAAAAGCCTGTGATCTGTGAACTCCTGGAAATTCCTCTAACTATGGTAACTCTAATGTTTTAACATATTGATTCACTTGGACTATAAATTCCCTTTTCCATCATCAACTTGAATCATGCGAGTAAGTAAGCGGGCCTCGTTGGTATATTAGTTTATAGTAAGCGACAGCAACAGCCAGAAGCACTCTTTTGTTAATGTTTCTGCATCTATGTACTTGAAGCTAATGTCAATGACTGATGAGTGCGTACTAAATCTTTTTTCGTCTAATCCCAATCAGAGGGTAGAATATAGAAGATCCATTTGATGGTGTCGTTTGGAGTAGTATTGACAAAGATGTGGTCTCTGGTATTTCGGCTATTGGCCGCTGGTAAATAAATTTGCCAAATCGCTTGTTAGGAAACCATTCTTTTGCTGTTAGGTTTCAACATGACTCCAGCTGCCTTGGCTTAGCTTTTTAATTTCTGCCGATTCCCTCCAATATCCTTTGGGCTCAATACTAGATTTTTGTTCTTTTTTATTCAGCTAATATTATGCTCCACAAAATACACTACGGTCATAACCAAAGGCAATAAACGCGATTCTTGCATCTTTTTGTTTTTTTCTGATGGTGAGATAAAAGTCACTGAATTTTGGCGAGGGCAATGTTTACAATTGGTTTGCCTGTTACAAGATAATATACTTTAATCGCGTTGGTCAACATCTTAAAATGGTAGAGGCTGCATGCCCCTGTTTTTTCAGTGTGATATTTAATAAAATCTAACTGCTAAGTCCCTCTGCTTTTTCAATAGGCCGTCTTGTGCAGGGGCTGCTAGTTCCTCCCAATAGCGTGTTATGTCATTTTCTCATGTCGCCGTCATCCCCCGCAGTTATGACTAAATGCGGAAAAATTACCTTCCACTAAAAGCAAGCGCATTCAGCCACAGCGCCGCCTATCATGCATTACGAGTAGAAGCCATTTTTTATAAATTGTATTTTTTTTCTACATATTTAATATATGTCTGGAATTAATTTCCTTGTTAACTAAACATCTTTCGTGCAAAACAAGCTTCAATGATGAGCAAACACTTGCTGAATCCCAAAGTCTCGTTATGCCAAAGATCTGCAGGTTTAATTCTTAGACAAGCCTTTTACCAAGCTTGAGTATCCTACACTTAGGCCATCCAATACATCAAATGGTATACAGGTAGCAACAAGTTTTTTTTCTTCTCATTTTTAAAAAATAAAATAATTATAATTATAAAAACGCATGAACAGTGATGACTACTACAGCTACAAGGCAGGCCTAAAACTTCCTTAACTTATGAATTACCAAGTTGATGATCAATCTATTATGCCGCAAAAAGGAGAAGGCCTGTATTCATTTGCCCAATGTGGGAAAGACCAAAACAGTTTCCTCGGAACTGAAGTTCAGCATTGAACAGATACAGCAGATTGTCTCCACAATACGATTAATAAAGAATCATAACAGTATGAAGCGCAGCTGGGGTCCAGAATGTGTTAAAAGTGTGGGCAAACGGATCTTAGTTTGTACACTAAACTAGTCAGGTAGATTTGCTCCCATTGATTCCTGAACAAGATCTTACTTATGATTAACGGCATAATCCAGTTTTAAACAAAGTCATAGAGTCCTCTCTGAATGTATCTATACAACAGATTTGGAACAGTTGTTATCGCCATTAATCATGGGGATAATAAGCTTTTAATCATATAAGATATTATTCCCTTCAAATGACGAGCTGGAAAAATCAGCAGAATCCGAAAAAAACTTGAAATCAGGTGAAAAGTAACCAAGCCAGAAATCAGCAGAAAACTCTGAAACAGGTGAGACCAACAAAATCCTGGTCTTGATGGAAGCAGGAAAAAACTTAGCAGAGTGAACAGACAAAAAAAATTAATGTTACAGAATAAGACTCATCAATAAAATCATAACACCTGCCCAACTCCAGAACAATTGATTCAAAATGGCCCGCTAATAAAAACTCCTTGCAAATCAAGTGGCCGCTCCAAAAAGTCTTCATGGAATTTTGACTTAAACTGTTGCCTTTGATTTTTGGCCCCCTTGCTGCTGTGGGGGTCAGATAATTATTACGGTTATAAAATATATAACCAATGGCAAACCAAAAACCAAAAAGTTAAAACAACCTAACCACTAAATCGAAAACGACAACTGCACGCCAAAAACCGCCAACAAACAAAAGATCATTTTTGAACCAATTATAATAGGCAATAATATTTTTAAAAATTTTTAATAAAAATAGATGCATGGCGTATTATAAAATGATACAGTCCAATAAAATAAAGACAAGGAGTCTATAAAAGACATTCCATAGACCATAATTGTAATCATAATGGCAGTTGCTTAGGATGTAAGAACTTCATTAAGATCTATGTCAGAGAACGCTGAGCAAGACATCCTCCACGATGACGCGTTTTTGAGCGTGTGTGGTACTATAGTAGACATATTACTATTAAAGATAGAAAACATAGATTTCTTGTTTTTTGATAAATATAATAAAACTATAAATAAGAACATTTGTGTTGAACTTAGAGTGATGACTTGAGACGACTTGAGGATGACGTTGAGGACGACTTGAGGAATGAAACTGAGTAAGAACTTAGAAGTTACTTAAGTAGAAACTTAGAAGTGACTTGGGGTGACTTAAGTATGAACTTTGAGGATGACTTGAGGAAAACCTTGTGATGAACTTAAATGTAAGAACTTAGAAAGTGACTGTGAGGATTACATTTGAACAACTTGAGTAAGAACTTAAAGTGACTTGATAAAAAACTTAACTAAGAACTTGAGGTGGCTTAAGGTTGACATTTTAAAAAAAAATTTTTTATTATTTAGTTTTTTTTTAATTTTTTTTTAATTTGTTTTTTATATTTTTTTTTTATTTTTTTATTTTTTTTTATTTTTTTAAAAATTGATTTATCTCCCTTTAAATTATGCAAAAAAAATAATTACACCCTCCCCTGTAATAAATTATCTATTTATAAGATCAGATGAGAGATAATTGTATTATTAAAAGTTGTTTTTTTGTGTTTAATTTTCTAAAGTTTTTAATATAAATATTGTACAAAGTAGGCTTACTAAAAAGTACATTAAAGCAAGTTGATGTTTAACCTTGAAAACTATTCTGCTTGAATAAAAAGAACAATTTTAATAACACCCCCAATTATGCATAAACAACCATAAAATAATAAAAGCTTTTCAGTTTTGTACAGTATAATATATTAATCCAAAAAAGTGTAAAGTTGGGAAATCCTGCGGTGGTTTTGTGCTTATGTTTGAGGATTCGATTGAAGTATTAACTAGGCCCTCTTCTCAGCCCTATAGTGACCCTTGCCCAGTTTTCCTTTTTCGTGTTCGTTTCTAGGTCACTGGCGGCGGCTATAAACCCCCGCAAACCACAATGTGAGTCTGGGTCACTGGCGTGGCTATAAACTGCCCGCAAACCCACAATGTTGTGTTTCCTAGAAGTGTGCCACTGAAAATGGGGTGAGCTAGAATGCCCCAAATTAGACAAACTGAAAGTAGACAACCAAGGTGTAGAAATACCACTATTAGAAGCATATACCCCAAAAACTCTTCGCATCTAGCCACATTATCAGTGATCCACTGGATCTGGCTATGGGCCCTAGGGCGCCATAGGGTCTCAAGTAAGACCCAGAGGGTGATCATTAATGTGGCTAGATGCTAAGAGTTTTTTGCATTTATTTTTTATTTAATTAGTAGGTGAAAATGAATCATGAAAAACAAAGGATTAAGGCAAATACTGAAATCTGAAAAGTTTAGTAAATTAGTTTTGAAAACAGATAACCCTGCACAGTATTTGTTTTTGTAGATAATCGTTATTTTTTGGTTATTGAAGTCTTACTTGTCAGAGAACAGTAATATGCCAATCCTAGGGCACTTTCGCCCGAAAACTGGTTTGAGGGCGAAAGTGAGTTAGGATTGGAAATATTACTGTTCTCTAGAATTATGTCAAATACGTGGAGTCTTTGAACTGCGATGCTGAAAATTTATTGTTCTTTTTAAGTTAGGTAAAAGTTTCATTTGCGGGAGATAACCATGCACTTTTTTTCGATCTGCCTATGTTTGCCCAGCTGACTGTCCATATGATGTATACAGAAATGACACTACATTAAAGTGTTTGATACTGAACAATGTCTGCTGACTCTCCATATGTGTAACAGAAATGACACTACATATTCAAGTTTTTGAAAACTGAACAATGTCTGGTTGACTCTCCATATCATGTATACAGAAATGATACTACATTATCAAGTATACAGAAAACGATACTACATTATCAAGTATTTCATACTGAACAATGTCTTGTTGCAATATTTAAAAGTTGAAAAGGTTTTTTTACTTTCTGCTTTGTGAAGATTTCAACGCCCGAACGGGCCAGTTGAATAATGGATGGGAGGAACAGGAGGCTGATCATGGGGCTTATGTGCAGCTGGAAAGTACCGAGTCCAGGCCATCACAAGACGCGGGTTTGTTAACATTTTTGGAAAGAATGTTACTTTAAATCTACGTTCTGCTGTTGGACCTGATGGTTCTTAATGGCACATGCCCTGGTCATGAAAAAAGGGAATTCACTTACGTGAGTAGGCACAGGCAGGGGTGTGATTCGATTTACTTTCTAGGTGCCCCGAGAGCTTGTCAATGTGGCATGTAAACTCGAAGTGCTTGAGAGATTTGAACCCAAAAACTTTTCGCCTGTGAATCTTATGGTAAATAAAACTAAATCCTCATATTCAGTTGCATCAAAAGACAAGTTTATAAAAAAAAAATGACTTGACTGATGAAAAGAAAACAGAGTTTTGAAACCAACCTTAGAAAATTACTTGGACTGATGAAAAGAAAAGAGAGTTTGAAACTAACATTAGGCATGATCAGTTTCAGCATGTATTTCACAGCAGCAATGTGTTAACGGCTTCTGTGAATGATGCAGTCAGTTGTCTTGCTGGGGGTCTAGTGCCATGTATTACATAGAGCAGCAATGTGTTAACGGCTTCTGTGAATGATGCAGTCAGTGTTATACATTACTATACAGGATGAATGAGCGAGTGTCCAAGTGAATGATTATTATGTTGCTCGACTGTAGATTTTTTGTTAATCCATTTGTCATCTATATCTTGACTGTTGTCTTTTTGTTGATGAATAGTTTTCATTAAAACAAGGAAAGAATCGATACTACTCTTGTACTTAAAACAGCAAAGTAATTCCGAGGAATGCTTTCAGCCACGGTGATGCGATAGTACCCCCACCCCACCACCCGCATCAAACATAAAACAAGAACAATCACCAAGCTGTCCCTTAAAACACGCCAACAGTAAGTCAACACGCTTACACACTAACAACGCGCATGCGTGCAACGCCACCAACCACCGCACCCACACACACACACACACACACACACCACACATCTGGTACACACATTAAACACAACCGGACTCAAAACAGTCTATATACAACTCAGCAAATACACATGAACATACGCGCAGTGCGTGCAAACACACACAAACACATAACGACCTCAACCACGCAAACACAAGCAGCCGCACGACTCACGAGCAGTCAGCACACACACCACACACTCATCACACACAACAACCACACACCTCTGTTGATATCACTCCAGCGACAACATTCAACGAATAAGAAACAAACAGCAACGACAAAACAACATCATACACGCAAACATGCGCAAGCGCAGCAGCGCGAGCACACACACACACACTGCATTGCAACCACAACAGCACACGCATGCAACCCGCGCGTCAAACACACCACACACACACACACAACACACACACACACACACACACACGCGGCGTAACATCATCACACGTTGAACACACACACACCACACACACACACACACACACACATGTACACACACAAAATGCGCGAGTACGTGCTTGTCTGTCGTATGTAACCGTAATGTGTATAGACGTTATATTGAAGAAGCAATAAGGACACAACAACGACAACGACAACAACAACAACAACAACAACAACAACAACGACAACGACAAACAGACACACACTAATAACTGAACGAGTAGAACTGCGGAATAGCTCAGTTTGTAGAGCGCCGGACTCGTGATCCTGAGGTTACGGGTTCGAATTTCGGTACAGGGGGGATTTTTTCCCTCAGAGTTAACATTGGTTCTGACTCCATTCCCCATACAGTCCTTTGAATGAGACTATAAACCGAGGTTCCGTGTGTGAACGCACGCACAACATCTTGCACACACGTAAACTCCCATCACCAACTTTCGGAAGAGAAGGCCAGTTTGGCCGTTGGTATGGATGACACGTTTACACACAGCATGCACCTTCCCCGAAGTTGGAGTATGGCTGCCTTAATGGCGAGATAAAAAAAAAACGGCCATACACACAAAAGTGTCAGAATCTTCACTCGATGAAGGTGGACACTCAAAGAAAGAAGGAGAAGAAGAAGAAGATGGGTACGTACTTACTTACCCGTTTCAGAAAGTACTTACAGCAAAAAGCACAGGTGAGTAAAAATAATGTAGATGATGTCCCAACATCAACGTCGCCACAATACCACACTTCAGCGAACACCACTGACGACAAATGTGTTCATTTATGGCGTGGAAGTGGCGGTGGTTCTTCTTCTCCATGTTGCTCCTACCCCGTTGCATCTCGGTGCGTGTGCAGATTAGTTGCTCACACAGCAGGTCGGATGATGGAAGCACGTGCAGCACACACACACCCTCCCTCCCCCGCCTTCCCCCCCAAAAAAAAAAAAAAAAAAAAAAAAAAAAACCAACAAAAAAAAAGACCGCGACTTGCACCGAAATTCTGAGCATAGCTCATGAGTGACAACCAGCTGTTCAAAAACCTGCCTTGTCGTTGATGTACAAGCAAAGGAATATTATGTCGTGTGTTGTGTGTGTGGTGTGTGTGTGTTTCACAACAAAAGAAAATATTGTGGAAAAACCCCCCCCCCCCCCC
>CM031609.1:86721256-86726256 GCA_018398815.1 Conus ventricosus
ATAACGTAGGAAAAGCATTAAAAAAAACTTAAAATACAGTTTTAGAAAATTATCCTGTTCTTTTAAAGATGTGGAGAGGGATGGGGTTGTGGGCGTTAGTGATGTCCTTATAAAAGGAATTAATATTAAGCTGGCAAAACTTAGACGTTAAACGCCTTAACGTTGTTGTCGTCGTTCTTCACAATGGTGAGGATATTAAGATCATAACAACAAGCAACAAAATCAATGTTGACTTAAATAGAAACAATCTTACAGAACTGAATTGGATTAATCTTACACATTTAGGCCTCATAGGGTTTTTATTATACTGAACAAGTTTTGACGGAGAGTATGATAAAAACAATAACTGGATTAGATTAAATTCTGTTATAAAACTATCGAGCAGTTAAACTTTATGACAAAAACCCCTCATTGTTCATTAATTTGTGGACAAACTGGTTGTGGGAAAACAATATTTATCCTCGACCTGTTACAAACAGTTTATCGTTATAATTTTGCTCATATTGCGGTTTTCTGTCCAACACTTAAATGGAACAAAGCATATCATGATAGAAGGTTTATATGGGCAGATGATAACATATATTTAGTTGATCCTAGCAATAAACTGAGTGTTTAGAACAGTTTTATAGACTGTTTGAAGGAACGCAGACACTATTTATTATAGATGACTGTTCGGCAGAAAGAGACATAGTTAAAAAGAGAAACACTTTATCAAAACTTGCTTTCAGTGGAAGACATGCTGGAATAAGTGTGTGGATTTTATGCCAAAAATATAACTCAGTTTTTAAAAGACTTTAGAGAACAGTTAAAGACTGTAGTTTTATTTCACATGAAAGACCGAGATGCATTTGATGAATGTATGCGTGAAAATGATGTTGTTGAAAATGATCAGGAAAAACATAGGATTAAGCAAAAACTGAAATCTGAAAAGTTTAGTAAATTAGTTTTAAAAACGGATAACCCTGCACAGTATGTTTGTTTGTAGATAATCGTTATTTTTTGGTTATTGAAGTCTTACTTGTCAGAGAACAGTAATATGCCAATCCTAGGCACTTTCGCCCGAAAACTGGTTTGAGGGCGAAAGTGAGTTAGGATGGCATATTACTGTTCTCTATTCTTTTTCACAAGGAAATGTGCACCACCACTATAAGGACATGTGCACCACCACTATACCTGCCCTGCTGACTAATCGTCACGGCTGCTTTAGAAAACTGTGCAAATTCTAGTAAACAATCAAGCTCTGCGTTGAATTTGAGAAACGTTTCGACTAAACACACCATGTCAAAATCGTTCAGAAAACGTCTGAAATCTAATCATCTAGTTTAGACATAGTACCCTCCACATTCCGTGTCAGAGAGCACACGGCATTGGTGTAGCCCCGTTGTTGCTGTACATGCTGAAATCTAAGTAATCTAGTTTAGACATGGTACCCTCCACATTCCGTGTCAGAGAGCACACGGCATTGCTGTAGCTCCATTGTTGCTGTACATGTGCGTGGCGGTGGCCGCAGCATTCCGTCGCCGCACGCAGTCGTCTGGCATCAATCATGTTGTGACTGCTGAAACATGTCGTCGATGCCCCCCCCTGTGAGGATCCTCCTGCTGTGACCCTCCCATCAACCCCCGTTCTCTGCGACCGCAGTCTGGTCTTAACCGCCCACAATGTCTGTTGGACAGAGGCGTCTGACGCTCAGTTTTCTCAGTATCTGGAAGTCCGTGACGGTGACCGCACTCACTGCTGGGCGCGGCGACCCCATGACCTCCAACAGGGTTTCACGTAGAGTCCACTCCATCATTCCCTCCTGTTCCATCATCAACAACTCCACCAGTGTCGCCAACATCAGAGCCCCCTCCCTGCCCCTTAGAGGCCAGGAAGGGACAAGAGGGAGATGACGGACCGCTATCCTGATAATGCCGCTGTGGTCTGTCGCTGTCACCCCCCGCGCCATCGCCACCACCCCCATCGCCACCACCTCCCTGGTTCTTGTTGACATCCTCCCTGCCACCACCCCCTGCACCCCCTTCTCCCTCGGAGTTAACATTGGTTCTGACTCTATTTCCCCATACAGTCCTTCGAATGAGACTATAAACCGAGGCTCCGTGTGTGAACGCACGCATGACATCTTGCACGTACGTAAAATCCCATCACCAACTTTCGGAAGAGAAGGCCAGTTTGGCCATTGGTATGGATGACACGTTACACACAGCATGCACCTTCCCCAAAGTTGGAGTATGGCTGCCTTAATGGCGGGATAAAAAAAAAAACGGTCATACACGCAAAAGTGTCAGAATCTTCAACCGGGTGAAGGTGGACACTCAAAGAAAGAAGGAAAATGTTGCTGCTGTAGGACAGCCGTTGTTGGTGCTGGCCTTGACGGGCGGCTGGCGTGGGGAGACAATACTGCTGGTGATAGGGGCTGGCATGGGGAGACAATACTGCTGGTGATAGGGGCTGGCATGGGGAGACAATACTGCTGGCGATAGGGGCTGGCATGGGGAGACAATACTGCTGGCGATAGGGGCTGACATGGGGAGACAATACTGCTGGCGATAGGGGCTGACATGGGGAGACAATACTGCTGGCGATAGGGGCTGACATGGGGAGACAATACTGCTGGCGATAGGGGCTGGCATGGGGAGACAATACTGGTGGCGATAGGGGCTGACACGGCGGGGGTGCGGATTGCTGTTCGATGAATGTTGGTCCCTTCCCTCGGCCGAGTTTTCCTGCCGGTTGGTCTGGAACTCCCTGGGTCTGCAATGCAGCCGTGGCCCTCGGTAGAATGCCACGTTACCCTCATCCCTCCGCTGGCGGAGTTCATCACGTTGTTGTGGCGTCAGGTCGTCGTTCATCGTCACTCCCTCCTTCTTCAGCGCTTGACGGAATGCCTCGCTAGAAATCAAACGGCGTTTGTCTCTACTCCTCATCATCTTCACTAAAAGGGGGCGCGGCCCGTCTGTTTTCTGTTTGTTTCCTGTGCGAAATGTATCTGCAACATCTTGCTCTTCCCAATGTTTCTCACTGCTACATTGATTAAGTGACTGAAGAACCGCGTTTAAACACTGATCTGGTTTCTTATTCTCTCAGGCACACCATACAGTATGATATTTTCTTGTCGACTTATCTCCAACAACTCGTTCATCTCATTCATCTTATTCAGCTTTTCTTTGAGTTGCACAGTTCTGTCCGTAATTACAGCAATTTCTTCCTTTTCTCTCTTGAGCTGGTCTGTGAGGTCTCTCATTTTATCATGAATTGTCGCTATGTCCGAGGAAATCGTATCCAGCCGTGAGTTTATCAAGACCGACCTAACTCTGAAATTAATTCTCCTGTTGATGGCCCTGGATTCAACTCAACATCATTTGACAGCGCTAAAAACCATGCAAGATAAAGGGTTTGAGTACTTCAGACAAGATTCTTATCAGTTACGAGCAAAGACATTCCAGTTATTGTGACAAAGAACTCGTGCGGAGGAGGCCAAACACAACACAGCATACAGAGACCAGCATCGCCATCCCCGCTGAACCAGCGACGCACATCACGAACAAAACAGTCTGGCCGTTCACAGATGAGCACGCGTTTGACCGACACGAGAAAACACATCATGCAGAACGTGGTCAGAGCACAGCGATAAGAAGAGTCCAGAGAGAGAGAGAGAGAGAGAGAGTGTGTTGTCGACTGCCGTCATATTGGCCTTTTCTGACCGAGACTGCAGTCGGCTGAAATCTCCACGGACCTGGAGACCGAGTGTTATCCCTTTGGTGCCTAAACCAACCTGGCTATAAAAGTAGGCATGACCATTATCGAAAAAAAGATGGTAAAATGTTAACAAAGAAGGCGGATGATGATGAGAAGGAGGAGGAGGAGGAGGAGGATGAGGATGATGATGATGCCGCCATCCGCTAAGCTTTCCGACGGCATGCTCCAGCCAGTGTCCATTACTGAAAGATTTGTGATGGAGGTGCCTGTAGTGGTGTTGGTGGCGGTGGTGGGTGATTCCGTGTTGTTTATATGTGTGCGTGTGTATGTATGTGCGAATGTCTGTATCCTTGCTGTATCCTTTATTTATCATCATCACCCTTCGCAAAGGTTGCAACAGACCACACACACACACGAACGCACGCACGCACGCACGCACCCAGCACGCACGCACGCACACACACGCCACACACACACACACACCACATCGCACACACTGACACACACACCACACACACACACACACACGCACACACACACACACACACACACACACACACACACACACCACACACACACACACCACACACACACACACACACACACACACACACACACACACACACGCACGACACGCCACACCCCACACACACACACACACACACACACACACAACACACACACACACACACATAACACACACACACATACACGCACGCGCACACACACACACACACACACACACACACACACACACACACACACACACACACACACACAGACACACACACACAAACACACACACTAACACACACATACACACACACACACACACACAGCACGCACGCACGCACGCACGCACGCACACCACCACCACCACACACACACACACCACACACACACACACACACACACACACACACACACACACAAACACACACACACACACTCGCGCGCACGCACCACGCACACGCATACACGCACACACACACACATACACCAAACACACACACACATACACCAACACACACACCACACGCACGCACGCACGCACGCACACACACACAACACGCACACACACACACACAGAAATGAAGCTAGGGAGAGAAGGGGGGGGGGTAAAAGAGAGAGAATGATGGGGAGGGGAGAGAGAGAGCAAAAGGGGGAGGGGAGAGGGGAAGGAACGAGTGAGTGGGGGATGGACAGAGAGAGAGGAGGGAAGGATTGAGGAAAAAAGCGGACGAGTCAGAAAGAGGGAAAGGAGGTAGAAAGTGAGAGAAAAAGAAGACGTGAAAGAGAGA
>CM031609.1:86731256-86733756 GCA_018398815.1 Conus ventricosus
GTGCGGAGGGGGCGCGTGGCATTGGGAGTGGGGGACGGGGCTAGGAGGGGAGAGGTGGGGATGGGGGAATATAATTATATAATGCGGAAAGATGAGAACAAACAGTATTGGAGCACACTAGCTTCATACACGTATGATAATGGGTTTTGCTGTCTTGTTTGTTGTGTTGTTGTTGTTTGTTTGTTTTCCTGTGGGAAAGTTTTATTAAGAATTTTGTCTTGGATTTTTGTTTCTTTATATCATCATCATCATAAATTAGTATAGTAGTATTGAGTAGTAGATAGTAGTTGTAGTAGAGTAAAGTAGTGTAGTACGTATGGTATGAGTAGTATAAGTAGTAATAGTAGTAGTAATAGTAAGTAGACAGTAGCAGCAGCAGTAGAAGTAACAGTAGAAGTAGTATCCAAGGCGACCATAAATTAGAGGACCTTTTTAGGGCAGTCAAACTCATACTGGAAAGACCATATTTTGAGAAGGAAAAAAAAAAGATTAAAAGTGAAAGAAAGAAAAATAATAAAGAAAAAACCAAAACGAAAACAAGAAATAAAAAAAAAAACACCTGGCAGTTTAAAGAGATATGCTTAAGTTACTCATTCTTGTCACGTCGTATTAACACATAATCAGTGCAACCTATCTTTTCGAGAGAGCAACAATATCCACGAGTGCCCTTCTTTCTCATATCAACCAAAGATATGCAAACAAGACACATTTTTAAACAAGAAAAAATAATTGCTATATAAAAAATCTATATGAAGATGAAATATATGCAATCAAAGACCATCACTGGTGAACGAAATGTGTAACAACTTCGGAGGAATATATACTAAACAACAGTTAACTCGTATCCCTTAGGAAAGACACGCCTTTCATTCTTATAGATACAGCCAATGTACAGACTGGTGTGTGTGTGTGTATGTGTTGCGTGTTGTGTGTGTGTGTGTGTGTGTGTGTGTGTGTGTGTGTGTGTGCATATGTGTGTGTGTGTCTGTGTGTATGTGTGTGTGTGCGCGCGTGTGTGCTTGTGTGTGCGGGCTCGCGTCTGCGCGTGTGCGTGTGTGTGTGTGTGTGTGTGTGCGTGTGTGTGTGTGTGTATGTGTGTGTGTGTGCTGCCCTGGAGCCTGTAGCCCCCCCCCCCCCCCCTTTCAAAAAGCAAACAATCCCGAGAGCACCCCCCCCCCCCCCCCCCCCCCCCCCTTTCAAAAAGCAAACAATCCCGAAGCAGCCCCCCCCCCCCCCCCTTAAACAAACAATCCCGAGAGCAGCCCCCCCCCCCCCCCCCCCCCCCCCCCCCCCCCCCCCCCCCCCCCTTTCAAAAAGCAAACAATCCCGAGAGCAGCCCCCTCCCTTTCAAAAAACAAACAATCCCGAGAGCAGCCCCCCCCCCCCCCCCCCCCCCACCCCCCTTTCAAAAAGCAAACGATCCCGAGAACTGCTCAAGTAAATCTCAAACGGCTGAATGGACTAGGCAGCACAACTTGCACATAAACATTTACCTCACATTTGTCGGTGACGGAAGTACACCCAAGTGTGTGTGTGTGTGTGTGTGGTTGTGTTGGTGTGTGGTGTGTGGTGTGTTGTGCGCGCGCGCGTGTGTGTGTCCGATTGTTGAAAAAGGAAAAGTAATAAGAGGCACAGAGAGAGAGAGAGAGAGAGAGAGAGAGGAGAGAGAAGAGAGAGAGAGAGAGAGAGAGAGAGAGAGAGAAGAGAGAATTGTCTGTACATGAGTGATACATCAACATCTAATATTAACATCAATCTGGTAAGTAAGAAATTCATGTGCAAAATGTTTCTTTAACCAACAAAAGAACAAACCCGATGCAAAACAGAATAATAATTATACACTCACACGTGCCTGCAGGCGAGCACGTGAACACAATGTGTGTGTGTGTGTGTGTGTGTGTGTGTGTGTGTTTGTGTGTGTGTGTGTGTGTGTCTGTGTGTGTGTGTGTGTGTGTGTGTGTGTGTGTGTGTGTGTGTGGTGTGGTGAGTGCGTGCGGGCTCGCGCTTGTTTGTGTATGCGTGTATGAGCGTGTGTGTGTGTATGACGTGTTGAGCTGTGTGTGTGTGTGTTGTGTGTGTGTGTGTGTGCGTGTGCGTCGCGCGCGTGTTGGTGTGTGCGTGGGTGCCGCGCGTGTGTGTGTGTGCTGCCCCTGGAGCCTGCAGCACCCCCCCCCCCCCCCCCCCCCCCCCCTTCAAAAAGCAAACAATCCGAGAGCTGCTCAAGTGAATGTCAAACGCCTGAATGGACTAGCAGCACAAGTTGCACATAAACATTTACCTCACATTTGTCGGTGACTGAAGTACACCCAGATGATGTAAACAAATGAACACCGGTTACAATATATGTATGAGATAATTGGTGCACACACTGATACGCCAAAATTTGCATAATGCAAGCGTCGAGGAAAGTAGATCATGAAACCAAATACAATACATAAATCATGCACAGGGCGACTATAAAAAAAAATCCTGCGTGCTACATGTTGAACGTTCATTGACT
>CM031609.1:86738756-86741256 GCA_018398815.1 Conus ventricosus
ATTTTTTTCCCTAGAATTCATTAATTCAATTTTATTTCACAGTATATTTACGGCACCACATGTTGTTGTCGACACGGAGCGGAATTCTGTGGAACAGAACAATCCAAACCAACACACACACACACACACACACACAAGCGCGCGCGCTCTCTCTCTCACTTTCGTTCCCGCTTCCTTTCAGATGTCCTTTCATCTTAACCACGTTTGTCTTTGTTCTTTGGGTTGTGTATAATCAACGTTCAAAATCACACACACACACACACACACACACACACACAACACACACACACACACACGCACACACACACAGAGGAGGGAGGGAGGGAGGGGTGGAGAGACTGGAGCAGACAATATGGATGGATCTGCCATTAACTGCCATTAACTGCCATTGAAGGTTTTAATATTATTCATAATTCATTTCCCTAGTTTGTTTTTGTTGTTGTTTTTTTTTGCTCTCATTTTCTTTTAACCCCCCCCCCCCCCCCCCCCGCCCCCTCCGTTTCTTCCACCACCCACCCACACATTTCTCTTGACATCAGATCTTTGCCAAGTGATTATAATGTAATGACGGAAGAATTGTTGGCTTGCAGTTGGTTTTTCCCCCACTACTTAATTTTTCAGCATATAGAAGGATAGATAGATAGATAGATAGATAGATGGATAGATAGATAATATGGCCTTGAACTGATCTTAATCTCCAGCCTGCTACTTCACCCTTCTGCACTGTCTCGCATCAAGTCCTCAGTGTGAGTATCTAATCTCCAGCCTTCTACTTCACCCTTCTGCACTGTCTCCCATCAAGTCCTCAGTGTGAGTACTAATCTCGCCTTCACTTCCCTCTGCAGTTCCCAAGTCCTCAGTGTGAGTATCTAATCTCCAGCCTTCTACTTCACCCTTCTGCACGTCTCCCATCAAGTCCTCAGTGTGAGTTACACAACACTCAATGCATTTGGTGATCTGTCCAAGTGGTTTGTCCTCCGAGTGGTCCAGCACTCCTGAGAGTGCATGACGTTTGTCTGGTCTGCGTTCCCAATGGTACCCCAACGTCCGGCATTATACCGTTAGTGGTCCTGCAGTTCACACAGAGAACGTATTAGGGTTAACTGAGAGAACCATGCTGTCATCTCCATTCCTGCCAGCTGCGTTCAGAGCGCGAAAGCCCAATGAGACGTCGTGAGAGAGCGAAAGGGTTGGACAGTCAGGGGGAAGATTGCCTCCCTTCTGAGATCATAAAGAAACGTCCCATTCAAGGGAGATAGTCTGTAAACGTGTAACGAGGATGGTAGTGGGGACATAGTCATAGAAAGAGAAGATAATCTGGTGATGGAAAGAAGTTCAACGATCATAAAGAAAGAGGATAATCAACTGACGGAATGAAGCTTCAGAACGATCTTGTCGTTGGTCTGTGGTGACTGAGGCTAAGCCGCCACAGTACAACGATCAGAAGAAAGAAGATAATCAACTGACGGAATGAAGCTTCAGAACCATCTTGTCGTTGATCTGATAATCAACTGACGGAATGAAGCTTCAGAACGACCTTGTCGTTGATCTGTTGTGACTGAGGCTAAGCCGCCACTGCCATACACCACAACTGTACTGACTGGAACAAACGGATCCGCAAGGAACCAATCCTTGTTTGGTTTGGTTTTGATTTGTTCTGGCTTTTTCTTTTCTTTTTTAAAAATCACCCCCTCCCCCCCCCCCCCCCTCCTCCCCGCCCCCCCCCCCCCCCCCCCCCCCCCCACTTTATTTCGCCTTTCTCGAGTAGGTAATTATCAAAGAAAATATTTATTTTGTACTAAATTCTTTAAAAAAAATTATAAAAAAATTAGTAACAACTATGCAGTTCAATAGCTAAGAGTTTGAGAACGTTCGCAAATTTTTAACAAACAAACACAAATAAAAACAACACCGCTCAAATATTTCCATTTTAATCTACGAGGTATCAAAGCTTGCCGTCTAGTCCACATATTGTATACCGTAGATCTACTAAACCATGAGGTCACTCTGTCCAGAGCTTCCGTCTAAACAAACAAACAAACACGAAGTAAAAATTGAAACGAAGTGACATATGTCATGAGGAAAAACGATGGGGAGGGGAAAGGGAGCGATCAAACGATGCTTATCAGACGCCTCATGAACCCCACGCTGGCCTGACCTTTAGCAAGCCAACACATTGAGCTGTTCTGCATCTACCCGTTATCATAGTTTTTTGTTTTTTGTTTTTTTTTGTCAGGCTGACATTGCAGAGATTTATCATCATAAACCCTCAGTTTGATGTTCAGTCAGTTTGACAGCATTCAAACAACTAAAGTATACATACTATGCTCTAATTATGGACCCACTAAATATTGTCTTTTTTTTTCTAATGTATAGTTGTCTTTTTTAATGGTTCGAAAAACGAGAAAGGCAAATAATTACCTTTGAAAGAAATTGGTACGAAAGATGGCGTCTCTACGACTTATCATTGTTTTGGTAATTCTTCAAAACCGTTCGGCAT
>CM031609.1:86746256-86753756 GCA_018398815.1 Conus ventricosus
TGTTGGCGGCTATGGGGGCCGGAATAGCTCAGTTGGTAGAGCGCCGGACTCGTAATCCAAGGGTTGCGGGTTCGAATCTCCGCTGGACCGTTTCGGTCGGTACAGGGGGATTTTTCCCTCGGAGTTAACATTGGTTCTGACGCCATTTCCCATACCGTCCTTCGAAACCGAGGTTCCGTGTGTGGACGCACGCATAATATCTTGCACACACGTAAAATCCCATCACCAACTTTCGGAAGGGAAGGCCACTTTGGCCGTTGGTATGGATGACACGTTAACATAGCATGCACCTTCCCCGAAGACGGAGTATGGCTGCCTTAATGGCGGGACAAAAAACGGTCATACACACAAACTCCACTCCCATTATTGATTAGCTGGGATTAATACCTGCCTGTTTATACAGGGAGTGTCCGCAGGAGTATGAGCCTGCGTACGCAGAAGAAGAAGAAGCTGGCAGCTATGTGATGCGTTTACCTGCCAAGTTCTCCAGCCAGCCGTCAGAACGTGAAGCGCCTTCAGCGAAGCCTTCAGGTAGTCTTTGAACCACTTTGCTGGACCACCAGTCTTTTTCCGTCCATGCCAATGCTGCATAGCAAGACCCTCCTTTACCTGTTGTGTTCTTCAATACTTGACCACAAGGCCGACCCCTCGCAACTGAACTTAAAAAAAAAAAAAAAAAACTTGCAAAACTTCAATGCTTGCCAAAGAATGTCAGTGTTGGAGATTCGGCCCTCCCGTGAGACGTCGTCCATGACTGATCTTGTGGAGACGGTGTAGACGAACTGGGTGGAGTGATTTCATTGGTCTGCGAGGCAACGTCCACATCTCACAGCCACACAGAAAACAAGGCGGTCGGGATAATCGTGTTCAAGACTTCAAGCTCAGTCTTTGAGGTCAGTTTATGACTTGTTCATACGGAGTCCATTTTCTCCCCCAAAGGATGCCCCCAGTCTTTCCCGAGTCTACTGCATGCGTCCTTATCCATGCTGCAAGGAGAAATCGTACACCTCCGGATGCAGATGAAGGAGTTGATTTTGCACGGTTTCGTGGACTTGACCGCGATGGTTTTGTGCTGGCACCTGGAGTAATCTGGTACTGGAGTAGTCTGGAACGTCATTTCCGTCGTCGGAATGCCGATGGTGAGACGGGAAGGCAGGTCCACTGATGACAGGCAGTTATGAAGCTCGGTTCCTCTGTGCCCCCAGGCAACAGTCGTCAGAGTACACACATGCCTCAAGTGTCTGTTTAAGGCGTACAGAGTTTTCACACACCACACACACACACACACGTGTCACGCCGAACTCTTTCTCTCTCTCTAACACACACACACACAACACACACACACACACACACACACACACACACACACACACACGCCACGATTACAATAAATAACTCCGATTGTAACTGCTCTCCCCACAACGTTTACCGTACACATTGTCATTTTTTTTTTTTGTGTTTTTTTTTTTTTTTTTTTAAGTTCGTTGTGCAACGTCATAGAATAACATCCTCACCACCATGAAGTACTCCAATCCAGTAACAGGAGGGGGAGGGCGCAAACAACAAACAAACAAACGACTAGTTTCACTGGAATGTACCATGCCCTTTGTTTGCTGGTTTGATTGAGTTGAGTGTGGGGTGTTTGACTTCGGCTAGCTGTTGAAGTCCATGTGCGTGAAGGATGTGGGTTGACTTCGGCCTAGCTGTGAAGTCCATGTGCGTGAAGGATGTGGGTTGATTCGGCCTAGCTGTGAAGTCCATGTGCGTGAAGGATGTGGGTTGACTTTCGGCCTAGCTGTGAAGTCCATGTGCGTGAAGGATGTGGGTTGACTTCGGCCTAGCTGTGAAGTCCATGTGCGTGAAGGATGTGGGTTGACTTCGGCCTAGCTGTGAAGTCCATGTGGCGTGAAGGATGTGGGTTGACTTCGGCCTAGCTGTGAAGTCCATGTGCTTTGAAGGATGTGGGTTGACTTCGGCCTAGCTGTGAAGTCCATGTGCGTGAAGGATGTGGGTTGACTTGGGCCCTAGCTGTGAAGTCCATGTGCGTGAAGGATGTGGGTGACTTCGGCCTAGCTGTGAAGTCCATGTGCGTGAAGGATGTGGGTTGACTTCGGCTAGCTGTGAAGTCCATGTGCGTGAAGGATGTGGGTTGACTTCGGCCTAGCTGTGAAGTCCATGTGCGTGAAGGATGGGTGTTGACTTCGGCCTAGCTGTGAAGTCCATGTGCGTGAAGGATGGGGGGTTGACTTCGGCCTAGCTGTGAAGTCCTGTGCGTGAAGGATGTGGGTTGACTTCGGCCTAGCTGTGAAGCCCAAATGTGCGTGAAGGATGTGGGTTGACTTCGGCCTAGCTGTGAAGTCCATGTGCGTGAAGGATGTGGGTTGACTTCGGCCTAGCTGTGAAGTCCATGTGCGTGAAGGATGTGGGTTGACTTCGGCCTAGCTGTGAAGTCCATGTGCGTGAAGGATGTGGGTTGACTTCGGCCTAGCTGTGAAGTCCATGTGCGTGAAGGATGTGGGTTGACTTCGGCCTAGCTGTGAAGTCCATGTGCGTGAAGGATGTGGGTTGACTTCGGCCTAGCTGTGAAGTCATGTGCGTGAAGGATGTGGGTTGGACTTCGGCCTAGCTGTGAAGTCCATGTGCGTGAAGGATGTGGGTTTGACTTCGGCCTAGTGTGAAGTCCTGTGCGTGAAAGGATGTGGGTTGACTTCGGCCTAGCTGTGAAGTCCATGTGCGTGAAGGATGTGGGTTGACTTCGGCCCTAGCTGTTGAAAGTCCATTGCGTTGAAGGATGATGGGCTTGACTTCGGCCTAGCTGTGAAGTCCATGTGCGTGAAGGATGTGGGATTGACTTCGGCCTAGCTGTGAAGTCCATGTGCGTGAAGGATTGTGGGTTGACTTCGGCCTAGCTGTGAAGTCATGTGCGTGAAGGATGTGGGTTGACTTCGGCCTAGCTGTGAAGTCATGTGCGTGAAGGATGTGGGTTGACTTCGGCCTAGCTGTAAGTCCATGTGCGTGAAGGATGTGGGTTGACTCTCGGCCTAGCTGTGAAGTCCATGTGCGTGAAGGATGTGGGTTGACTCGGCCTAGCTGTGAAGTCCATGTGCGTAAGGATGTGGGTTGCTTCGGCCTAGCTGTGAAGTCCATGTGCAGTGAAAGGATGTGGGTTGACTTCGGCCTAGCTGTGAAGTCCATTGTGCGTGAAGGATGTGGTTGACTTCGCCTAGTGTGAAGTCCATGTGCTGTGAAGGATGTGGGTTGACTCGGCCTAGCTGCGAAGTCCATGTGCATGAAGGGATGGGTGGAAACTTCGGCCTAGCTGTGAATGTCCATGTCTGCACAAACAACCAACGTGATGGAAAGCCCGAGACCAAAATGAGCGCCGCCCGCCCCCCCCCCCCCCCCCCCTCCCCACCCCTCCCCACAAGAACATTCCTCACCAGCCACAGAAAGCACACTCAGAACCAATGGCGGTGAACTCAGCTGGATGGCTCACCAGTGGCTACACGGGGTACACAGTGTAGACCTCTTTCAGCTCGTGGCAGGGGATGACAGAGATGCTCGTGATGCCATGCCCTTCCCTGTGGTTGTGTCCGGCCGAGGCACACGTGTTGGGCTGGTACATGCGGTGCAGGAGGCGAGCACTGCGACGAGGCACGGGCACCAGCTGCCCCTCGTACTTCACCTCCACCAGCGGGTACACGTCCTCCACAGGGTACAGGTTGGTCTTCACGTTGAAGTTGGCCAGCGTCCAGATGTACGACCCGTCGCTGGTCACCAGGAAGATGTCCACGAAGGGAAAGCGCATGACCACGTCCTTGAGCGGGTGGTACTCCGGCTCGTAGTTCCTCTTCTCGCCCTCCTCCAACACTCGCGGCTGGCGTACTTTGGACGTGGACACCACCTGCACGACCGGCGCGTCGTTCCAGAAGAACTTCCAGTGCATGCTGGGCTGGATCCGCAGCGTGTAGCCCGGCACACACGACAGCACGCGCCGCACCTTGTCCACGTCCGAGCCGTCCACGGCCACGTCGATGTCGTCGTCCCAGGGGATGAGCCCGCCGTGGCGGAAGGCGCCCAGCAGCGTGCCGTCCACCGCGAAGTAGGAGATGTTGTGCAGCTTGAGGACCTCCTGCATCACCCGCCAGGTGATCATCAGGCGAGACTTGTCCACGGGGGAGATCTGGGGCATGTAGCGCAGGTACCGATCCCTACGCTCCGAGGACGCGTTGAGCCACTTCCAGGCCTTGGCTTGGGACTCCACGTCTTCTGACTGGGCCCGGGCTTCGGTGTAAGGCTCTGGAAAAAAAAAAGAAGATAAAAACAAAATGAAAAAAAAAAAAGAGAAGAAAAAAAAAGAAAAGAAAAAGACAAAGAACCTACTTAAGTCTGGAATTTCATTTGACTTCTATATAGTATAGACTATAATTTTTATATGATGAACTACATGTCTATAATCAGTTTGTGGTTATGAATACATCGCTTGAAAGTTAGCTCGTAAGTTCATTTCCGATTATACTCTGACTGTGCGTGTGTGTGTGTGTGTGTGTGTGTGTGTGTGTGTGTGTGTGTGTGTGTGTGTGTGTGTGTGTGTGTGTGTGTGTGTGTGGTGTGTGTGTGTAGTGTGTGTGTGTGTGTGTGGTGTGTGTGTGTGTGTGTGTGTGGTGTGTGTGTGTGTGTGTGTGTGTGTGTGTGTGTGTGTGTGTGTGTGTGTGTGTGTGTGTGTGTGTGTGTACGCGCGCGCGCGCGCGTGTGTGTGTGTGTGTGTGTGTGTGTGTGTGTGTGTGTGTGTGTGTGTGTGTGTGTGTGCGCGAGTGCGTGCGTGCGTGTGTGTGTGTGCGTGCGTGCATACGTCCGCGCGTGTGTGTATGCGTCCATGCGTGCGTGTGAGTGTCTTGTTTGCGGCCAACATACACGCCCACAGAAAACCCTCATCCACAGCCACTGGCTGGCACCACCAACACCTGCCCACCTGGCAGAACCCACCTGACTCCAAGAGCTGCTGCACGCGGTCACGATGACCTGTGGAGGGACTGGGTGCACGTGCCGGCATGACGCACGAGGGCAGGGCCGCTGTGTCGGCACTGTAGGAGTACATCTGGGCCTTGATCAGCTGGTGGGGTGGAATTTAAAAAAAATTGTGATTTACCCGCAGCTTTATTGCAGAATGTAAGCTGATGCAACAGCACGTGTAATAATGTCGGGAGGTAAAACCAGCTAAGCATCGTGTGCAAAGAATCCTTACTACTGTTTGCTTTTTGAACAACACCAGAAAGAGAATCAATCACAATGAATAAGAAATTTAAAAAAAAAAAAAAAAAAAAAAAAAACACCTATAAAAAAGGTGTAAATCTAACCGCAAAATGTAACTGAGGCAAAAGGGGTAGGAATAGCTCAGTGGTAGAGCGCCGGACTCGTAATCTTGGTGATCCTGGGGTTGCGGGTTCGAATCTCCGCCAAGCCGTTTCGGTACAGGAGGATTTTTCCCTCAGACGTAACATTGGTTCTGACTCCATTTCCCATACAGTCCGTCGAATGAGACTTCTAAACCGAGGTTCCGTGTGTAAAGCATCTTGCACACACGTCAAATCCCATCACCAACTTTCGGAAGAGAAGGCCACTTTGGCCGTTGGTATGGATGACACGTTACACATAGCATGCACCTTCCCCGAAGTTGGAGTATGGCTGCCTTAATGGCGGGATAAAAAAAAAACGGTCATACACACAAAACTCCACTCCCTTTGTTGGGTAGATGGGGTTAATCCTTGCCAGTCTATACAGGGAGTGTCCGCAGCCTACGTACGCAGAAAAAAAAAGTAAGACAAAACAATCACGCAAATAGGCAAAACAACGGGGAGGGTGGGGGATGAAATAGAAGATGGAAAAGAGAGAAATTCCTCTGAAAGGTGAAATTTGGGAAGAGAGGGGGTTAGTTACCGCCAAGGACATAGACAAACAAAGTACAGGACAAGACATAGTGCATTTCGACCACTTGGGTCTTCTTCAGGCAAAAACAAATAACATTTAGGACAGTGAAAACGAAGAACGAGAAACCACTTATCTTCTCATGTTCGCCGCTCGACCAAAACGGACGGAAACGAGGCTATTTAGGTCGTGCGGCGAACATGAGAAGATAAGTGGTTTCCTCCGATTCAATTCGTTTTCCAGAACCTAGGTCTAAATGCTGTCATTGTCTGTTTTTGCTAATGTCCTGGCGGCAACTAACCCCACTCTTTCAAAGTTTGCTCATTTCTGCCTCAGTCACTCTGTTGACTCTGAAGTGGTTCATATTCTTCGCAAACCATGCAAACCCACAGTGTTTCAAGTTGCTTCATGTTTGCAAGGACCGTGGCAATCAACCTAAATCTCAGGAGGATGCTGACAAGGACGTGCAATCAACTCACAGTGAGATTTGAGAAGGACGGCATGGCAAACCTCACAGTGAGGATGTTGAGCAAGGACGTGCATCAAAGATGCGGACAAAAAGAAAGAAAGGAAGAGCGAAAGAAAGAAAGAAAGAAAGAAAGACAAAAAAGACACAAACAGAAAGAAAGAAAGAAAGAAAGAAGGAACGACAGACAGAAAGAAAGACAGAAACAAACAAACAAAATGAGAGAAAAGATCAAGAAAAAAAAGAGAAAGAGATAAAGAAAAGAAAGCGAGGGCGAAAGAAGGTAAACGAACAGAAAGAAAGAAAAAGAAAGTTGAATGTTGCGTCAGGGTTGAGCCTCACAGGTCTACCAGAAAGTGAAAAAAAAAAAAGCAGAAAAGAAAATAAAGACGAAGTAAGAAAGAGCATGAAAAATGTGGAAAAAAAAAAAGAAAAAAAAAAAGGAGAGATTTTCAAAAACATCAACTACGAAATGAGAAGAATGTTGCATAAGGGGGGTGGGGGTGGGGGTGGGGGGGGGGGGGGAGAATAAGACGTATCAAAAGAAAGAAAGAATGATAGAAAAAAAGGATAGGAAACATAAAAAAATAATTGAATACAAGTTTAGACTGTCGCTTAAAGGTAGGGTCTAAATGATACGAGGGCAGGAAACAAAGAGGGGAAGACAGACTGACACAAAGACAGGAATGAAGGAAGAATGAAAGAAACGAACAAAAGGAGGGAAAAAAAAAAAAAACCACACACACACACACACACACACACAGTTGGGAAAGATGGAAGATCACTGCCAGATTCTTCGACATGCACTCGCTTCGACGCCATTTTTGACAACTAAGATTACACTGTGACGTCACCTGCCAATGAGAATGGCTTTCTCTGAAGACTTGGCCAATCAGAAAGATCTTTTCTAAACCATGTTAGGCAGAACTTTTCTCTTGAGCATCGGTCGGTGAAAGGCAAGCTCGATTTTTCTTTCCTTTTTTTTTTTTTTTTTTTTTCTTTCTCGATTCTCTGGGACAGCCAATCTAAAAGCGAGATTCCGGGACATCAACGAAAAATCGTGAAAAATCCAGACAAATACGGCTACACCGGGACGGTTGGCAGCCCTG
>CM031609.1:86768756-86798756 GCA_018398815.1 Conus ventricosus
AAAGATGAATGACATGGTTAATTTCTGATATAATCTCAAGTCGAATTTTTTAATTTTGCGACTGGAGGGCACACAGAACGATTTGCTATCAGCACACATAAGAATTCGACAAGAATTTAGGGGGAAATGTAAAATAAATTCCATAGATATCAAAATGGCAATGAGCTCTGCACTAATTTTGGTAAGGTTTTTACCAAGATTATAGACTTTCTCTACATTCAAATCTGGAATAATAAAAGCAGCGCCTGTTACATTATCATCTAAAACTGAGCCATCAGTGGAAATCTTCATATAATTTCTGTAATTTTCATCCAGATGAATACTGACAATCTTTTAAATATATATAGCCTTTTATAGGGGATCTCTTTTTTTTTTTATTTCATTGGAACCGATACCAAAAGAAGCTTTTTTGCACCAACCCGGGAAATGGTGAATTGGTGTGTGTGTGTGTGTGTGTGTGTGTGTGTGTGTGTGTGTGTGTGTGTGTGTGTGTGTGTGTGTGCGCGCGCGCACGTGTGTGTTCGCATGCGTGCGTGCATGTGCGTGAGCGCGCGCGCGCGTGTATATGTGTGTGTATGTGTGTGTGTGAGTGTGTGTGTGTGTGTGTGTGTGTGTGTGTGTGTGTGTGTGTGTGTGTGTGTGTGTGTGTGTTCGCGTGCTTGCTTGCGTGCGTGCCTGCCTGCGTGTGTATGTATGAGTGTGTGTGTGTGTGTGTGTGTGTGTGTGTGTGTGTGTGTGTGTGTGTGTGTGTGCGTGTGCGTGCGTGCGTGCGAGCATGCATGCGTGCGTGCATCTCTCTCTCTCTCTCTCTCTCTCTCTCTCTCTCTCTCTCTCTCTCTATATATATATTATATATATTATATATATATATATATATATGTATATGTATATATATTTAACGCACATAAAATGAAGGCAAAAACAACAGACTCATAAAATTCTTCCCAAAATTTCGACCAAACGATCTTCCTCGGGTGGTTTTGTGACAAGAATGAGGCCAGGTATCAGGTCACCTTCTTCTGAAAACAAATCACAGATGTTCTCACATCCGCGAACTGTTCTCCTTTTCCCTCCCCCTTCCTCCCCCACCCAGTCTCCGTGGGTCCCCGTCCACCTCCCCCCCCCTCCCCCTCCACCCCCCAACGCCCATATCCGTGAAGAGACATCTCCCCACATGCAAAAATACAAACAGAAATAAAACATTTTGACGCATGCCCCCTAAACGCCATATAATCGCGAAAGTGGAAAGGCAAGCAAGAATGTATACACATAGCAAACGGAAGACAGCAATCCAAAAGCAACAGAGAACAGTAAAAAGCTCATTCTGGCTCAATCGGTCTCAACAAGTTTCGACCGGCTGACTCCAGAATGAGCTTTTTACTGTTCTCTGACAAGTAAGACTTTAATAACCAAAAAATAACGATTATTTACAAACAAACATACTGTGTAGGGTTATCCGTTTTAATACTAATTACTAAATTTTCAGATTTCATTTTTTCCCGCGTTTTTTACATTACAAAAACTCATTTTGCGCTACAGTCTTTTTCAATAACATCTTTTTTTGCGCAGACAGTCATCCAAACAAGACTTGGCTGAGACACGGGGGCGAACAACCCTAATTAGGGGGGCTTGGGGTTTGGCACTCCAGTAGGGCGTCCGGGTGGCTCATGCGAACTGTAATTAACTAACTTAACCACCATAAGGGGGGGCGGTGGCGCTCACCGACCATTTAACCCGCAAATTGGGGTTTCAATACAAAAGAAAGACCGGTTTGCCATTTTTCCCCGATTTGGGCACAAGAAGGTTTTTTTTTTGACTGTCTCCGGGGCCCACGGGTTTTTTGGTTGTGTTTTATTTTTAAAAATTTCAAAGTTTATGAAGACAGGCTTTGCATTCAAGCCCTTAATTTTTACTTTAACTCCCTTTAGAGTATTCGCAAAAAAAGGAATAGGCGAAGATGTTCTCTGCCATAAAACCCAAAAAAGAAGCATTGTTTTTTTTGGAAGGAACAAAAAGGGAAAAAAAGTTAACCGCGCTTTGGAAAAAAATGACTATTTAAAAGGGTTTGTTGGTTAAAGGGGAAAGAAAGTTGAAAAAAAAATTGCGAACAAGATATAGCGGGTTTCAATACGGTTTGACTATTGATGAAGTTCCTTATTAATAAATGGCGCACATTGTTGAAAGTGGGCCAAAGCAAAAAAAACCCTCACGCGTTAATTGTTGGGGCTGGTTTAAAACCGCTCAATCATGTTTAAAAAAACAAAAACGCTTCAAACTGGCGCCTTTTCTCAAGAGGCAGGGGAACTGGTGATTTGTAGTAGAAAATTATTATTTTCTAGGTTTTTTTTTATAACTATCCAAAATTTCAAATAGAATCAGTATAAATGAACCGTGTAGCAAACGCCAAACCATTATTAGACTTATGCAAAAAATAGCGTTTTTGGGGGGGTTTGGCAAAACAAAAATGGGGCAGGCCCTTATACTCACCAGTATGGAAGGAGTTGTGTACCACACTTCTCCTTTTAAAACCCTTCCAAATAACAATGAGGGGTGACAAAACTACTGGGATTAGACCCCCCAAAAAGCTCGGCTACAGCAGTAATCTGTAACCCTCCCAAACCCATTTGAAACCCGGGTTTGAGAAAAGAGGACAAGCCAAACGGGCCCAAGTGTTCATATTGACGCTTACCTGCAAAGCGCGGCGTTTGCCGCCAAGAGTCGAAAGGAGCCCCGCAAAGCTCGTGGAAAACTGGGCAAGTAAATCAATATGTTCGTTGCCCTGAAAAGGGGCCGCAGTCCCTCAAAGCTCAGCGGCAAACTGGCCAAAAGACCCTATGTGATACTTGGCCTATTTGTTTGGGGGGCGGGGGGACAAAACCTGTCAGTCACAAGCAAGTGCTCCCCATTTCCACTTTGGCCTTAACACCCCCCCCAATCCCCCAATCACCCCAAGGCCCCCAAGTCCCCCAAGTCCTTAAAAAGTTCTTGATTAAGTTACCCCAAGTCCTTATTAATTTTTTAATAAATCCCCCCCAAGTTTTTAATTAAGTTCTTAATTAATTTTTAAATTTAAAGTTACATAAATTTTTAAAAAAGTTTGATCAAGTCACCTAAATTTTTTAACTTAAGTTAATTAATTCATCCCTAAGTACAACCAAGTTTTTTTAAATTATTTATTATTGTCAAAAAAACAAAAAACAAATCTAGTTTTTTGTCTTAAATTAGATGTCTAATAAGTCACCCCCACCCTAAAAAAACGGCATGGAGGATTTGCTCAGCTTTTTGGGAATCTCAGATGATCTAAAATTCTTAATCAAAAAAGCATTGATTACTTTTTGGTCTTTGGAAATGTTTTTAGGGGCCCATTTTTTTAATTTTTTTGTTCCATATTTTATAATACCCCCAGACAAATTAAAAAAAAAATTAAGTTCTTAAAATTTTTTTAAAATTTTTAATGGCAAACATTTTTTGTTTTGGGGGGTTCGGTGTTTTTCTTTGATTTATTTCGGTTTTTTTGGGACTGTTTTTTTTTGTTCCATTGTTTTTTTTTTAAACCGTAATTTCCGCCCCCGACAGAAGGGCCAAAAAAGGGCCCAAAGTTTTAATTTCTTTAAGATTTGGTGGAGGCTTGTTTCACAGGTTTTTTTAAGGGTTTAAAAATTTGTTTGGGTTTGGGTTTATGTTTTCATTTAAGTATTTTCTGTGTTGTAAATTAATTTTTTTGTTTTTCCATCTGCAATTTTTTTTCTGTTTAAACACGCCCGGTGGAATTTTTTCACTGGTTTTTCCTCAACCTGTTCTTTTGTTTTTTGGGCGCAATTTTCTGGCTTGGGTTACTTTTCCCCCCGATTTGTTTTTCCCCTGACGTATTTCTCTGGGCTTTTGAAAAATTTTCTTTTTTTAAAAGTTTAAATCCCTGAAAAAGGGATAAAAAAGTTCAATTGTAATTAATAATTAAATTAAATATTTTTAAAAACTAAAACGGCGAAATATACATTTTGTTAGAATCAATGGGACAAATTTTAAATTGTTAAAATAAACCGTTTGCCGAACTTTTTTTTCACCCCCACGGCTTAGGGTTTTTTGGTTTTAAAATTTTGTGGCGAATTTTTGAATTTTATGTAAAGCCAAACTTTTTTGGGTTTTTTTAATTTTGCCCCAAAAGGGAATTTCCCCTTTTCCTTTTTGGGTAATTAGCTTGGGGGAAATTTCCAGAAGAAAAAAAACGGTTTTAGGCCGCCCGAGCACAGACCTTGGGGGTTTTTTTTTAAATTTTTAATTAAATTTTTTTTTTTTAAATACCCAAAAAACGTCCCATTTTTACCTTTTGTGTTGGATCAAGGTAGGAAAAATCGGGAAAAAGCCTGAAAAAAAAAACCCGGTGATTTGGTGATTTGGGATTGAAAATGTTGCTATTTTGCCTTCGCGCTACGAAAGTTTTTTTTTTGCAAACTTTTTTTTTAAAAATTTTAAAAAAAAGCCCCCCTTTATTTTATTTTTTTAAGGGGTTTTTTTTTTTGCGGGTTTTTTTGCTTTAAAAATACTGGGCAAAAAAAATAAAAATTAAATAAAAGGATTTGGCGGGTTTTTGGGTTTTTTTTTTTTTTAAAAAAAAAAAGGGAAAGGAAATTAAAGATTTGTCGCGAAAAAAGAATTTTTTTAAAGGCCCCGGCATGCCCACCAAAATTTGCAAATTTTTACACCATCAGAAAAAAAAAAGATGCAAAAAGCTTTTATTGCTTGTATGACTGTTGGTTTTTGTTGGAAAAATTTGGCTGAAATAAAAAATGAAAAAAATTTTTATTCCCAAAAAGGAATGGAAGGAATTACGGAAATTTAAAAAAAGCAAACCCAAGCAGCTGGAGTTAGTGAAAAAACAGAAAAGGAGGTTATCAAACAAGCGATCGGAAAATTTTAAAATTTTACCGACCAAACGAATACAGGCCACACTTGTGAATACAATCCCGAACGACACCCACAAATGGTTTCTATATTTACCCCAGATACGATTAGAAAAAAAAGTTAAGTCCCCTTTACAGTCATTGACATAGCTTAAAATACAAAGAGGGGAAAACCTTTAACGAAAAGGTGCTTCTGCTTTCGTTGCCAACAACGAAAATCCCAACGAGGCCCGCAACTTATCCTCGTAAACAAGTCATGAGGGAAAAAAATTTTAAAAGGGCCCGAGTAAATAAATTATTTTTTAAAAAAAAGAGTCCCTTTTAAAATAGGCTTTCCCGGGGAGTTCACAGATCCAGGCTTTAGTTGAAAACTTTAACAAACGTTAGCTGAAAGACTTTTCCCTCCATATCATAGAGAGCGATGACAATTCTCGCAAACAGAAGGGGTTAGAAGACTGCCCTTAGTTCTAAGTGAAATGAAAAATGAAAAATTTTAAAAAATTAAAAGGGGCAAAAACCAGTCCCAAAATCAAAAACAAAATAAATGCTTTTGAAGGGAGTTTTCACCCGAAACTATTACGTTTGGTTTAAAAAGTAAGGTCCCTTTTATTTCCCGGGGGGAAGCAGAAGGGGACACTTGATCGGGCAACCGATCCAGTTTGGGTGTCGATCCATAGAAATAAAAAAAATTTGTAAAAATGAATGCCGGATTTTACAAAATGAAAAAACAAAAAACCCGGCCCTCAAAGTCTTTTGTGGGGAAGAACTGCAAATAACCCACCAGGCACAGTTCCGCTTTAATTAATTTACTAAAATATTTTTAAATTTAAAAAGGGAACCCCAAAAAAAAACGTGGAACGGAAGCAAAATGATAAATAAAGAGGCCTTAAAATTTAAATCAAGAATCTTTTAAAGGGGGTTTTTCTGCTATTAGGAATTAATGAAAAAATCAAATAAAAAGATTTGCTGGAAGAAACGCTGGGGAGGTTTCCTTTGGGCGCGGGGCTGGAAAACCAGAGACTTACAGCCCCTAACCCCAATTTTTGTCTATAAAGTTGGAGAAAAAAATTTTTTGAAATAAAAAAAAAAATTTCGGCAGTCAAAAAAAATAAAAAAAAAATTTAAATAATTTGGAAGATGACGATTGTTTTTCTAAAAAAATTTCGGGAAAAATAGAACCCAATAAAAAACCTTCGGGAAGAAAAAATGTTTTATATTTTTCCCCGTGCCCGATTGCATATAAAAATCTGGATTAACAAATACTCTTTTGGGGGTTTTGTTCTACTAATGACTTCTTGTTACAACCGTTTGTTGATCTCATGTAGTTTGATCGCATTTTTAGTTGTCATGATGAAAAGTCTTTTGTCAAAAAATGCTTCTTTATAGTTGTCTGCATATGTTTGACGCCAACACTGCGAATTTCCCCTTTTTTTTTTTGAGGGTTTTCTCCTCTTAAAATACTGTACTTTTTTTTCCCTTTAACCCAAAATCCTTGACACCTTTCCAGAAAAATCTCCTTCATTTTTCCTAAATCCTTTTTGTAGAAATTTTGAATCCCAAAGGCGAATCTTTAGGGTAATCGATGTGGTCCATCCTCACCCCCTTTTAGCTCCTTTCTATTTCCATGTCTTTAAGATGTTTTCAGAGGGATATTTTAAACAAAAATCTGTATCTGTAAAAAGTATTTAGACTCGGAACGGGGGCTTAAGTATCGTAAAGAAATTCTAGCATCAAAAGTTTTGTTTTTTCTAAAACATAAACCAAAAAAGGGGCTTATCCAATTTGACTTTCTTTTTTTTATCATTATACCAAAAAGCTGATCATGAAATCTTTAAGTCCTGATAAGGGGTTTGAATCAGTTTAATTGCTTCGTTCTTTTGGGGACCTTTTGACTTTCTTTCCCGCTTGTGCGGATTCCCCCTAGTCTTTCCGAAACAGCTGTTTTCATCAGTTGAAAATTTTTTTCTGAAGCATTGTGGATTTAGTTCGAGATCATTTTCTTAGATGTAGGGTTTTTATGAACTTTTTCTTGAAAAAAACTTATACGTAAACATGTCAACTTAAAACCATGTTTAAAAAAAATTGCAAAAATTCTGTTGACTACAAAATTTTTTTTTTTTCCCCCAAAGATTGGCACAAATTTGGGGTTCTTTTTTTGCCATCTTTAACTTTCTGCCGCAATGGATAGTCATTATGCGGTATGGATTCGAGGATATTCTAAGTAAACTTCTAGAATGTATCCACGTGTGACCCGGCGTCAAACTCCCAAACCACTTTAAGCTTTTGAATATTTTCGAAATTTACTGTGTACATTTTAAAGTTGCAAAGGGAAGCGATTGTCCCATAGCCATCCATACAGATTGTTTGGAAATACATGAGATATTTAAACCTTTTTACTTGGATCTAGTGTCAGTATTGTGTTTGCTTTAAAGTAATGATGCGACCCCAAATAAAATTCCCCCCCACCAATCCGTTTTCACATCTGAATCTTGGTATGGGTAGACAAAAAATCAATTGACTCCATAAACTTTAAGAAAGCGCCCAGTCTCCGGGGGCGCAGAAATATAAGCGCGGTTCCGGCAAAATTTTTCATGCGGTTTTTCTAAAATTTTTAAAAAATTTCCGCCAACAACATATCACCTCAAGTAGCATCAGATAGTCCCCCCATCGTTTTACACTCAAACTTCCCCACGCATCTGAGCATGTGGTAATCGAGTTGGGTTTTTTCCTTTCCTCAAGACAGAAAAAAACGCGCCCTTTTGGGGGGAAGTGTGTCTTCGTAAAACCCTTTTCCCCAATTTTCATGTACTCGTAAGGGTAAACCCCTTTTTTAACAAGAGTTGGGTCAAAATATTCTCCTTTTTTGGGCGGGACTTTAAGGAAAGCTAGAAACCCTTAAGAACCCATCATGTGCTGCATAGGTAAAAAAAAACTGTTTTTTAAAGGGAAACTTATTTTTCTGAGACTGTGAAATGCATTTTTACCCTGAAGGGTGGGGTTACGCTTTCTTTATAATGAATCAAAACCGCAATTATGAAAAATACAGGCAGCTTCCATGTTTTTGGTCAAACTTTAGTTGAAGATTGCTTTTACGTGTTTGCCCCTAAAATTTTCCCACTAATGTGATCTGGTCTCTTACTGTTGGATTCGCTGCGTCTGATGAGAGGCCAAACCCCAAAAACCCAACAATGTGTGGCTGGTCAACTTTTTTGATCTTAGGCGTCTCATGATTTCAGATAAATTTTTGATTATTTAGAACATAAATTTCGCCTGCTGCATGCCTGTAAAAAAACTTCTAGCCGCATTTTGGGCCTCGTATAATTTGGCGTTGAAAAGAGCCCACCGACCCAACAACAATGAACAAATGAACAAAAGATGATTACTCCAAAAGGGTGTTTTTTGGTTTCTGCGGGGTTTGGGCCCTCATAAGGGAACAAGATGATTCGAATCGCGTAAACAAAATTGGGGAATTTTGCATCCGTTTCCCTTTAAAACTAACTTTCTGCCTTTTGGGGGGGTAATTATTTTGTATTACAGTCAACTGGCCGATACAAATTTTTTTTATGTTCGTTGGGCTTTAACAGATGGGAATTTTTTAAACATTTTCTACAAATTCTTTTTTCCTCTTTGTTTTGAAGTAGTGCTTAGTCTACTCATTTTCGTACAAAGGTAATGTGCAGCCCGCTGGGGAAAAATTAGTATAAGTCCACATGATTTTTTTTCGGGCCCCCAATCTTTGGGGTCTTTGACCTTTAAAAGGGCTGTAATTTTTTTTCCCACCCATGGTAGATATTAACATTTTTGGTTTGTTTTTTTCTTCAAACGATCAATTTGACTACGCTAACAGGAAAGGATATTCCATCGAAGTTAAAATCATTAATGAATCCCAAAAGTTGACACCTCTCTGCGTTTTTTGGGCATATGCAGCCCTTTCGGAAACCCACATAAAAAAATTTGTTGTCTGTATTTTTTTTGTTTAGAACTGCTCTTTTTTGCTACCAATGCTGGAGGGAGGGAATGTAAGCCTTTCCCAAAAATCGGGCATACTTGACTGTTTTTAATCGATCTCTAGGGCTTTCCCCTTGACCAAAAAAGGCCCCTCATTTGGTTTTTCAGCGGCCCCTCAAACGTGTAAGCGTTGTTGCCCAACCCGGGGGTTAATCATAGAGGAAAGAAAGTTGTTGTTTTGTTGAGACCCAGACTTCTAGGTTTTTTTTCTTTTTTTGTTATATACGATTAAAACAGCTAACATTACTTTAAAATGGGGGTCTTTGTTTTTTTACCTGGAACTTTAGAAATAGCATAGCACACTTTCCCGACGTTTGCTGGGTTTTAAAGATTCTAAAATCATATCATTTAGTGCTTTGATAAAACTCTTGCATTGCTTCAAACAATTCGTTGGAAACCTTTTATATTCTTATCCTGTGAGTTTTTCTCTAAAATATTTATTTTAAAGGGGAAAATTAAGGGTGGGGCAAAAATTTTATTTTAAAACAAAAAAATAATTAAACAAATACGATGGTCTTTTTGTTTTAGACTCATAAACAAAGTATAAAAACCCTTTGGGGGTTGTTAATGTAGCTTTTTAAGCAGAGTTTAAAATTTTTTTTCTTTTTTTTAAAATTCCTTTTTTTTTCTGTTTGGTTTCTGTGTTGAGAAAAACTTGTCCTTTCCTTTCTTTTAAAATCAAACTTTTGTCTTTTTTTAGTCATTAAAATCGCCTTAAAAGGCTAAAATTTTCATCCGTGTGTTTGATCAGCTGGCTTTTTTTATTTTCGATTAAAGGGCAAGTTAAAATGTTATTATTGAACCCTGGCTGGTGCTTTTGGAGTTTGTTTTTATTTTTTTGCTAGCGCACCACAGCTAATGACACAGGCCAAGAGTAAAACAAACCGCCTAGAGGGAAAGCTGCGGGTTTCGCCTTGCCGTTGCTAAGGGCCAACCTCGTTCCTGTGATGCAGCGCTTATAGTTGATGCTCCAAAATTTAAAATGGTAAAAGCATTAAAAAACAGCGAATACCCCTTTGTTGGCTTTGCTGATTTTTAAAGGTCCCGCTTAGTTTTTGTTGCATTTGTGTAATGTTTGTTAAACTAAAGGTTTTTTCAGGGTGTTTAAAAACAGCAGAGACGACCCCGGGGCAAAGTTTTTCTTAACAGCGGTTCCTGTATTCTTCTTTAGTACTTTTATAATTTTGAACAGACTGCTTTTTTAAAATGAAAAATAATTTAGATACTGGGGTTCTCTAATCTGTTTTTTCTCGAATATTCAGTGCGATCAATATTAAAAAAATGTGCATTTAAGGGGGTTTATGCCTCTTTTTCTTTATCAATTTGAATGTTATTATGTCTTTAACCTTTTTCCCCCCTTCTATACAATGATTATCCCTGTTGACCTTAGGTCAAACCCAAAACCCTATTTCGTTGTTAAATAATCATCGATCTAAAATTTTTGAAAGGGGAGACTTTGACAAAGGTCAACGTGGGTTTCTACACCTCCCGCCTCCAAACAGTTTTTTTATTCATCAAATGCTGATAAAGGGTTTTCCCCCCAGCGTGATTTGGTTTGGAACCATCAATCGAACATTGTACTTTCGTTATTTTAGGATTAATAAATTTTCACTTCCTTTTGATGGTTTTTTTCCTTAAACAGCAATAAAAAAACCTTTTTTCGATTTTGCTGCGACCAAAAATAAAAAATTCCCAAAGTGTTGGGCCTTTCTTTGGGTATGTTTTTTGTTAAACACTCTTTCGAATATTTACTATTGTGATTGTTTGTTTTCCCCAAACAGCCTTTCTAATTTGAGTGGGGTAAAAAACGTCAAACCCAAAAGAATGTCGAAAAACGTACTTTGCCGGTGTTGTTTATTTTAACATTTTTTTATTCTTAAAAGTTAGTTCATATGAAATCTTTTTTTAAAAACTCCTGAAAGTATGGGGCATGCCTTTAAAAAATCAAATCTAAGGGAAGGAAAAAACATTCCCTACGCAAAAATTTTCCTACTACTTTTTGCCGGGTTATTCATCTGCGGGGGGGCCCTTTTTATGTTTTAGTGCTTCTTCTTATCTTTCCCTTGAAACGCAAAATCAGCCCCTTTTATCTCGGTTTCCTAGATCAGAATAGGTTAAAAATATGTCTGGGGTTGTGTAAAGAAAATACTTCTTGCCCCCCAAATTTTATAAAATTTTTTTTAACGATTGCCCGTCCCAGATTCTGGGCAACTGTCCTGTTTGGGTCTTTTCTGATTGAGTTTATTTTGAAAGTAAGTCTGCGAGCCGGCACAATCACTTTATCCCCTCCTGGTTGAACTAACATAAGAATTTTCCGCACAATAGTAGAGGATTATTTGGAAAAGTAATTTCCGTTTTATTCCCTGCACGCCTGGGGGGCTTTCAGTTTTCTTGGGGTCAAGAAAAGAGCCAAAAGCTTTGTGACATTTTTTTTAAAAAAAAAATAAAAAGTTAATTATTTTAAAAAAATGGCGGGGGTTAAAAATGAAGTTTACTATTTTAGATGCGGAGCCAACATGAGGAAACGACTCCTTTATACAGCATCGCTCAAAAGATCTCATTTCGGGGTGAATTAACAGAAAGTAGGCCAAGCATTTTCAAAAATTTTAAAAATAAAACACCCAACTTTATAGACCCTATGATTTTAAAAAAATGATGATGGATTTGTTTGTGAAAATCGGCCCCCACCGGGAAAAACTTTTTCGCTTTCGATAAACAGACCCTCAAGGTTTTTACGTTGAAACAATTAAACAAAGGTCTGCAAGCGAGCGGGAATCGCCAGGGATTGTTAAAAAAAAAATTTTGATGGGAAGAGTTGCTAAAATTTAAAACAAACAACAAAAAATCCCAACGAACCCAAAATATAGAACTTAAGATTAGGGAAAAAAGAAAACAAAAATCAAAATAGAAATCACTGAAGAAGAAGAAAACAGCTTAAAAACTATAGATACGCCGCTACAAGAAAAAACACTGTTAATACTGCTTTAAGAATAACCAGAGATAAATTAAAAACCTATTTTTGAAAACTGGGTGAACTAAATGGGATATAGAAAAAAAAAAAAAAAACTCTCTGAGGCTGCCGCCCAAATTAGGGGGGGGGGGGGGATGTTAAAGAAAGAATAAAACAAAGACAAAAGATCTTTGTAAAAAAAAGTCATCAACCTAAAGTTTGTCTGCTATCCAAGAACAATTCCAAATCAAGTGACAAAATAAAAGAAACTATCCAAGAAACTTATATAAAAACACAACGCAGCAAACGAATACAACATGTTTGAAAGCAAGGGGTCACATTAGCGCGTTAAACGGGCCCTTTGGATTTGCAAAAAGTACATGGGGATGGCTATTTTGGCGGGGTGGGGGGCAAGTTCAGTGCCCCCACCGCCATGCCTCCCCTGATAAATCAGGTTAAAAAAACCTTCATCTTGCGGTTTTTTAAAAAAATTTGCCGGGGAAAGCTATAGTCTTTGCCGTAAAAATTTGGGATACTTAGCTGGCTTTTTTCTACTGCAAGCAAAGTTTGGCTTAAAGGCTGAGCACTTTTTGGGGAAATTTTTCTTAAAATTGGGGTTTCTATTTAGAAAATAAAGACAAGTAATCCTAGGCCAGTTTTTCCATAACAAAAGCTGCTTTTTTATATTTAGGTCTTTTTTTTTTGCGGTTTCAACGGCTTGGGCTTTGACCCCGGGGGTTGGGTACTTAAACTTGGTGTTTTTTATTTTTTGTAATATTAGGGCCCGAATTATGTCTTTTTTTTCCACCCCTGTTCTTGGCTCCACAAAGGGTTTTTTTTGTAGTTATTATTTTTCCTACCGGAGTTGAGGTCAGAAGGTACATGTAAAAACCATTTCCACAGCAAAGTCAAATTCGATCTTGCGTAGTAAAACATTTTGGAAAATTTTAAAAAACTTGAAGGGAAATCAAAAGTGAATTAATGGGTTTTTTGCTAAAAATTGTTTTTGTGCATCAAGCCCGTAAAGGATTAGTTTTTGCTCGACCTTTTCGGGCTTCGAACCTACAAACACCCAAAAATAAATTACAATAGAGTCGTTTATTTTTCATTCCCGCTCTAGTTAGGGCCCTTAGAAGTGTCTAAGATAAATGTTGTCCATCGTTTTTAGCTCTTGTCTATGGCCCGGGTGAACGTTGTGCCCCGAAGAGAAAGATGATAAGGGGGCCCCTATAGTTATACTTTTGGCACCCCCCAAAAAAAAGGGGTGCCTAACCATGATTTCGGGGCCCAAATTTTGTCTAAAGTTTTCTAAATTAAAATTTAATTTTGTTACAGACCCTTTTAAAAGTTCATTCTATTCTGTTTCTGATGGGTTAAAGTTTTGTCTTTGGCAATGGTCTTGCAGTTCAGTAAAAACGCCTGAAGGGTAAAGAAATGTTGTACACTACCTCACCCCAAAGGGTCGGTGATTAATGATCAGCATACGATACTCCACTCCGTTGATGCACAAAACACAGCAAATTTAACTGTTTTGATAAAACTGCTCGGATGAGAACCACACTTTTGGGTTTCTTTTTAAAGGGGTTAAGAAATTCTCTTAATGGAGTACTCACCTTTACTTGAAGGGGCAGTCGGGCCAGAAAAGACAAGGATCTTGTTATATTTTTTTAAAATTGTAGGCGGCCCAACAGAAATTTTTTGCACGATATTTAAACCCCTCATTTTTATTTCGTTTAAAAAATGTTTTTTAACAAAACAACTCAAACCCCCCTTCGTTTTTAGAACGTTTGAAACAATTTGGGGAACCCAAAATGGTCCACTCCATGAAATTTTTTTCAAAGTCGTTGGTTTAAATTTCAAAATCCCCAAATAAAAATAAGATTTAAAAGTTGACAAAACAGGGGGCCCAAAATTTCCCTTAACAATACCTAGGTTTTAAAAGGGGTTTTTCTCACTAAAAAAACAATGATAAATTTTAATTACTCCAAAATAACAATGGAATCTAAAACATTTTCATCAAGCCGAAAAGAAGCAGTTTCATTTTGAAAAAGTAGCTAAAATGTTAGGTTTGCAGCACAACATAGATTTAGAGTTAAAGACAAAACTTATGGGGGGAAAATCCCGCTCGTCTTTCATTACTTATTACTCTATGTTCATTTGGCGAGCTAACACTGATGAAACTTAATGATGGGGAAACCCCAACTGTTTTAAAGCTTTCCTCAGGGAAAGCTGCATATTGCGATTTTGAAAATTTAAAAATTCCCCAATTTACGTTTTAAAAGATTTGTTTTGGGGGGGGTCGATCATTTAATATAAAAATCAAAAACAAAAAAGGGGAAAGTCGTAAAATGTGATAACCTGCCCTTGTTTTTTAAAAAAAATAATAAACTGTACAAAAAATTCGCGGGGGCCAGAAGAACCGGGGGGTTTCTTAACGCCGTAAGGTGAAAAAACCTTAGAATTAAAAACCTTTCAGAGTTTTTGGACTTTGAACAGAAGGGGAGAAGGCCCTTTTTATGGTTTTGATACACTAAAGTTGATTAAAAACGCAAAAAGGTTACGACAACAAAATTTTCCCCAAAATAAACAAACCAAAGTTAAAAAAAAATGCTGGCCCTTAGAAAAAAATAGTTCGAAAACAAAAGCAAAAGGCATTTAGAACATATTTTGAATGGGAAATAAAATTTGAATTCATAACCCCCTTTCATTTTTTACCGTCAAAAAAGTTTCAGAAAGCATTCAAAATCGGCCTTTACAGTAAGTTTATGCCCGACGAAATAGTCGGGAAAAAATTGAAATAACGCGTATGGAAAAAACAGAATCCCCCCAGAAAAGAAACGGTTTTAAAGAAAGCTTCTACAAAATTACATTCTTTCCAAGAGAAAATTTGGAACACTTTTACAAAGATATTTGAAAAATTTTGTTTAAAATGAGGAGGGATGGGGTTGTGGGCGTTGTGACATATTATAAAAAGGAATTAAAATTAGCTGGGGAAAAATTAGCTTAAACATCTTAAAGTTACCCTCGTCGTTCTTCACAATGGGGAGGATATTAAGGTCATAACAACAAGCAACAAAATCGATGTTGACTTAAATAGAAACAATCTTACAGAACTGAATTGGATTAATGTTACACATTTAGGCCTCATAGGGTTTTATTATACTGAACAAGTTTTGACAGAGAGTATGATAAACATAATAACTGGATTAGATTAAATTCTGTTATAAAACTATGGAACAGTTAAACTTTATGATAAAAACCCCTCATTGTTCATTAATTTGTGGACAGACTGGTTGTGGGAAAACAATTTTATCCTCGACCTATTACAAACAGTTTATCGTTATAATTTTGATCATATAGTAATTTTCTGCCCAACACTTAAATGGAACAAAGCATATCATGATAGAAGGTTTATATGGGCGGATGATGACATATATATTAATTGATCCCAGCAATAAGCTGAGCGAGTGTTTAGAACACTTTTATAAATTGTTTGAAGGAACGCAAACACTATTTATTATAGACGACTGTTCGGCAGAAAGAGACATAGTTAAAAAGAGAAACACTTTGTCAAAACTGCTTTCAGTGGAAGACATGCTGGGATAAGTGTGTGGATTTTATGTCAAAAATATAACTCCGTTTTAAAAGACTTTAGAGAGCAGTTAAAGACTGTAGTTTTATTCCACATGAAAGACAGAAACTCATTTAATGAATGTATGCTCGAAAATGATGTTATTGAAAATGATCAGGAAAAGCGCAGGATTAAACAAAAACTAAAATCTAAAAAGTTTAGTAAATTAGTATTGAAAACGGATAACCCTACACAGTATGTATGTTTGTAAAAAATTGTTATTTTTTGGTTATTAAAGTCTTAACTTGTCAGAGAACAGTAAAAAGCTCATTCTGGAGTCAGCCGGTCGAAACTTGTTGATACCGGTTGAGCCAGAATGAGCTTTTTACTGTTCTCTGCAACTCACACACACACACACACACACACACACACACACATGCACACACACACACCACGCACGCACGCACGCGCACACGACTAACACATTCCCATGTCCACACATCCACATGCATGTGAACACGCGCACAGGCACACAAATCTACATGAGTAGGAACTAATATAAACATCATTCCTAGCAGTGTCTAACGCATGCGCACATGTCTGCCATATAGTCCGGTTGCCAAATCCAATTTCTTGTCTGAACCTGGAAATTTTATGCAAAGTTTTTTTTTTGGTTGAGTTTGGTAGCCTAGGTCTACTCTTTCAGAATCTGCCGGGTGCACCCCGTGCACCCTTGAGCGTTATGAGAAATTCAAGATGGCGTCCAAGATGGCTGCCGTTTTCGATAACTCCCTATAACTCGGTTAGTATTTGACCTAGGATGATAATTTTGGTGTCTAACCATATGTATTGAGGGGCAAGGAATCCATTGAAACTATTTATTTGACTGGTTTGGGATTGCATCATATGGAAATGCAATATGGCCGCCAATATGGCTGCTATATTACAAATTTCAAACAAAAACAAACAAATTGACTTTTGGCTGTTGCATCTGGAGGCATGCAAACAAATGCTTCCCTATTTCTTTGCCGCTGGCCATGGCATTATGCAAGGTATGGGGTGTGTTACCTAAGGGCAATAGAAGCCCTCCCAGAAGAGGTACTAGTCCGGTTCATGAAAGGGAGCATGTGATGAGGCACCAGCGCGGGCATTGGAATGGCCTGTGGAGTGATATGTTTATAGAAACTACATTCATGAGATATGGCCATGCCCCAAATGGCATCATAGGAATAACCTTGAACCCGGATACGCTCAAGGTCTGGGCATTGAGTCTTCATACATGTAGTACTGTGGAGGCTGCTCTGGACGAAATGCTTGGAGACTCTGGAGACCAGGGAAGTGGACATAAGGAAGAGAAGAAGGCACGGATAGAGAATGACAACAAGGACCGAGAAGCCATAAGGACGAAGCTTCAAAAATGTATCGATCCACTTGATCCCGAGAAACATCCACAGGATCTAGTGAACATTGCAACTGGTCAACATGGAACCCCGCAGTGAATGTGCAGGAGGCTGTGCAGAAAGGATTCACACAGATGTGCCAATTTGGAGAGAAATTACCTGATGGCTTACATGAAACAATTCACAAGACCGTGACTACCATGGTGGCTACAAAGAAACATGTGAATGTGGGAGGTAGTAAAGTGTACGACATGAATGTCATCTACTCCAGGATCATAGGCCAACAGTCTAGTGGGCGTGATGTTGACATAAAAGATGTCCTATCCTACGAATTGGCCCCAGTACCAACGTCTATGTTTGACCCCACAGGAGAAATGAGAGCTGCAACATCAAAGTCTTCCTTAAAGCGACAGCTTCAGGTTGAGGTATCTGCTCGGACAACAGCAAGTAACACTTCAGTAGTTGTGATTGATGGTTCAGCTCTACTCTGGGCGATTCCTTGGCCGGCAGAGGGCACCACTACAGACTACACAAACAACTTGAAACACCCATTGCCAAGAGACTAAAAGTTGGGGACGTTCACCTAGTGTTCGATCGGTACTACGATTACAGTACTAAGAGTGTCATCAGAAGTGCTAGGGCCACTGGAGTTAGCCGAGTCCACGAGCTGCAGTTGAACACCAAGTTACCACCTCAAAAGACTGTGTTGACGGTGACCGAAAACAAGAAGCAGTTGATAAACCTGATTGTCAAACTTCTGATTGAAGACGAGTCATTCCATGAATGCACCCAAAGCCACAAGTTGATAGTGATTGGTGAGGACGCTGCCCCATTTCAGATCAGCCATGGTGGTGTAGTGATCAGGAGGGCGGACCTTTCAACTAGTCATGAGGAAGCGGACAATATCATTGTCCAACAGGTGATGTGGTCTGCTCGAAATAATGAAGAGAGTGATATAACTGTGATATCCGATGACACTGACGTTTTCATTCTCTTGCTTCATTATTATCACACTGGAAGCATGAAAAATCGTATCACCATGGAATCACCAATTAAGGAACGAACAGTCATTGACACTGGAAAAACCGTAGAGAAGCATGCGTCTTTTGTGAATGAACTCCTGCCAGCCCAAGCTCTTACTGGGTGTGATACGGTAGCATGCTGCTATGGGGTTGGCAAAGGTACTGCATTGAAGGTTCTGAAAGATGGTCACTCACTGTCACTTTTAGGGGTCATTGGTTCTCCCATAAAATCAGTGATTGAGCAGGCAACGACATTCATGTCAGCCTGTTACGGTCAATATTCTATGAGTAAATCAATGTCCGAGACACGCTGGAGGGTATGGGCATCCAAAACGGGTCGGGCCTCCGCGGTACCACCAAAACTTTGTTCCCTTCCTCCTACAAGTGAGGCATTTAAAGAGAATGTAAGAAGGGCCCATCACCAAGCCATTGTGTGGCGTTCACTGGAAGACAGCAATCCGCCTGAACTTGATGCAGAAATGTACGGATGGGTGAAAGACTCGAACCTGAAAACGCTACAACCGGTCCTCCTTCCCGCAAATGTTGAACTCGCCCCAGAAACTGTCATGCGTATGATCAGATGTGGATGCAAGAGTGACAACCCCTGCAGAACGCTTTCTTGCAGCTGCACCAGGGATGGTTTGAAATGTACAATATTCTGTGGGTGTTATGCTGCAGGTTGCAGCCAGACTCTTACCTAGCATTTTAATTCAATTGGACAACGTCACAGATTTATGGACGAGGTGACTTAATGACGAGATGATAACCACAACTGACTGTCCTGTGAGAGAGGCTTGTGCATTACTAATGGTAACATTTGTGATAACTAATGGTAACATTTGTGAGTGATGTTATATGTTAGATGGTATTTCACATGCAACGTCACAGAAATAATGATTTTCTGTAAGTATTCGGCAAATATATCAGCAGCCTTTTTGAATTTTCCTGTGATGTAATTCATATGCAACTGTTTTAATCCCTTAAATGGATTCTTTGTCCACGAAACATATGGATAGACACCATAATTATCATTCTAGACCAAATACAAGTGAATAATTATGTTTGTTTTTTTTTTGAAATTTGTAAAATGGTAGCCATATTGGCGGCCATATTGCATTTCTATATGATGCAATCCCCAACCATCAAATAAATAGTTTCAATGGATTCGTTGCTCCTCAAAACATCTGGTAGACACCAAACTTATCATCCTAGGTCAAGTACTACCTGAGTTATAGGGAGTTATCGAAAACGCAGCCATCTTGGACGCCATCTTGAATTTCTCAAAACCCTCAAGGGTGCACGGAGTGCACCCGGCAGATTCTGAAGGAGCAGACCCTGGGCTACCAAAATCAATCCAAAAAAAAACTTTGCATAAAATTTCCAGGTTCAGTCATACTTCTGCCGGACTATGAGAGCAGGCTCACACAAATACCTGTGTGTGCAAGTACAACATATATATATATATAATATATATATATATATATAGATCAAAGTGATTAAAATACCCAAAATGATTTTTTGAGTGCTCGACCCCTTGGGGAGCAACATTTGTTAAAAATAAGGTACTAAAAAGAGAAATCGACAAATTTGTTTCTAGCGGCGTTGCGCTGTCATCAGGATGGTTTTTGTTTGCCCACCGCCGATGTATATAGCGTGTGGGCTCACGTTTGCGGTTGTTTGCACGTGCGGGGTTGGCTGCACGTGTTTTTTGGGGCTTTCAGGTTTTTGTTTTGGATGTGTTCACTAATGAAACCTGGATCAGGAAAACCAACAGAAATTCAACATTCGACGTAACCATGGATCATATGATGGTGCAGAAACATGTGAACTGGTCGGACTATTCATGCTGTCCAACATCAAGAAAAAACTCGGAAACAAGTCGGACTATACAGAGACGATGGCCTTGCTGCACTGACCAACAACCCAAGAACCATCGAAAACAAGAAGAAAGAACTATGCAAAATCTTCCAAAACCACAACTTAAAGATTACCATTGAAGCAAACAAAAAGGTAGTGAACTACTTAGACATAACATTGGATCTCAACAATCACATATATATATATATATAAAATGATTGAAAGCAAATCTTAAAACCGGGACTACAAATTTGTTTCGAGGTCTTTCCTCTCTTCAGATCCCGTGCCAATCCCTGCTACTGACCTCAATCGTATATATGTGTTTTGGATTGTGAACTGTAGTCCAGTTGGGTTGGGTTGGGTTGCACGTGTTGTGCAAGGGGGGCCCTGTTAAGGTTGTAAGGCTTTCTTTATTGAGCATTATTGTATGAGGGGTCCTATCAGGGTTGCTATTTTATACTAGTGGATAAAAATTTCCTTTTGTGCCTGCAACTGTCTACGATTTCAACTCTTGTGTTCAATGTAGCCATACTAGGTTTGCATAGAATCATCCACTTTTCTGTTGTGCACAAATTACATCCTTTGTGCTATTATTGTATGCTGCTGCTTTTCTGATATTTTTCATGTGATGTAAAATCTGTATTTGTTTTCTTAAGATCCCATATATGTTTACTTAATTCTGTTTGGTGTTTGTATTTTTTCATACTTGAAAGATTGCTTGTGATTGGCGTACCTAGCTTTGAATTTGTTTTCTGTGATCCCTATGTATGTCTCTTTGCCTCTTTTCGTTGTCACAGTGGCTTGGTATACGATGTTATCAGAGAGACATTGGTTGTTCAGAGGGCATTGCTCTTGATTGTGCAATTGCAAGTTTTCCGTTTGTCACCCTCGTTTTTGACGTTGGTTTTCTTTTTGTTTGAAGCATCAATTATTTTTTTAAGATTTGGCATACAAGAATAAGATAGTTTGATAGTGTTCCTATTGAATATTTTGAAAAGTTTATGGTCTTTCTGGAACGATTCTGTTAGTATTTTGAAGAATTCTTTGCCAATGTTGGTTTTCACTCTACCATCATATGGTGGGTTATACCAGTTATTTTCCTCTTTCTATTTTTCTTCCTGCTTCCAGTGGTACTTTCAGGTTCATATTTCAACTTGTAGTTGTGTCCACTTTTCAACAGTGCTTCTTGGTAGTCTGTTGCTGCATCGTTGAATATTTCTTCGTTGCAGGAAAGGTTGGATAACCTCTTGTTTATCCCTTGTGGTATCGTTTTTATGATTGTTGGTGGGTGGTTACTCATGGAATTTACATATAATGGTGTCAGCATTGGGTTTTTTATGGTCTGTATTGGTTTTTGTTTAAATCTAATGTTACATCCAAGTAGTTGACTACAAAAAAAAAAACACTGTTGTATAATAAAAAGGAGCCATACATGAAAAAAACAGATTTTAATTCCACTTTTGACGTTACAATGGGTTCATACGATGGTGCAGAAACATGTGAATAGTGGGCCTGCTACTATTGTCAAAAATGCACAAACTACTTGGGCATAAAGTTGGGCTGTACAGAGACGACGGATTGGCGGCACTGGACAATACACCTAGAGAGGTAGAGAATAAAAAGAAAGAACTATGTAAACTGTTCCAAAATCACAACTTAAAAATTACAATAGAAGCCAACAAAAAAGTAGTCAACTACTTGGATGTAACATTAGATTTAAACAAAAACCAATACAGACCATACAAAAAACCCAATGCTACACCATTATATGTAAATGCCATGAGTAACCACCCACCAACAATCATAAAAACGATACCACAAGGGATAAACAAGAGGTTATCCAACCTTTCCTGCAACGAAGAAATATTCAACAATGCAGCAACAGACTACCAAGAAGCACTGTTGAAAAGTGACACAACTACAAGTTGAAATATGAACCTGAAAGTACCACTGGAAGCAGGAAGAAAAATAGAAAGAGGAAAATAACCTGGTATAACCCACCATATGATGGTAGAGTGAAAACCAACATTGGCAAAGAATTCTTCAAAATACTAACAGAATCGTTCCAGAAAGACCATAAACTTTTCAAAATATTCAATAGGAACACTATCAAACTATCTTATTCTTGTATGCCAAATCTTAAAAAAATAATTGATGCTTCAAACAAAAAGAAAACCAACGTCAAAAACGAGGGTGACAAACGGAAAACTTGCAATTGCACAATCAAAGAGCAATGCCCTCTGAACAACCAATGTCTCTCTGATAACATCGTATACCAAGCCACTGTGAAAAAGAAAAGAGGCAAAGAGACATACATAGGGATCACAGAAAACAAATTCAAAGCTAGGTACGCCAATCACAAGCAATCTTTCAAGTATGAAAATACAAACACCAAACAGAATTAAGTAAACATATATGGGATCTTAAGAAAACAAATACAGATTTTAACATCACATGGAAAATAATCAGAAAAGCAGCAGCATACAATAATAGCACAAAGAGATGTAATTTGTGCACAACAGAAAAGTGGATGATTCTATGCAAACCTAGTATGGCTACATTGAACACAAGAGTTGAAATCGTAGACAGTTGCAGGCACAAAAGGAAATTTTTATCCACTAGTATAAAATAGCAACCCTGATCTAGGACCCCTCATACAATAATGCTCAATAAAGAAAGCCTTACAACTTTAACAGGGCCCCCCTTGCACAACACGTGCAACCCAACCCAACTGGACTACAGTTCACAATTCAAAACACATATATACGATTGAGGTCAGTAGCAGGGGATTGGCACGGGATCTGAAGAGAGGAAAGACCTCGAAACAAATTTGTAGTCCGGGTTTTAAGATTGCTTTAATCATTATTTTAGCTGCTCCCGCATGGTTGAGCACTTTAAAAAAAAAAAAAAAAAAAAAAAAAAAAAAAAAAAAAAAAAAGCCGGAAAATATACTACCAGCTATATATATATATATATATATATATAATATATATATATATAATAATATATATATATATATGTGTGTGTGTGTGCGTGTGTGCGTGCGTGTGTGCGTGTGTGTGTGTGTGTGTGTGTGTGTGTGAATGATTTTTGAGACTTTTTTTTTCCTTTTATGATTGTATACTCAACAAAATGAATGTTCAGTTCGCCTCGTCTTTCAAAGAGGTTCTTTTTTTCAGCTTCAGGGTGTCTTCTTTCTTTTCTTTTCATGTATAAATCCTGAGGTGAATAGCGTTGCGTATTGTCTTTTATATTGCCACATCCCCCCCCCCTCTCTCTCTCTCTCTCTCTAAAGATCAATCAATCAATCAATCTCTTATAGCTTATCCTCCTCCCCTACTCCGTCTCTTCCGCCATGACAAAATGGCTGTTAAAATATGTTGCGAGGTGTGCCTTGTCGACTCTCTCTCTCTCTCTCTCTCTCTCTCTCTCTCTCTCTCTCTCTCAAGGTTATGATGTAATGTCGTTTCGTCCTATGCAATGTCATTGTACCCTGTATCTATGAAGGAAGGAATTTTGTTTCCTCGTTTTTATCTAGTTGCAAAGTGAGACGACTGCAGGCGGAAAGCGAACCGCACCCCCCCCCCCCCCCCCCCCCAAAAAAAAAAAAAAAAAAAAAAAAACGTGAACAAACGAATCACAAGACAAAACGCAACGCGTTTCCACCTCTTAGAATCTTCTCTGGCAGGATACAAAACAAATATCAGAACGAAAATAAGACCATCCTGTGTGTCAACCTCGGGTATGTCAGTGGAGGAAGGACTAGCGCACAGCCCAAACACACTCACAGCTTGCTTACAATCTCATTCATATATCGTGCATTCGTCAAATCAAACCACTAGTAAAGTCTATAACTTTACTACACATAATCATGAAGAAAACATCAATGCGCATGGAGTCAAACAAAATAAAACATTCTCTCTTTCCTTGAACTCCACAAAACCATTTATCTAAATCATCATAACTAACCCGGGTATAAATAAATTTCTACTTTACCTGGCCAGTGATCTTAAACTATTCACGAATCACTGTCTTTCCTTTCTTCTTTTTTTTTCTTTTCTTTTCACTGTCACTTTCACAAACACCAGTCACGACACAACTGCTGGCACTGGTCAGGTTGGACTGCTGGCACTGGTCAGGTTGGACTGCTGGCACTGGTCAGGTTAGACCGCTGGCGTTGGTCAGGTTGGACTGCTGATGAAAGTGGCGCTGCCAGGTATGAGGTCGAACCCCGGTTCAGATTGAACAGTGACTACCAGACATCGATCTGTTCTCCTTTCTTTCTTCCTGCATTAACGCATTGCACTCTCTCTCTCTCTCTTCTAGTCTGCTCTATCAAATGGACATGGTTGCTTTTCTTTTCTTTTTCTTTTCTTTTTTTTTCTCTTCATCAGTTAGCAACTCTCTCTCTCAACATCTCTCCTTAGTCCTTCCTCTGCAGACTCTATCTAGTGCTAATGCTTCAACTCGGTTCTGTTCACTCCTCTCATCTCTCTGCTCTTCTCTCGTCAGAGCCTACTCCCAGAACCTCTCCTCTCTCTCTGTCTGTTCGTTCTCTCCTCTGGTTCCCTTTCTTCTCCCCTCTGGTTCTTTCTTATTCTCATCCTATGTGTCAAAGGGTGAGTACCATTGGTCAGAATTTTTCTCGCCTAGTACTGAGGCCACCTCCCTCTAATTCCATTGGACATTCAACTCGTCAAATTCACATCTACGGCCTTGCTCTCTGTGGTGGTCAATGGGTCATTTAATTAATTAGCTTGATTTTACCCCCACCACACAATACCTCCCCCCTTCCTACTTTAGCCGGCGGTGTCTGGCTTAACTGTGGACACTAGTCTTGTAAATTAACTGGATCAGTCTGGCCCAGACGTTGCGATCCGTCTGGCCAGACCTTTTGAGACGTTGGTCAGCCACTCAGCCTGTCTGCCGTCTCCGCAAGAACTAAAAATAGCCTTTAATTGGCTGAGGCGACGCATGAAGTCGTCTGCCCGGCGCCAGGATGTTTGAGTTCGGGCTTAAGTCCGATTGAACTGGCTGGCGACTGACCATGATTTCGGTTTTTCTATTTTTGTCCGTGACACTGTGCCTGCCTCTTCATGGGATACTAGAAACACTGCCTACTAACCACATACACAGGCCCCACACCGGAATTATACAAAAGGTACATTGATGATGGACTGGGAGCCATATCCATGCCCAAACAAGATCTCCTCAACCTCCTCAACTTTGCCCAAACCTTCCACCCATCAATCCAACCTACACCATTTCACAGTAAGTTAACTTCCTAGACATCACCATCTCCCTCGATGATGGCCTACTCAAAACTTCCATTTTCTACAAACCCGCTGATGCACATGCATGCCTAGACCAAACATCTTCCCACCACCCAGACACTAAAGACAGCATCCCATACTCACAATTTCTCCATCTTTGCAGACTTCACTCCAGCGAAAAAGACTTTACTAAACAAGCAGCCAAAATGTCAGAATTTTTCACAAACCGTGGAAACCCCAGTTCCATCATCAACGAAGCTCTCAGCCGCACCACAGCCATCTCCAGAACATCTGCTCTGGAAACCCAGCATTCAAAGGAGACAGACAGACCCATCGCCTACCTCCTCTTCCACCCGCACACTCTCCTCATCTGCAGGATTCTCAAATCCAACTGGCACATTGTACAAAACCACAAACCTGCCTTCCATACCAGACCCATGATCACGTTCAAACGTGATAAAATGCTAATAGATCTTCTCGTGCGGTCCAAATTGAACAGAATCTCCACACCTACACCACCAGGTACTCACCCCTGCTCAAAACCTAATTGCAAAATCTGCCCCCTCACCACACCAGACACCATCCTACAGGCCCCAAAGACTCCTTCACTATTAAACGCACATGCTCCTGCCACAGCGCAACATTGTATATGCTATCCACTGCCAGCTGTGTGGCAAGATCTATATATAGGTGAAACATCCTGCACACTTGAGACACGCATCTCTGAACACCTGGCTGACATCCGCCAGCACCGACCCAAACCCGTTGCCCCACACTTCAACCACCCCCAGCACAACATAACCATGTGAAAGTCTTGGCACTCCGGCAATCACAGAGTGACAGCTTTGAACGTACATCACGAGAGTCCCATCTCATTGCCAAACTTGGTACGTTACAGCCCCAAGGCATCAACATCCAACAGTAACACAAATATACATACCCACCACTTCAACACCAGTCGGCAATATCTTCCAACACACACACACACACACACACACACACACACACACACACACACACAAATATACACATACACACACCACCACCACCATAGCCCCCACGACCCACTCCTAACAAAGTGCAGCCACCCTCCAGTTATTTTACTTTATTTCATTTTTATTTTTAATACACAACACACACACACACACACACACCACACACACACACACACAATATATATATATATATAATATATATATATATATATATAATATATATATATATATATAATATATATATATATTATATATCTTCAGTCTAAGCCATAAGAGCAAGCTTTGTTTATAACTGAATATTTCTTGCAGTCATTAAAACACCAGGCTGCTCTGTAAGTTGCTGGAATGGTGCTCAGTTACTTATCCTTGGAATTTATTAGTTTATTTTAATTCAGTCCCTCGTGGATTCATTCCAAGAACTGGCCATCAGCAATTGTGTCTTATGAGGTTATCTTTTTATATTTTCTACTTTTCACAAGAAAATGTAGCTTGTTCTGCTCTTTCATGATTATCTTCTGCTTCTTATGTGGTACCTTTGGTTGTTTTTTTGAAAACTCAGCAACCATACTACGTATTGCACACCAGCCTTTTTCTGGGATAGCATTCTGCTTAAAACAGAAAAGGCAGAGTAGTCAAATTACCACTTTCCGCGGTCACAGAGGTAAAACAATCAGATTTCGAAATATCGGTATCTGACCAGGAGTTATATACGTTAGTGAGAATTCCTCTCCATTGGAGACTGTCTTCTCTCTTGAAGACAATAAGCTTGTAAAGGCTCATTTTGAGAAGCATTTATCATTTCTCATTCACCCACTCAAGCACATACTGTTAGTTAGACAGAATTATCTACCACTGCAGATATGAATGCTCATCTTCCCCCTATTTCTTCAATCAGAGCAAGCTTTGTTTATAATTGAATATTTATACAGACAGACAGACAGACAGAGACAACACACACACACACACAAACAATGTAAACAAATATAATTCTATATTTCGAGCGGTTCCGTTTGGAGGCGATCTGGGTTCAAGCTGTTATCCTGTGTGTTGGTTAGAGTCTGTCTACGCCTGAATCTTCTACATTTGCGTTTGGTCACTGTTATGTCTTGTGCTTGTACATTTCTCTGAGATCTCCAGTTTCTTTGTCTCCTTTTTGAGATATTTCTTTGGACGTGTTGACCGACGACTTTGTTGCTTTTTTGTAGATGTGCTCAAATTCACTGTATTTTGTAGTTTGGAAAATTTCAGACATTGAGCGCTGGAAGTCAGACTCTACCTGTGATAGGATTTCTTGGTAGGTCTTTCTAACATCGTACAGAATGTTCACATTGGCTGTGCGGATGGTGTTGCTGATGGTGTGTACAAGATATTCTGACTTGGGCAAGGCGTCTTTTGCAAACCTTACATCATTTCCTTTAGGTATTATTTTGCGATTGATGCACTCATTCAAAAATTTGACATGGCTGTCGTAACGAACAGCTTTCTCCAACAGCCTTGAGCTGTTATGAATGGTGGGGCCATAACGCTGGATCCAGGTAAGAATGCAGAGATCAACGGTTGATGAGAACAAATCTTGGAATTGCCCAAAGGAGTGCAGGCGCCTGGCGTACATCGCACTGGTGAGATCCAGACTGGAGTATGCAGCTACAGTGTGGGACCCATATTACCAACAGGACATCGAGAAGTTGGAGAGGGTACAGAGACAGGCAGCACGCTTCACCACAAAGGACTGTAGGTCCAGGGAACCAGGTCGTGTAAGCCGAATGCTGCGGGATTTGAATCTCCTCCCGCTGGCTGATCGTCGCAGACAGGCACGACTAGGCCTGATGTTCAAGATAGCGGGAAATCTCATCCCCGCCAACCCCCACCCCCCCCCCCCCCACCCCCCCCAAAAAAAAACTTCCTGACCCCTGTGAGTGCTGGCCGCAGACGGACACGACCCCCCAAGTATGAGGACTTCGAAGTCTCCAATATTACAGAACACCGCATGGTCAGAAACACTCGCGGCTTCCAGCTACCTGTCTGTAATACGAGACAGTACACTCACTCCTTCTTCGTATGGACAGTCATGGACTGGAATCATTTAGGGGAGGATAGTGTCAGTGCAGGCTCTGCCAGTGCATTTTACATCAGCGCTTGGCAGATCAACATCGCCTGCCTACTAACATCTTGACAGTAATGGAGTTTTAGCCAAGTTTTTAAACCTGTAATACCTGTTGTGGCTACTCACCGAGACTTGAACCCAATGGAAGATTGTTAGGACAAAGTGATGGCTTTTAAGTTTTAAACTATTTTTGCGTTCTCCCTGTTCCGTCGCGCTTATAGCGTTGTTGGCTCCTGCGACGTAATTATCCAGATCCAGATCCAGACAAAACAGTGTTACGGTGTTTCGTTAGACCACATTTGGAATATGGCAATACAATTTGGTATCCTCAATTAAAGAGGCAGTCTGCTGCTTTGGAAAGAGTACGAAGAAGAGCAACAAAGCTTGTAAAGAATATACAAAATCTTCCCTATGAAGGTAGGTTAAAAGCTCTTGGACTGCCTACCCTAAAAACAAGACGAGTGAGGGGCGATTTGATCCAAGTCTATAAATATTTAATTGTGTTGACATATCCCTATTTCAAACTTTTTTTTTACTGCATCAAGAGTTGATACTACCAGAAATAGTGTGGATAAAATCTATCATGAATATTGTCGCACTAACCTAAGGAAATTTTCTTTTAGTAACAGAGTAACAAATGTTTGGAATAAGTTAACCCCTAACATTAAACGTGCACAAAATACTAATCTTTTCAAAAGCTCTATCGTTGATAGTAATTATTGAAGACTATCTATTTTGAGTATGATAAATAAAGACTTGAGCGAGATAAAGACCTGACCGTACAAAGACCAGATAACACATAGATCTAGAAGGGACATGCAAAGCCAGTTCTGGCTATAATTGCAAAAGCAATTGTCCCTATGAACCTAAACCTGAACCTGAACCTACGGTCCACAGGAGAAAGCTGATTGAAAAGTACTACATGCTCGGATGAAAATGATGCAACGCCTTTTCTCATAACTATACAGAGACACAACTAAAGTAAAAAGGCAAACAAGCAATGTAAACAAATAATCCAATATTTCGAGCGGCTGCTCTTTTTCAAGGACGACAGACTGTGTAATCACGTCAAAAGTGGAGTGACATCATCAGGTCGATGCTAAAAGAAAACGTGCGTCATGACAGTAATGTCATCACCAAGGGATGCAAAGTCTAACACACCATCCTGTTGTTATTATTTGTCACTCCCCACCCCACCAGTATACTTACAGCCCCCCCCCCCCCCCCCCCCCCCCCCCCCCCCCCACCACACACACACTCTCTCTCTCTCTCTCTCTCTCTCTCTCTCTCAGGTTTTCATTTTGTTAGTTAAACCTGAGCGAACAACTGAGTCACTATTAAATGCAAGGGAACTCAGTACGTGTAACTAATAATTAGTCATGTGTGTTCAGGCCTTGTGGATGCTTTGTTTGCAGTTTATGAATCCAGAATTTTTCCCCGAGGTCTCTATGAATGTCACTGTCTATGTACTGTTTTTCAATTGGCATACAACGCATGTCTTGAAGTGAGTGGTTGTGCATGTTGAAATGATGTGTGACGTGGTGCCTGTATTGTTCTGGATGTGTGACCAGTGTAAGTAGAAGCGTCGTTTAAGGAAGTTGCGTGTTTCTCCTAAGTATTGAGCTCCCTTGCATTTGGTGCAGTTGAGCAGGTACACGATGTTTCTTGTCCTGCAGGACATCTCATGGCGAATGGTGAATGTCTCGCCACTAACATCACTGGTGAACTGACGTGTCTCTACTACATGCTCCTTACAGATGACACAGCGTTTTCTGGTACATCTGTGGCTTCCGGGGTTTTATATATATATATATATATATATATATATATATATATATATATATATATATATATATATATATATATATATTTGTTAAAATAGGTTTTTTTAAAATAGAATCTACAAATTTGTTTCGAGC
>CM031609.1:86803756-86806256 GCA_018398815.1 Conus ventricosus
TTTTTCGATGTTTCTCGTCATTTGTATTGAATGGTTTCTGGTGGTGATGATGATGATGCAGGGAGGGCGGGGGAGTGAAGGGAAGCGGGGGCGAGAGGTGGGGGGGGGGGGGGGGGGGGGGCGGGAGATGGTATGGGGTGAGGTGGAGACAGAGCGATTCTTCATTTCGTTGAAAAAAGGAGAAAAAAAAAAGTAGCTTTGAATGGAACTTTTAACTCGTTAATATTCGCTAAAGGAGCAATATTCATTACAGGAACAGTATATCAGAAACCAAGTAAATAATCATGTAATCGTTAGGCAAAGAAATCACGCGCGCACAGGCACGCGCGCGCACACACACACACCACACACACACACACACACACACACACACACACACACACACAATTCACTCACCCCTTCACCCTATTCCTACCCTAACCAGACATACACAACCGCAAAAAACAAAAAACAACAAAGAAAACTCACTCACGTCGATTACTTATTTAGCAGCAATTAACTTTCATGTACGAAATCGAACAAGCTTTATCTTTATGTCTCTGATTTATTTGAGAGAGAGGGGGGAGAGAGAGAGAGAGAGGAGAGAGAGAGAGGAGAGAGAGAGAGAGAGGAGAGAGAGAGAGAGAGAGACAGAGAGAGAGAGAGACGGAGGGAGGGAGGGAGGGAGGGAGGGAGGGAGAGAGAAGAGAGAGAGAGAGAGAGAGAGAGAGAGAGAGAGAGGAGAGAGAGAGAATATGTGAGTGTGAGTGCGCGCGCGGCGTATGTTTGTGTGTGAGTGTGTGTATGTGCATGCGTGCATGCATGCGTGCGTGCGTGCATGCGTGCTTGTGTGTCTGTGTGCGTGTGTGTGCGTGCATGCATGCGTGCTTGCGTGCGTGTGCTTGTGCGTTGTGTGCGTGTGTGTGGTGTGTGTGTGTGTGTGTGTGTGTGTGGTGTGTGTGTGTGTGTGTGAAAGACAGAGAAGAGAGAGAGAGGAGAGAGAGAGAGAGAGGAGAGAGAGAGAGAGAGAGAGAGAGAGAGGACGCAACACACAGACATATATATATATATATATATATTCAATTATAAATAAAGCTTGCTCTTATGTCTTACATTGAAGAAATAGGGGGAGATATATGCATATATGCACACAGACGCACACACATCAATCCATCCATCCATCCATACGTACGTACGTTACATACATACATACTACATACATTGTGCGCAGACATTCCCTTCAAAACGAGCACACCACGAGAGAGAGAGAGAGAGAGAGAGAGAGAGAGAGGAGAGAGAGGAGAGAGAGAGAGAGAGAGAGGGAGAGAGAGAGAGAGAGAGTGAGTTAGTTTGTTTTGCTTCCAACACTAGTATTGTTATCGATGTTTGGTTTGTGTCCAGGAGTGGAGGAGGATACGGTATAGGGTGCAAAGAGGTGGCGGAGGGGGGGGGGGGGGGGGGGGGGGGATACAGAAGGGTCAGTCCAGATCAGACTTTGTGTCCGTCCGTTTACATTCAGCTGCTACGCTTTGTGTCCGTCCGTTTACATTCAGCTGCTACGCTTTGTGTCCGTCCGTCCGTTTACATTCAGCTGCTACGCTTTGTGTCCGTCCGTTTACATTCAGCTGCTACGCTTTGTGTCCGTCCGTTTACATTCAGCTGCTACGCTTTGTGTCCGTCCGTTTACTTTGTGTCCGTCCGTTTACATTCAGCTGCTACGCCCACACTCACCCACGGCGATATGGAAGACGAGGATTAACCGACTCGAAAAAAAATGAGGGGGGGGGGGGGGGGGGGGGGGGGGGGCTACCTCCTGACTACTCTACTAAACCACCAGAACAACAAACACTGCATTTCCATTGATCTGAAGTTCGAGCCGAATAGCAGTTAGGATGGGTAACGAAAACTTTCATTACTTCTTCTTCTTGATGTTGTTGATGTTGTTGTTGTTGTTGTTGTTGTTGTTGTTGTTCTTCTTCTTCTTCTTCAATTTTTTAAAATTTATTGTTGTTGTTTTTTTAAATTTCGCTAGCATGATTAAAACTCACACTTGCTCGCGAAGTCGCTGCTCTTCTTGACCTCCAAAGCCAGTAAGGCACCTATGCCTTGCGCTGAAATATGTCCAGGGTTATTACCTGAGGAGGGGGCATCATCTGCGGTTGCGGGAGCGACACCGGTAACCGGCAACAGACAGGTGAAGAGTCGGGTCGGATTTCTGGCGGTCTAATCGATGCCACAAAGATTCTCTCTCTCTCTCTCTCTCTCTCTCTCTCTCTCTCTCTCTCTCTCTCTCTCTCTCTCTCTCTCTCTCTTCAGAGCTGTGTGGGGAAAAAAAGGATTGAACTATATGCTTCTCACCTCACTACCCTGGTTCAATGAAATTTACGTCTCTCTCTCTCTCTCTCTCTCTCTCTCTCTCTCTCTCTCTCTCTCTCACCACACACACACACACACACACACACACACACACACCACACACACACACACACACACACATCCTTGTATGTAAACTTCCTAGCGT
>CM031609.1:86811256-86818756 GCA_018398815.1 Conus ventricosus
AATCGAGAGGTGTGGCATGGCGCATTGCCATCTTGGATGATCCAAGGCTCTCGTGGGAACTCTTTGGCTACTACAGGCCAAAGATTGGTGTCAAGGACTTCTACGTACTTCTGAGAGTTGATTGTCCCTCAACATGCACAAGTGTTCCTATACCGTTAAATGTAACGCATCCCAAAACATGGCACAGGCCTTGCATCTTGGGTCTGGATCTGCATGCACTCCAAGACACTGAGGATCGTAGATGTCGTTGTCTTTTCGCCACACATACACTTTCGGTCCTTACCAATCACAACCTGGGTCTCTCGTCACTAAAAATCACCCTTTTCCAGCACTGTTCAACAGTATAATGAACCTTAGATCGGCACCATGCCCTGTGATGTTTTCTGTTCACCTGTGATACCACTGTTTTCTTCTTCATAACTCTTCTTTTGTAGCCCACTGCCTTCAAACTCCTATACACAGTCCTAGCAGACACCTGCACATGTTGTTCTTCATTGAATTTAATGCACAGCTCCTTCAAAGGCTTTCTTCTCTCTCTTTTCACAAGACGAAACAACTTTCGATCTGAACGTTCATCTGTCTTCTTTGGCCTGCCACTTGATTTGCTTGCTTCGAGCGATCCTGTCCCTTGTACCGCTGCAAAAACTTGTAAACAGCAGAAAATGATATTTGCAGCAGCTGGGCGATCTTCTTGCCTTTTAATCCATCAGAAACTCATTGTAAAATTCATCTCTTTTGCTCGATACTGAGCCACATCCTCACATTCACTTCAAAAGCAGACGAACAATTTGGAAGAGATCACTCATACAGATTGTGAAAATTAAGCCAACAGGCGTAGGGAAACATTGCACTGGGGCCAGTCACACTTAATATCAGCCATTTTGTGTACTTTTATTTGGCAATCGACTCTGCATGGTCACAGTCCTAGCAGTCTATCTTGTATATCACCCCTCGTTTGTCCAGGGTGTCTGTTTTGTCCTTGGGGTTGACTAACTGGCTTCTGATGGTGTTGGTGGGCTTGGTGTGGACACCGACTCCCAACTTTCGGGTCTTATGGAGGACTGTTAGATATCCCTACATAGTGGTATTTTATCTCCCAGCAACCTAACGACTATAATAGAGACTTACGCGGGGCATGGCGGTCCATAAAGCAATGAAGTAGCATCATTTGAAATAGTCAACATTATGTTTTATGAGGTGGTACAAAGCATCATTTGAAATAGTCAACATTATGTTTTATGAGGTGGTACAAAGCATCATTTGAAATAGTCAACATTATGTTTTATGAGGTGGTGCAAAGCATCATTTGAAATAGTCAACATTATGTTTTATGAGGTGGTACAAAGCATCATTTGAAATAGTCAACATTATGTTTATGAGGTGGTACAAACACGTCATTGCGTCCCGGAGAGAAAATAGATACGACTCTTTTTATGACGGGGAGAGCGCGCAGACAAACTAAGTTACGTAATATTCTGACGCAAAATGACGTCTTCAAAACATGCACGTCATAATTTCGTGACACAAGGAGAGAGAAGAGAGAGAGGAGAGAGAGAGAGAGAGGAGAGAGAGGAGAGAGAGAGAGAGAGGGGGGGGGGGGAGAGGAGAGAGAGAGAGAGGAGAGAGTGACAGAGAGAGAGAGAGAGAGGGGGGGGGCGGAGAGAGAGACAGAGAGAGAGAGAGGGGGGGGGAGACAGAAAGAAAGAGAGGTGGGGGAGAGAGATAGTGAGAGAGAGAGAGAGAGATAGAGAGAGAGAGAGACAGACAGACAGACAGACAGAGAGACAAGGGTTCCAAATAAATCACAGACCAAAATAAAATAATAATAAATAAAAAGCAAAAAAAAAAAAAAAAAAAAAAAAAACTCCACCTAAACAATCGGCATTAACAGGACAGTAACTAACAGAACGACCACAGATGCGGTGATAATGATGCCAGGCCTGAATATCAACTGTCGTGGCGACAGCTGCACCGGACATAAACCAATGGAATACACACACACACACACACACACACACACACCACACACACACACACACAGACAGACACACACACACACACACACACACACACACACACACACACACACACAACACGAGCTAACGCTGGGTAGGACCTAGCATTCTGCAGGTATCACGGTGACTATAATTATAGTGTTACTATCATCCCTCTGTTGACCTTGCCAAGCCTTACCAGGGCTCACACCACACACACACACACACCACACACACACACACACACACACACACACACACACAGAGCTAACGCTGGGTAGGACCTAGCATTCTGCAGGTATCACGGTGACTATAATTATAGTGTTACTATCATCCCTCTGTTGACCTTGCCAAGCCTTACCAGGGCTCACACACACACACACACCACACACACACACACACACACACACACACACACACACACACACACACACACACACACAGCTGACGCTGGGTAGGACCTAGCATTCTGCAGGTATCACCGTGACTATAATTATAGTGTTACTATCATCACTCTGTTGACCTTGCCAAGCCTTACCAGGGCTCACACACACACACACACACACACACACACACACACACACACACACACACACACACACACACACACGCATGCACGCACGCACACACACACACAGACACACACACACACACACACACACACACACACACACACACACACACACACACACACACACACACACACATACATACACACTGTTACAATTTCAAATGGAGACAAGAGAGAGCCTTGAAGTTTATCTTCAGTAGAAATGTGTAACATAATAGAAAATGAAACGATACGAGGTTTTTTTTCTCTTCTGGGACAAGGTATTCATTATTGTAACTCCATGTGCAAGGAGATCAATTGTAACCTTGTCGTGCAGACTTTTGTTAAATGCTTCAACGACAAAGTACTGTAAAGATATTAATTGTATCTGTTCTGTAGAACTGACAATTGAGTATATACTGGTAAAATGTGCTTCAATGAAAACTTTCCTGCCTCCGGAACTCGTAGAATGTATTTTGCCTGTTTCTAATGTTAAGTTATTTTGGGATCACTTTAATCTTTTCAACCTTTCAATATTTAGATTAGCTAGTTATTTGTTATGTAGTCCTATCACACATTTCTTGTAACCTCTCTCTCTCTCTCTCTCTCTCTCTCTCTCTCTCTCTCTCTCTCTCTCTCTCTCTCTCTCTCTCCTTTCTTTCCGTTTTCCAACAACAACAACAAAATTGATGATGTTACAAATGTAATAAAGTTTTGCTGTTTTTGGTGATAGAGTCTAAAATCACCGACACGATGAAAAGACTTTAAATAAAATAACTTATTAACAAGACTTTAAATAAATAACTTATTAACAAGACTTTAAATAAAACAACTTATTAACAAGACTTTAAATAAAACAACTATTAACAAGACTTTAATAAACTAACTTATTAACAAGACTTTAAATAAACTAACTTATTAACAGACTTTAAATAAAATAACTTATTAACAAGACTTTAAATAAACTAACTTATTAACAAGACTTTAAATAAACTAACTTATTAACAAGACTTTAAATAAACTAACTTATTAACAAAAGGGACTCTTAACTATAAAAGGAGAAACTAAAATTTTAAAAAGCAAATTAAAAAAGAATTAACTTTTAAAAAAAGGGAATTTTAAAATACTTATTTTTAAAAAGGGGATAATACTTATTAACAATTTAAAAATAAATTTTTCGGGGGAAATAAATAATTCTTAAAAATTTTCCTTTTCCTTTTCCCCAAAACTTTTTCCTTTCTTCCCGCCTTAAAAAACAAAAAATGAGGTTTAAAATTAACAAATTCCGGGGGGAAATAAATAATATTAAAAATGGGGGAAAATAAAATAACTTATTTAACAAGAGAGGGGGAATTTTCTAATGAGGGTTTGCAAGCCTTTTTTCTTATCGTTTTTGGGGGTCTCTGTATTTTCGGTCAGTGTAGTGCTATTTATTTTTTTAAAAAATTTGGAAAGCGAACGAACGTATGCCTGCCTTTCGGTTTTGTTTTCGGGATCGATTGATAATGGCGATTGAATATTCGACATTGTCTAGAATGTTTACCAGGTCTCTGTAAGTTGCTGGAGCATTCCCGAAGGTTCGAGAATGTTGTAGAAGCTGATCGAATCGCACTCGCATAAGTTGTCGCGATTTCTTTCGGTTGAGCTCACCGAATATGCAGAATATTCTAAAAAAGAATGATCGAGTTAGTTCGAGAATTTCTTTGGATAACATAATATAAAAGGTGAGAGCTGTGCGACTTGGGGGAGAGAGAAAACGAGAGTGGGTGAACAGTTCTAGTTTTTGTCGAAACCTGAAGTGTTCGCGTGTTCATTGAGTTTGCTCTAGTCGAGGAGAAGCTGCCAAGTAGTAGAATATTGCCTGCGGCATGAGCGATTGAGTTCCTGTACGACTTATTGAACCTGAAGGTCAGTTGACTACTGTTATTGTTCCTATATCCTTTAACGTTTGTAAATAAACGGATCCTCCTCGTTTCAATACCGCCTGGTGAATTTTGTCGTCGGCAAGCTGAACACCTACCACAGGATCTACAACGAACTCTTGCAAGCTACTGCGCTTACCTGTACATGTTCACTCATCTTGTATTGAAGAAGTCAGCGGTCTAGCGTGTAACATACACGTACACACGAGCGCGCTCGTACGCACACACGCTCGCACGAACGAACGTACGCACGCACGCACATGCACGCACACACACACACACACACACCACACACACCACACACACACACCACACACACACACACACACACACACACACACACACACACCACACACACACACACACACACACACACACACACACAACACCACGACAGACAGCCAGTACTATTAATGACATTATGGTTTCACGGTAGATGTTAAGGCAGAAAAATCTATGGCAATGCTGACAGCGCCAGATATTCCGCTGAATTCATCACTTCCAGACTAAAAAAAAACAAACAATAAACAAACAAACGAAGACACAAACAAACAAGCAAAAACAGCGTAAAATTACCCCCCCCCCCAAAACACACACACACACACACACACACACACACACACACACACACACACACACACACACACACACACACACACATGAATATGTCACCCTAAAACAAAAATCTAATCCATATAGGCATACAAACACTGCTGAGTGGACAGAATGCAATTTGCACTAGCAAGTCGCCAGCCAGACTGCACAACCACAAAAATAAATACATAAATAAATACATAAATAAAATAAAATAAAATAAAATCTAAAAAAAAAAAAACCAAAAGCCGGCATGTCATAAAACTCTCGCCAGAAAAGAAAAGAGTGAAAAGCGTTTCCTAAACGAAAAACAGGAAAGTGGGCGACAAAAGTCAGAACGTCGCGTACACGACAGTCACCAAAATCAGAAACAACGAAAGATTCTAAAAGTGCGGGGACTGGGGATGAGGCGGGCAGAGAGAGAGAGAGAGAGAGAGAGAGAGAGAGAGAGAGAGAGAGAGAGAGAGAGAGAGAGAGAGAGAGAGAGAGAGAGAGAGAGAGAAGAGAAACAGGAAAGAGGATGTTCCTGGCACTGATTTTCCAGAGTTTCCATGCTGAATACTGTAGAACATCTGTCAAGGCGCTCTGCTAGGTTGGCTAGTTCCTGCTCTTCTGCTGGCGCGTCGATGTCATCATCAGCAAAACGTATGCCGGCAGTGCTTACTGAACCTTGATATCAGATCCTCCTGTGCTTTTTGTACTCCCAGTTCTTATAGAACAGACTTTATATAGTTTTTTTTTAAAAGTACTTTACAATGGGAACGAAGAAATGCTGTCTTTGTGTCTGTGTGTCTGTCTTTATATCTGTCTTTGTGTCTGTGTGTCTGTCTGTGTGTCTGTCCATGGTCAAAATGTGTTCCACTCGCTCCAGACAAAACTTCCGGGCCGATCTTTCTGAAAAATTGTACGTATGTTCATTATGGGTCACGGATGATGCCCGACGTTTTATTTTATTAACAGCTATAACGACCCGAAACGGTTTTTCTTCTATATGGAACATCTCAGACAGTATTTGTATTCAAGATAAACTGGGAGTACGTTTATTATGCTTTGCATCTTCTTCCTTTCTCTTTCTTTCTTTATCTCAAACAAATAGTACACATTCATTCCTAGAGTGTATCAAATCAAGGTTAACAAAAACAAATAAATTCGTAACATTTCGTTATGTCCTCACGCACAGGAGTATTGCAGTAAGGAGAGAGACAGATTTCTGACGTCACGAGTAATTCCTCACGCACAGGAGTATAATGCAGTAAGGAGAGAGAGAGAGAGAGAGAGAGAGAGAGAGAGAGAGAGAGAGGAGAGGTGTGTGTGTGTGTGTGTGTGTGTGTGTGTGTGTGTGTGTGTGTGTGTGTGTGTGTGTGTTGTGTGTGTGAACGCGCGCGCGCAGGCTTGTGCGCGCGCGAGTTGGTGTGATTCCAATTTCCTTTCTTTTGAAATTATTTATGGATATTGACAAAGATGTAATTACATAACACTTCGGGTTTGTTTTTTGTTTTTTGTTTTTTTTGTTTGTTTGTTTCTTTTTTAATGGGCCTGGCTAACAAAAGCGAGTCCGGTACACGCACACACGCAACTGGACATGCAGAGAGCTGTGGCGTTACCCAGGTGCGAAAAATGTCGCTGATAGCGAATCTAACGTGTTGAAGGCCCCCCTCAGCACTTCAACACCCGGTGAAAAGTGCACAGCAGACGACTAGTGACAGCCTGACCCCCACCCACACTGTGCCCATCAGAAAAAGGGGGTGAAGGAACAGGTAGGGGTGGGGGTGGGGGAAACTAAAATGTGTCCAGCGCTTCAAGACAGTATCCACATCAAGCTCTGGGTGAGCCAAAAATGATTTTTTTTTGGAATGGCATGTAAGCAATCAAAAAGATTTTAGACGAGAAAAGGGCCAAAGCAATGTGTTGTTGTTGCTGCTGCTGTAGTTGTTGTTGTTGCTGTTGTTGTTGAAAGACAAACGTCCAAGAAAAGACTGGATCCTTTATTTGGAGAAATAATTTGACGTGGTGGGAAAGATTTCATGTTCGTCGTACATGCCCGTTGGTTTGCCTCTTTACGAACAGAGATTCTACGACTTAAATGTCTGTAATCTTGTTCTGTTTGTGAGTGTGAACCCTGGTCGTATGAACTCTGTAATTTCTAGCGAATATAGTTCACTCCCTTTGGCAAAAAAGGTCGCATCCATTATCTAATTAACTAATAAACTTAATTCTCGCTTAGAAAGAATTATTTCCGTGTGTGTGTGTGTGTGTGTGTGTGTGTGTGTGTGTGTGTGTGTGTGGTGTGTGTGTGCGTGCGTGTGTGCGCGCAACACTGTTGTTCAGTTCGATTCTCACCTCATTGTTTCGTTCCACACTTTAATGTGTACAAAGTGTGTGTGTGAGAGAGAGAGACAGACAGACAGACAAACGGACAGACAGACAGACAGGCAGGTGT
>CM031609.1:86823756-86828756 GCA_018398815.1 Conus ventricosus
GATACACGACAGGATCGAAGGACGTGAATGGCTTTGACCTTTCAGGGCCTGACGTCGTTTACAGCGGCGACAATGAGCCAAGTCATCTTGTGTATGACCCATCCAACCGATCGCATAGCTACCATAGGGCTGGAGAGAGAGAGAGGGAGAGGAGAGAGAGAGAGAGAGAGAGAGAGAGAGAGAGATGATGATGATGATGATGATGATGATGATGATGATAAACACCTTAGCGACTTTTGCTGTGTTATATCAGGCAATATGACTTAGGAAAATGAACAAATGAGATCTCTCTCTCTCTCTCTCTCTCTCTCATCTCTCTCTCTCTCTCTCTCTCTCTCTCTCTCTCAAATTGGGTGCACTTCCTGCAACATTTTTCCTCTATTATTTTCTGTCAGTGTGACACTGCCATCAGAAACAGCTGCGGATTAGATACTCAACTGAGTAAACCGAGAAATGCATCCAGTAGTTTGCATTTAAAGGATTCACGTCTGCTTTCCATCCAGTAGTTTGCATTTAAAGGATTCACGTCTGCTTTCCATCCAGTAGTTTGCATTTAAAGGATTCACGTCTGCTTTCCATCCAATAGTTTGCATTTAAAGGATTCACGTCTGCTTTCCATCCAGTAGTTTTCATTTAAAGGATTCACGTCTGCTTTCCATCCAGTAGTTTGCATTTAAAGGATTCACGTCTGCTATCCATCCAGTAGTTTGCATTTAACCCTCTTGCATTCGCATTTTCCAGCCTAGAACTGCTACTAGTATTCGTATTGTTTTGAGAAATGTAAGCTAAAAACTCACCTACTGCCTTTGAAAGGCTGTAGTGGACAAAGTTTCCATTGCAGCGCTGTCAAATTTAGTATACAAAATTCTAATACATCATATTTCATAATGCAGAGATGTCACATGTTTGGGATGCATGTGGGTGTCATTGTCACCCTGTTTGTCACAAAACAATGGGACATCAAACGTTGACAATGTTACTATAATACACCAGACAGACAATAACATTGTCGGCATGCATTTGTTAGTATAAATCATCAAAGGGTGTCCTACCTCAACTTGTAAACAGCAGTCCTGGTTCAGTAAATCCAGTTTGGGGTGTCACTAAGTGTCACATGATTGTCACATACTCAAACATGGGGCCAGGTAACTTTACAGGTTTTTTTTTTCGTCCTAAAAGGTGTGTTTGTCACTACTTAACGACTTTTAACACCGGAATATACACAGTCACAGAAAGAAGTAAAATCCATTCTTTACACTCTAACGTGGTGTCTGGTCGCACACGTCAGGAGGGTGTCACCACTGTCACATGTCACCAATATGGTAACACTACTCTTGATCCATGGTTTCTACCATGTTTGCTGCATGGCAGAAACCGTGTTTTCGACATCACCCCACTGATCCGTGGCTCGCTAAACCGAAGATCAGTCGACCAGTAGCACCAGAGTCTTGGCTGACGTTTGATCCCAATTATGACGAGCACAGTTAAGTATGCGCGCATCTCCGCAGGTGTCGTATCCTGCCAAAGTAGGTCAGGTTGTCCCCACTTTGCCATCTGCTGCCTGGCGTACAGGTTCGTCTGGTAAGCAGCTGTAGTAAAAAACAACTGCAGCAGGAAGAGAAAAAATAACCCAGAGGTGTATCTGTGTCTGGCAAATCATGATTTGGCCCAGTCTCTTCCTCAAAAGGCTGAACCACAGGTGCGGAAGTCGCCGGTCGCCACGTGGTCACAAACGCAAACAAAGGCGCATCATCATCTTCATCACTTTCTTCGCCTTCTTCTCCCTCTTCTTCCTCTCAAACATCCACATCACTTTCATTTAACTCCTCTCTTTCATATCTTTCTACTTCTTGTAATATATCATCCAACTCCTCTTTCGTATAATCCAAAAAATCGCCGTCAGTAGAAGCGCTAGCAGACGCCATTTTCAGAAACAAGGCGATCCCGTCTGCAGCAATGGAATGCGGTCAGTTCACGACCCTAGTCTTTGTGATTGAATTGCTTCCCACACCCCATACTACTGCTAAGATTTCATTGGACCCTCTCAGGGATCCACGTTTATTTTTGGCCAGCCCTGACTTAAAACAAGCTCGCAGTGTGTGAGGGAAAGTAACGCGGCACGTACGGCCGGTTGCGGCCGGAACGAACAGCAGGGGAGACAAACACAGTGGCCGGATACGGGCGAAACGAATGCAAGAGGGCTCTCTCTCAAATTGGGTGCACTTCCTGCAACATTTTTCCTCTATTATTTTCTGTCAGTGTGACACTGCCATCAGAAACAGCTGCCGGATTAGATACTCAACTGAGTAAACCGAGAAATGCATCCAGTAGTTTGCATTTAAAGGATTCACGTCTGCTTTCCATCCAGTAGTTTGCATTTAAAGGATTCACGTCTGCTTTCCATCCAGTAGTTTGCATTTAAAGGATTCACGTCTGCTTTCCATCCAATAGTTTGCATTTAAAGGATTCACGTCTGCTTTCCATCCAGTAGTTTTCATTTAAAGGATTCACGTCTGCTTTCCATCCAGTAGTTTGCATTTAAAGGATTCACGTCTGCTATCCATCCAGTAGTTTGCATTTAAAGGATTCACGTCTGCTTTCCATCCAGTAGTTTGCATTTAAAGGATTCACGTCTGCTTTCCATCCAGTAGTTTGCATTTAAAGGATTCACGTCTGCTTTCCATCCAGTAGTTGCATTTAAAGCATTCACGTCTGCTTTCCATCCAGTAGTTTGCATTTAAAGGATTCACGTCTGCTTTCCATCCAGTAGTTTGCATTTAAAGGATTCACGTCTGCTTTCCATCCAGTAGTTTGCATTTAAAGGATTCACGTCTGCTTTCCATCCAGTAGTTTGCATTTAAAGGATTCACGTCTGCTTTCCATCCAGTAGTTTGCATTTAAAGGATTCACGTCTGCTTTCCATCCAGTAGTTTGCATTTAAAGGATTCACGTCTGCTTTCCATCCAGTAGTTTGCATTTAAAGGATTCACGTCTGCTTTCCATCCAGTAGTTTGCATTTAAAGGATTCACGTCTGCTTTCCATCCAGTAGTTTGCATTTAAAGGATTCACGTCTGCTTTCCATCCAGTAGTTTGCATTTAAAGGATTCACGTCTGCTTTCCATCCAGTAGTTTGCATTTAAAGGATTCACGTCTGCTTTCCATCCAGTAGTTTGCATTTAAAGGATTCACGTCTGCAAAGGATTAACGTCTGCTTTCCATCCAGTAGTTTGCATTTAAAGGATTCACGTCTGCAAAGGATTAACGTCTGCTTTCCATCCAGTAGTTTGCATTTAAAGGATTCACGTCTGCAAAGGATTCACGTCTGCTTTTCATCCAGTAGTTTGCATTTAAAGGATTCACGTCTGCTTTCCAACTCGTAACAATTTGTCAGCTTGACCAGATACCTCACGCGTTTGACAAATAGTCAAGAAAAAAAAAAAGAACACTTGATTCGTTTCTGATTATTAAGTCATAACGACCCATCCCAGTGAACAATTCTACCCGTAATCAATGATCAAAGAAGTGATCAACATGAACACTTGACTGGTTTCTGATCAAGTCATAACGACCATCCCAGTGAACAATTCTATCTGTAATCAATGATCAAAGAAGTGATCAAGTCATAACGACCCATCCCAGTGAACAATTCTACCTGTAATCAATGATCAAAGAAGTGATCAACCGAATCTAAGCATTGCTTCACTTCTCTTGAATACATCAGCAGTACAGGTGATGCACAAGTAGGTTGTCAGTCCTATTTTCGAACACACACACACACACACACACACACACACACCACACACACACACAACACACACACACAACACACACATACATACATACATACACACACACACACACACACATATATATATATATATATAAATTTTACAGGACAGTGGGTTTTCTTTTGTTTGTTGGTTGTTGTTGTTGTTGTTTGTTGTTGTTTTCGTTTTCTTTCTTTCTTCTCTTTTTCTTTTTGATGCTGTAATGGCAGTGATGCGTAATGGCGGGCAGTTTGACAGACGAGGAGAGAAACTGACATGCAGTGATGCGTAATGGCCGGCAGTCTGACAGACGAGGAGAGAAACTGACATGGCAGTGATGCGTAATGGCCGGCAGTTTGACAGACGAGGAGAGAAACTGACATGGCAGTGATGCGTAATGGCCGGCAGTCTGACAGACGAGGAGAGAAACTGACATGGCAGTGATGCGTTTAAAGGTGGGTAGTCTGACAGATTCTGTCATGGCAGTGATGCGTAATGGCGGCAGTCTGACAGATTCTGGCATGGCAGTGATGCGTAATGGCGGGCAGTCTGACAGATTCTGTCATGGCAGTGATGCGTAATGGCGGGCAGTCTGACAGATTCTGTCATGACAGTGATGCGTAATGGCGGGCAGTCTGACAGATTCTGGCATGGCAGTGATGCGTAATGGCGGGCAGTCTGACAGACGAGGAGAGAAACTGGGCGGAAAGAATGACTGGCAATGTGACTGTGTAGAAATGGTGCTGCCACAGGAGGACAGGGCAGACAGCTAAAGAATGACTGGTAATGTGACAATGTAGAAATGGTGTTGCCACAGGAGGACAGAACGCTTCCACACTCACACAGAATGACTGGCAATGTGACCATGTAGAAATGGTGCTGCCACAGGAGGACAGGGCAGACAGCTAAAGAATGACTGGCAATGTGACAATGTAGAAATGGTGTTGCCACAGGAGGACAGAACGCTTCCACACTCACAACCGCCCTCACGGCAGTCGATTGTACCGGCAAAGTGACGTCATCCACTGACTCGTGGTCGTCCTTCTGGCGGTCGGGAGCGCCTGAATCAATCTGACTCTTCACAGCGTGGACTTGTGTCTGTCATTTCGCATCTACGTTCATGGCCATATTCTTTAACTCATCTGAAGAATCAGCAGACTGGGAGCTGCTTTCGTGTAGGGGAAATATTCTCAGGGTCTGAATTGGACACGGCTGGCACTGGAAGGCTTGTA
>CM031609.1:86833756-86836256 GCA_018398815.1 Conus ventricosus
GGGAGGGTCTTGTTTAAATGGTGGTAGCCTGTCAGAAGGTAATTAAAACACATGGCGACCGGTTCAGAATCAAACTCAGAATGTCTCAAGGGTTTAAACGGTGCCGTTAGTCTGGCTGAATGAGGACCCAGCTGATAAATGCTGCACGGAGTTCCGAATAGAACGGTCAGTTCAGTTCATCATGTTGTTTGTAGCCTGCTCTTCTTTCTTTGAGTGTCCACCTTCATCGAGTTGAAGATTCTGTCACTTTTGTGTGTATGGCCGGTTTTTTTTTTATCCCGCCATTAAGGCAGCCATACTCCAACTTCGGGGAAGGTGCGTGCTATGAATAACGTGTCATCCATACCAACGGCCAAACTGGCCTTCTCTTCCGAAAGTTGGTGATGGGGTTTTACGTGTGTGCAAGATGTTGTGCGTGCGTTCACACACGGAATCTCGGTTTATAGTCTCATTCGAAGGACTGTGTGGGGAATGGAGTCAGAACCAATGTTAACATCCGAGGGAAAAATCCCCTGTACCGAAATTCGAACCCGTAACCTCAGGATCACGAGTCCGGCGCTCTACCAACTGAGCTATTCCGGCCCCAGCTGATAGACATGGTCATGTCACATCCCCCCCCCCCCTTTTTTTTCCCTCTTCCTATAATAATGAAAGCCCTTTACTCATTGATTACTGCTATTTCTTTCCAGCCATTATCATTCGTACTAACATCATTCCGCATAACTATCTTATGTATCAACACCCAGTAGTTTTGTTTACTTTTTTATTCAATGATCAGGTCTATCCCTTGCTACTAAATTATTATCATTAATCTACCATTATTACTATAATCACTTTTATCATCATACTATTAAGCAATAATTTCATTTTCATTTATATCATTTTTCTTTAAAATGCTGTTCTGGCATCCTCTTTAAAATGCTGTTCTGGTATCCCTAAACCCCTCTCCTTTGTCCCTTCTGCGTTTAGCCCACTATTTATACAACTATTGTCGTCACATTATCACCAAAAGTAGCAGTATCCGCCCCCCCCCCCCAACCCACCCCACCCCCCCACCCCCCCCCCCCCCCTGCCCCCCGCCCGCCCCTCTAATTATTCAAATATTGTAATCAGCAGCATAATCATCACTAGTGTTACTATTGTATTCATTATTATTTCATTGTCATCATAATTATTTCAATTCCGATGGTCCCTTCCAACGGCCTCGTTTTCATTCAACACCCATTTTTACGCCGACTATGAAAAGACAAGTGATTGTTCGTTCTTCGTTTCCATTGTCCTAAATGCTGTCTTTTCCTGTCCTAAATGCTGTCTTTTCCTGTCCTAAATGCTGTCTTTTCCTGTCCTAAATGCTGTCTTTCCTGTCCTGAATGCTGTCTTTTCCTGTCCTAAATGCTGTCTTTTCCTGTCCTAAATGCTGTCTTTTCTGTCCTAAATGCTGTCTTTTCCTGTCCTAAATGCTGTCTTTTCCTGTCCTAAATGCTGTCTTTTCCTGTCCTAAATGCTGTCTTTTCTGCCTAAATGCTGTCTTTTCCTGTCCTAAATGCTGTCTTTTCCTGTCCTAAATGCTGTTTTTCCTGTCCTAAATGCTGTCTTTCCTTTAAAAAAAAATAATAATTTTTTTTTAAAGACCCAAGAGGTTGAATGCACCGTGTTTTGTCCTGTCATCAGTTTGTCCCGTTTGTCCAGAGGAACCAGTAACTTTACTTTTTACAAAGAAAAAAAAAAAGTTCTACACGTAAGTGTGGTGACTGCAAGCAGACATTGAAACAAGTTTTTAAAGAGTTTAATAAAGAAAATCCGCCAGTTAACAGGGGCGCAGAAATTACAAGACAAAACACGACGCGTTTCGACCTCTTAGGTCTCTTCAGGCGTAATGACAAACAACATTCAGGAGGACAAGGAAAAGAAGGACGAGCTCGAGCAATCACTTATCTTCTCAAATTCGGCGCAAGATGGGCGTTGAATGAAAACGAGGTCGCTGAGAAGGAGACAAAGCGAGTTGAAATAGTAATGATGATAATGATAATGATGGCAATAATAGTAATAATGATAATGATGAGAATGTTGACAAAAAATACCAAGGGAGAGGACTGCCATCACTCTTGGTAATCATGTGATGATACTAGTTGTAGTAATAATAGTGGCTATACAAACGACGGGAAGGGGGTGGGTTGGGGGGGAGAGAGAGAGAGAGAGAGAGAGAGAGAGAGAGAGGAGAAGAGAGAGGAGAGAGAGAGAGAGAGAGAGGGTAAGAGGATTGTCGAAAAGAAGTGAAAGCAGTTAACACCTTCATTTAAGATGCATCCATGGAGCCTGCTGTAAAACGTTGATGTCTGACATCATGTGAGTCACAACGCTACAACAACTCGTTTCTAACAGGATGGGACATCCCATAGCGTGCACCACAGAAACCAACAAACAAGACAGCGCACCTGACTCCACGGGAAAGTCAGGTTTCTTTACCTGACAGTTCAGCTTTGTGCTTTCGGGCGCGAGC
>CM031609.1:86848756-86856256 GCA_018398815.1 Conus ventricosus
AAGGGGAGGTACGTGGAGGGGTAAGGGTGGAGAGGGAGGGAGGAGGGGAGTAGTGCATGGGCGGGAGAAGGGGAGGTACGTGGAGGGGTAAGGGTGGAGAGGGCGGGAGAAGGGGAGGTACGTGGAGGGGTAAGGGTGGAGAGGGAGGGAGGTGGGGAGTAGTGCATGGGCGGGAGAGGGGAGGTACGTGGGGGGTAAGGGTGGAGAGGGCGGGAGAGGGGAGGTAGTGGAGGGGTAAGGGTGGAGAGGGAGGGAGGAGGGAGTAGTGTGCATGGCGGGAGAAGGGGGGTACGTGGAGGGGTAAGGGTGGAGAGGGAGGGAGGAGGGGAGTAGTGCATGGGAGAGAGAAGGGGAGGTACGTGGAGGGGTAAGGGTGGAGAGGGAGGGAGGAAGGGGAGGTACGTGGAGGGGGTAAGGGTGGAGAGGGAGGGAGGAGGGGAGTAGTGCATGGGCGAGAGAAGGGGAGGTACGTGGAGGGGTAAGGGTGGGAGAGGGAGGGAGGTGGGGTAGTAGTGCATGGGGGGGAGAAGGGGAGGTACGTGGAGGGGTAAGGGTGGAGAGGGAGGGAGAAGGGGAGGTACGTGGGGGGTAAGGGTGGAGAGGGAGGGGAGGAGGGGAGGTACGTGGAGGGGTAGGGGGGGGGAGAGGGAGGGAGGAGGGGGTAGTGGCATGGGCGGGAGAAGGGGAGGTACGTGGAGGGGTAAGGGGGGAGAGGGAGGGAGGGAGGAGGAGTAGTGCATGGGCGGGAGAAGGGGAGGTACGTGGGAGGGGTAAGGGGGGAGAGGGAGAGGGAGAGGAGGGGAGTAGTGCATGGGCGGGAGAAGGGGAGGTACGTGGAGGGGTAAGGGGGGAAGGGGGGAGAGGGAGGGAGTAGTGAGGGGGGAGAGGAGTGCATGGGCGGGAGAAGGGGGAGGTACGGTGGAGGGGTAAGGGTGGAGAGGGAGGGAGGAGGGGAGAGTAGTGCATGGGGGGAGAAGGGGAGGTACGTGGAGGGGTAAGGGTGGAGAGGGAGGGAGAGGGGAGGTCGTGGAGGGGTAAGGGGGGAGAGGGAGGGAAGGAGGGGAGTAGTGCATGGGCGGGAGAAGGGGAGGTACGTGGAGGGTAGGGTGGAGAGGGAGGGAGGTGGGGAGTAGTGCATGGGCGAGAGAAGGGGAGGTACGTGGAGGGGTAAGGGTGGAGAGGGAGGGAGGGGGTAGTAGTGCATGGGCGGGAGAAGGGGAGGTACGTGGAGGGGTAAGGGTGGAGAGGGAGGGAGAGGGGGGTACGTGGAGGGTAAGGGTGGAGAGGGAGGGGAGGGGAAGTAGTGCATGGGCGAGAGAAGGGGAGGTACGTGGAGGGGTAAGGGTGGAGAGGGAGGGAGGAGGGGAGTAGTGCATGGGCGAGAGAAGGGGAGGTACGCGGATTTCGGAAACTCGTCCCACTTTTTGGTCTTTAAAGCAGGTTAGTAAACCCGCTTTTACTCTTTTACATGCCTATACATATATTGATGTGTATGTATGTATGTATGTATGTATGCATGCATGCATGCATGCATGCATGCATGCATGCATGCATGCATGCATGCATGCATGCATGCATGCATGCATGTATGTATGTATGTATGTATGTATGTATGTATGTATGTATGTATGTATGTATGTATGTATGTATGTAATAAGTAATCTGCACATTCGAAAAACAACATTAAAAAAACAGTAAGTTATCACACCATTGGCGCTCCCATCTATTTTACACTTTTTACATGTCTATTGTTCCTTCCACACACACATACACAGTCGAATATGCACCACCCAGCAAAACTTACACACACACACACACACACACACACACACACACACACACACACACACACTGAATAGTACGAGGGTTGTTCAATTTAAGATGTCACCACCCCCTTAAAAAACGTACCTCTCATCTCAGCAACTTGAAACTTTTACATCCCCTCGAAGTATTCTCCGTTGGCTCGAATGCAAATTTCAAGCCTCCTACGCCAATTCTCAAGCGCCCTCTGGTAGTCGGTTTTAGGCAGACCGGACAACTCTGATCTTACGGCTTTGGCGAGGTCTTGTACCCGGTCAAACTTACGCCCAGCGAGCTTTTCCTTCAGAGCAGGGAACAGCCAGAAGTCGCATGGGGCCAAGTCGGGGCTGTAGGGTGGGTGGTCCAAAACTTGGATTCCTTGCTCGCTCAGGAAGGTCGTGGTGACCTTCGCCTTATGGACACTGGCATTGTCATGCAGAAGAAGGGTCCTCTGGGTGCTGACGGTTGGGCGCTGCTCATGGATTTTTCCTACAACTTTTGGGGCACAACTTGGGTATAGTAGGAGGCAGTGATTGTTGATTTCTCAGGCAAAATGTCAATTGCCACAAGGCCTTGCGTGTTGAAAAAAATAGAAAACATTCGCTTGCGACTCTGGAATCCTGGGCGAAGAACAACTGGTCGGTCTCCGTCAGGGCCAACCCACATGCGGTTGCAGCGTTTGTTGGGGATGCCGTAGAATGTCAGCCAACTCTCGTCTCCGTCACTAAGTCACACAGTCGTTTTGGCCCATTGGGCTCAAACTCGTCGAGCAGTTTGCGTGAACATGCCACCGCTGCTGCTTCTGATCATCGCTTAAGAGATGTGGCACCCATCTTGCAGCCAGTTTTCTCATGTGAAGGTCTTTGTGCAGAATGTTGTTAATGGTGCCAATTGAAAGCTCACATGCCTCGCTTAATTCCCGCACAGTCGAATGTGGATCCTCCTCTATCAGTCTTTTCACAAATGCAGTGTTTTGTTCGTTCCGAGCTGGTAAGCTCGCTCTGCACGATTACCCCAATCAGATGGCGCCCTACCTGCTCTTAATTGTTTGACCCATCTGCAAACTGTGCGGTAAGACACACAATCCGTTCCGTAAACAGCTTGCAAATCTGCGTGTATCCTCCTACAATCGTCACCAAGTTGTAGCCTTGTGAAAGTGTAGAAACGAAATTGCTCATTGGTGACGTCCATTTTTTTCAGGCTCAGCTGTTTGAAACACAGTTGTAATTTCGTCATACTCCGAGTTGCGTCATGACGTCAACTTTATTTTCTGCAATTCTAATCAGGTAAACTTTAAAGTTGTGTTTGGTATAAACATTTTTCTGTGCGGTGCTTCGTTTCCAAACGGCAAGCCTAGTGTCATCTTAAATTGAACAACCCTCGTATACAAAGCGAATCTTACATACACACACTCACTGCATTACTCACACTCCACTATATCCACCACAAACACACCCACACACCTCCACCCATCATACACAGCCAACCGCCAGTATATCTACACTGCACAAAATCATTTTGATACTACAACATTATTAAAACCAACCAACTAATACTATATACATACCATCTAAAACTAACTCATTTGCACATACACACACTGCCCCGCACACGACACACACAGCCAAAAGACGCATTGCTATCATGAAAAGTGTTCACATCAAGATTTTTTCTGACTCAAGACTAAATATATAAAAACAAAACGACCCCAAACAATAAAGCCCTTCATCGTTGTTAAAATAGAGCCTTGGGCAACCCTCAAAACCTGGGTCCACATAACCCGGGGGGGGGGATGCAAGTCTCTCTAAAGCCGGTTTTTTGAGAAATTGAGGGGGGGGGGGGGGGGGGGGGGGGGTAAAAACAAAATGGAGGGGGGGGGGGAGAGAAAAAAAGGGGAAACACAGAAGGGAAAAGGGGGGAAGCGGGAAGACCCTGGGGGACCGTTCAATGCTAGAAAAGGAAAAACCTGCACAATGTTGACGGGGAAACCTGTATAAAAGATACAAGGGAAACCTGCTCAATGACTAGCACAGAGGAAAACCGTATCAATGATAGACAGAGGAACCGAAAATGACTAGCACGGGGGAAAACCTGTTAAAGACTAGCACGGAGGAACCTGTATAAATGATGCCAGGGAAAACCCTATCAATGACTAGCACAGAGGAACCTGTAAAAAGACAGCACGGGGGAACCTGTATCAATGCTAGCACGGAGGAACCGTATCAATGAAGACAGGGGAAACCCTGTATCATGCTAGCACGGGGGAACCTGTATCAAGACTAGCACGGAGGCCTGTAAAATGACTAAAAGGAAAAACCCGTATCAATGACTAGCAAAAAGGACCCGTATAAATGACTACCCGGGGGAAACCGTACAATGTCTACTCGTATAGGCTATGTTCTTCTATTTCCCCAAAATAGCAACACACCAACACACACACAACACACACACACACACACACTCCACCACATACATACACGGTGTGCATATGTTTGACGCGTGCAATGCCATGTAGGGCCCCTCACTTTCCATCCCCACCCCAAACTATGTGCCGTTTGGTTAAAGCTGGGATATACCATTTCCCCCTGTCAGCCCCGTTACAGTGACTAAAACACCCCCCAAAAAAATTTTTTTCCGTACCAGGTCGTTGACATAAAAATTTCCAAATAGTTTAAATTTTTTAAAATATTAAATCTTTTCCGTTTTCACTTTAAAAATTTCAAAGACGCAAATCATGCCATGGTTTTTTTTTTTTCTTTTTTTCCCTTACTTCATTTTTTTCCATTTTTTTTTCATTTTATTTCCCCTTTTAATTTTCCGTATGGCCGTCCCCGGAAAAGCCGGGCTCTGGGAAAAACTTTTCATTTTTTAAAAGAAACCCAAACCTCCCCCCCCCCCCCCCCCCCCCCCCCCCCCCCCCCCCCCCCCCCCCCCAAAACCCCCCCCCCCCCCCCCCCCTTTTTTTTTTAAAAAAAAAAAAACCCCCCTCCCCCCCCCCTTTTCGGCTTTAAAACCCCTAATTTTTAGAAAACCCTTTTATTTTTTAAATGAAAAATTTCCCTTTTCCCCTTTAACCCTTTTAAACTGGAAAAAAAACAACGGAAAAATAGTTTTATTGGGGGAAGGGGAAAAAAGTGGGGGCTGAATAAAAGATTTGGGGGGGAAAAAGGGGGAAAAAGGGAAGATTAGAAAAAGGGGGGGGAAGGGGGGGGGGGGGGGATGGAAAAGGGTGAGGGAAGGGGAGGAGGAAAGGGGGGGGGGGGGGGGGGGGGTCGAAGTGGAAAAGGGGGTTTTTGGTAATGTTTTTAAAAGGTACCCAAAAAATTTTTTGGGGCGGGGGGTTGGTATTTGGGGGGTTTGGGGGTTTTGTTGGATTTGGGGGGCCTGTAAGTATTTTTTACTTTGCCTGTAGCTGTGTCACAAATTCGGTTGTTTCTTATTTGACGTTTTTGAGACCATGCGGAGCATAGTCTTTTGCAAGGGGGAAATTGTCACGGTCAAAATTCAACTCAACCAAATTCGTGTCAATCGCCACCACCCCAGTTGGACCTAAGCCCTAACTCAAACATTCTAGGCGTCAGGAAGACGGGCCCATAGGTCGGGTCCGGCCAATTAAGCTTATGGAGAGGTTTCACCGAGACAGTCCGACCCACCTAGACTGACTAAGCTGCTTTGACCGACGCCTCGATGTCTATCGAGACGAGTCGTGGTGCCCACCCAGAACTCAGCTGGCCAATTTAGATTGACCAGTGTCCACCACTTAAGCCACACGGCACCAGTTAAATAGGAAAGGGGGAAGGTAGTGTGTGGTGGGGGGAAATCTAGCTAATCAATTAAATGACCAATTGACCACCACAGAGAGTAAGGCGTGTAGACGGGACCTGTCGTGATGTGAATATCCAATGGAATTAGAGGAGATAACTTAGGTGTCAGGGGTAAAAATACTGACCAATGGTACTGGCCCTTGGACACGGGGTTAGAGGATAAAGGAATGTGTGAGGGAGAGAGAAGGGGGAGGAAAACGAACAGACAGAGAGAGAGAGAGGGGAGTTCGGGAGAGTAGGCTCTCGCCTACAGGAAGGCAGGGAGAATGAGAACGAACAGAGACAGAGAGATGAGGAGGTTTTAGGTGTAGTCTCTGCACGAGGAAAAGGCAGAGAGATGAAGAGAGGAGAACGAGGGAAGAACGAACAGAGAGACAGAGAGAGGGAGAGGTTCTAGGTCTGCTTGAGAGAAAAGCAGAGAGATGAGGGGAGGAGAGAAGAGAACCAAGTTGAGAGATTAGCATGAGATAGTCTGCAGAGGAAGGACTGAGGAGAGATGTGGAGAGAGAGAAAGAGTTGCTAATTTATGAAGAAGAAAAGAAAGAAAAGAAAAAAAAAGAAAAGAAAAGCAACCATGTCCATTTGATAAGAGCAGACTAGAAGAGAGAGAGAGAGAGAGAGAGTGCAATGCGTTAATACAGGAAGAAAGAAAGGAGAACAGATCGATGTTGATAGTCACGTTCTACCCTAACCGGGGTTCGACCTCCATACCTGGCAGCGTCACTTCGCCAAGCAGAACCACAGACCAACGCCAACAGTCTCACCTGACCAGGCGCCATCAGACCAACACCAGTGCCGGCAGTTGTGTCGTGTTGTGAAAGTGACAGTGAAAAGAAAAGAAAAGAAAAGAAAAGACAGTGATTCGTGAATAGTTAAGATCACCTGGCCAGGTAAAGTAGAAATCTGTTTATACCCGGGTTAGTTAATGATGTTTTAGATAAATGATTTTGTGAAGTTCAAGGAAAGAGAGAATGTTTTATCTTGTTTGATTCTATATGCATTGATGTTCTTTCTATGATCATGTATAGTAAAGTTATAGACTTTACTAGTGGTTTGATGTGACGAATGCATGATATATGAATGAGATCGTAAGCAAGCTGTGAGTGTGTTTGGGCTGTGCGCTAGTCCTTCCTCCACTGACATTACACCGAGGTTGACAGTGTGTCCATATTTCAGATACAGTAGCCGTCATCCTATGACTCCGAGGAAGGTGACTACAATCATCTTTTAGTGCATATATTTGTACGCGTGCACATGCACATGTATGCGCCTACACCAATTCCATCCCCACCCCTAAACTATCGTGCCGTTTGGCTAGTATTGCTAGATGGATATCACCATTTCCCTCTGTCAGCCCCTGTTACAGTGACTAAGAGCAACACAATTACCATCTCTTTCCGTACCAGTAGTCGTTGTACATAACATAAATGGTCTCACAAATAGTATTATAATTATTAAATAATCATTAAATGCTTACCTACTCCTGTGCACAAGTCACTTTCTCAAAACATTTCACTGACTTGGCGATGACATCACTGCCATGATGCAATTTTTTTTTCTTTTAACGTCAATCCAGTGACGTCACTTTTGGTCAACATTCTAATAGGCAATGGTTCTATTTTATCTTTCATTTTCATATTCCAGCATATTCGTGATGCGCGTCATCTGGAAAAATCTTCTGGTCATCTCTGGTCAAGAGAAATCCTTGTTTATCTTATACTTGTTTTACGATGACCACCCCCCCCCCCCCCCCCCCCCCCCCCCCCCCCCCCCCCCCCCCCACCCCTGTTGCTAAACCCCAATAATGACACAGAAACCCGCCTTCTATATTTGGTAAGTTCGGAAAATTAAAATAAACACCAAACACACCTCCAAT
>CM031609.1:86861256-86863312 GCA_018398815.1 Conus ventricosus
TGTCCCGTTTCTGTTTCTTCTTATGCAAGCACGATCCACCATTCATTTCCTGTCGTCTGCAGGACTTTTTCACACCAAAACTCCCAAAAGTGCCCTTGCCCAAGAGCGTAAGAAACACAAGGAGTCCACAAGTCATAGCGTCCCAGTCTGCTATTTTTGTAGACTTGTGGCACAGAACAAATTTACCGACCTCCCAAATTCAGTGAATAAAATCATCTTTTTCACATTGATTTTTTTACACAACAGCCAGGGCGAACTACTTGCAACCTGTTCAATTCATAACATGGTAACGTACCACTTGACCTTTTGCAGTGACCCCGAACTCTGACCGAACAGGCGCGCCACAACATGGCGCACGAACGGTACGTGACACGACCAATTTCAAAATTTCGCGCGCAAATGATAGCGTGACGCACACGGCCGAAACTGGAAGCCCTGATTTTACTCGTTAACGGAAATGCAGCCTTAATTAACTCATTATAAAGTCTGTAAATAGTGTCATCAGACAGACACGCACTGCATGACGAAGTGGATTTGGTGTGTTGTGTGTGTGTTGTTTGTGTGTGTGTGTGTGTGTGTGTGCATAAGTGCGAGCAAGTTAACCGTGTTTCGTGCGTGTATGTGTGTGTTGTGTGGAGTGAGTGTGAGTGGTGTGTGTGTGTGGTGTGTGTGTGTGTGTGAATGTGAAAGTCTTTGTTGTGGGCGGGAGAAGGTGGGGTGGGGATGGGGCATTGGGGGGAGGGGACGGTAACAGTTGGGCAGGGGTTTGAAACGGGGAATGGGAGTGATAGGGGAAGCTTTAAACTAACAACTTTTGAGAAACATTTTTCTCTAGTCATATGAGGGCTCCCCCAACCTCCCCCCCCCCCCCCCCTTCCCCTCCCCCCTGTAAGAGAGCTTTTTTTTAATTATTATTTTCTTTTCTTTTTTTTTTTGTTAAAGAAAACTTCCTTCCAAAGTGTCAATGTCTAAACTACCTGCACAGACAGAGTGATTAACTATTAATCGATAGTGATGTTACCAAAAATCAGAATAAAAAATGCTATGAGTACAACTAAACCCGAGTGAAAATATTATATTTGGAAATGTGTTTGGTGCAGTTTTTTTTTTTTTCTCTTTTTTTGTTTCCATTCATTCATACATTAATTTTCAACCACCGTATCTCTGCAACAGCTCAAAAACCCAATCTCACTACTTGGGTATTTTATATAAATCACCTCACCCTTTTTCCCTAAGTTACTCTGTCAAATTACAACTCGTGCTGGATGGAGAGAGAGAGAGAAGAGAGAGAGAGAGAGAGACAGAAGAGAGAGAGAGAGAGAGAGAGAGAGAGAGTAGTGCATGGCGTACATGTCCCTGTGTATAAAAGAGAGTTGGGACGGGGAGTGTGAGTGTGAGTGTGTGTGTGAGGGTGGGGGGGGGGGGAGGGAAAGGGGGGGGGGGGGGGGGGGGTCATGAAAGTGTAAGCGTACGATTATTGCCAACACATGACAACCCTCAAGCCCCTTCTGCCGAGACAACAATCGCTCTAACATCCGACCAACGACGATTCCCATGACATTATACTGACGACACTCGACACGAATCCAGCAAAGGCACAGACGTGAAAGCCAATCGAAAGTGGTGAAGTAACCATGAAGAGTAGAGCACAGCACAAAGCACACAAAATGTGAGACTTATTGTTTTAAAACGCTGACCGATAAGATGTGAAAAAGGAGATGAAGTTCAGATTCCATTCCATTCTGGTTCTGATGAATGTAAACTTGAAGATGGAACGATCAGGATTCCTGTCAAGTGGTCAGAGAGTGCACGCCAGGGCTGTAATCAACGCTTTACTTTACACAATACATCTCCACATTATCCGATCCCGAAGAGACAGACACCGGCAGTGCGGGACAGGATATTTGGAATACCACCGAATCCACAGACATGTCGTCCGACCGAATCGGAACTGCATGCCATGGCTGTTCACGACGCTTACTTTACAAATATATTTCGACAATATCCAAGCCGGAAAGATACACAGACACCTGTAGTGTTTTGTTGAATGTCACCC
>CM031609.1:86868412-86870912 GCA_018398815.1 Conus ventricosus
TCTCTCTGCCCTGAGGCAGGACACCCAAAGGTCTTGTCGTCCTTGACTGCTGCTGTTTTTGACACAGACCAACTGTGCGCTTGTCAAAGTGAAAAGGTCATTCCACACATTTCTCCGATACCATCAGGTCGCTTACGCGATGATAACGTGCATCAGCAGGGTCACGTAATATTCTGAAGTGATGTTTATCAAGCTTTACACATCGATGAAGCGGTCAAGTGTACTTTCAGATTTAGTTATACATATATTACTTCATAACGTCGCCTCTGGTAGAGCATGACAAAACTTAAATTGATGTTTGTGACAGTTTCTGTACATCATTATCATGTAATATAGTTTTGATCGTTTGTTAAGCAATCGTCGTCAGTCAAGACTCATGAGTCTCAGATTTACGGCAACTAGGATTTTGTAACATCTGCATGCATGAAGAAAGTTGAAATGTCTTAAATATCTATTATTCTGCCAAGTTTCACGAGCCTCATGCCTGTGCAATCTCAGAAAATGCCAACGTAGGTTCAATTTCCTGTGCCTAGGTCAGTACGAAGTCCATTTTGAAATCATCGATATCACCAAATCCATGGGGACTGTGGTTGAATTGATGCTGTTGAACATCGGTATCACCAAATCCATGGGACTGTTGTTGAATTGATGCTGTTGAACATGGGTATCACCAAATCCATGGAGACTGTTGTTGAATTGATGCTGTTGAACATCGGTATCACCAAATCCATGGGGACTGTTGTTGAATTGATGCTGTTGAACATCGGTATCACCAAATCCATGGGGACTGTTGTTGAATTGATGCTGTTGAACATCGGTATCACCAAATCCATGGGGACTGTTGTTGAATTGATGCTGTTGAACATCGGTATCACCAAATCCATGGGGACTGTTGTTGAGTTGATGCTGTTGAACCCTCAGGAGGGGAGCATCCAGTCTCACTGGCTATGCGGTAAGGAATAGTTATTGTCATCAGTCGCGGCTACATTTATGCAGGTAAGGAATAGTTATTGTCATCAGTCGAGGCTAAATTTATGCAGGTAAGGAATAGTTATTGTCATCAGTCGGGCTAAATTTATGCAAGTAAGGAATAGTTATTGTCATCAGTCGGGGCTTAATTCATGCAGGTAAGGAATCGTTATTGTCATCAGTCGGGGCTTAATTCATGCAGGTAAGGAATAGTTATTGTCATCAGTCTGGGCTTAATTCATGCTGCGCTGCACACACTATACCGGAACAGGTAACACTGAATGCCTTCTAAGGGGCTGGACGCGTGCTGCCTCTTGATGGCTTGGAACTAATATCTCCCTGTGGATTGCAGAGCTGGAGCTGGCTGGGTGTGGCTGTGTGCAGGCAGCAGGAATGTGCGGCACTGGTACAATGTCACTCGAGAGACACCACAGCTGAAACAAAAATAGCCAGATAACTGTTTAAATTGGATGACATCCAACTATGTTTCAATAATGCAAAGAGATGTTCACGTCTTAAGCGCTTACACTTCCCCCATTTCACTCCCGTCCCTCGCCACATGTCCCTCCTCTCCCCTCCCTCCTGCTTTCATCCATTCTACAACTCCCCTCTCCACACATTGGTTGAAGCCTTGCTCTCCACTGCAGAAGAGAAGATCTACACACAATGATGAATCACTTGCCAGATCAAATGGTGGAAGATTGAAACTGGTTTCGACCACTAATGAAGGAAGTGTCAGTTTTACTGAGTTTCTTCCATACAGCAGTTTGATAATGCCCACTAACTCATTACAGCCTCCCCCCTCCCCCCCCCCCCCCCCACACACACACACACACACACCAGCTCCATATTTAGGCTATTCCACGTATTGCAATGAGAAATCACAAGTTTTGTTAGACTGATACTTCCTGCGTGAAAATCGTGACGCATCAACATCTATTAACTTGTATTTCCCGGGTGTATGTGTGTGTGTGTGTGTGTGTGTGTGTGTGTGTGTGTGTGTGTGTGTGTGTGTGTGTGTGTGTGTGTGTGTGTGTGTGTGTGTGTGTGTGTGTGTGTGTGTGTGTGTGTGTGGAAGGGGGGGGATAGCGACACTTGCATCTCCCATAGGGACATCCTGTTGTTGCTATAGAGATGACGTCAGACATGTTGAGATAAATCAAAACCGTGTAACGTAATATGAAGGGAAACACGATGAGTAGGATTGTGTGTATTGTCTTCGTGTCTAGATGTATGTAAACCACATTTTAGTTTCAGTTTCTCAGCAAAAAGCATATTTAAAAAAGCATAAAAGCTATTTCAAGTACCTATATCTCCAATGACAGTCAAATGACAACGAGCGTATTATCATGCTACTTTACCGTTTTATATCACATAAATCGTTTCATGGCATTTGTTCATGATTGTTGCAAGAATGCTCTATTTAATGGACCAGTATGTCAGGCATAAGTTGTTTTCAAATCTTGAAAGCAAAATGTTTTCTGCACTCCTGTTTGTTGTTGTTGTTGTTGTTGCTTCATCTTAAACAGGA
>CM031609.1:86878412-86880912 GCA_018398815.1 Conus ventricosus
ACCCAAAGAAGCTCTAACAAAACACCAATCTTCGTCACTAGTGAGTGATCTCTAGGTTGTTTAAGACTGTTTTGATCCTTGTTCCTTTCTTCTCGTAGGCGTGCGGAGCGGGTTTTTGGAGGTGGGGAATATCTGAAAAAAACAGCCGTTTGTGTATTGTTAATGGACCGGAGACAGCTGTAATTACATTAGTTGTTAATCACTATATGAAGGACACTTTCAGGGGACAGAAACGCCCGGTCATTCAACTCTCGATCACCATAATCTTTACGGCCCCCACCAAGTTTAATCCCTTCTGCAAAAACCTCTCTGCCTCTCTCTCTCTCTCTCTCTCTCTCTCTCTCTCTCTCTCTTCCTCTCTCTCTCTCTCTCTCTGTATATATATATATATATATATATATATATATATATATATATATATATATATATATATATAACAAACTAATAAATTCCAAGGATAAGTACCGCACCGTTCCAGCAACTTACAGAGCAGCTTGGCGTTGCAATGACTGCAAGAAATATTGAATTATAAACAAAGCTTGCTCTTATGTCTTAGATTGAAGAAATAGGGGAGATACGCATTCATATCTGCAGTGGTAGATGATTCTGCCTAACTAACAGTATGTGCTTGAGTGGGTGAATGGGGAAAAAATAAATGCTTCTCAAAATGAAAACTCAACAAACATACTACGGTATTGCACACCAACCTTTTCTGGATTGCATTCTTCTTAAAACTGAAAAGGCAGAGGAGTCAAATTACCACTTTCCGCGGTCACTGAGGAAACCACCAAGTTTCGAAATATCGGTATATGACCAGGAGTTATATGTTAGTGAGTTTCCCTCCCTATTGGAGGATGTCTCCCCCTTGGAGAATATAAGCTTGCTGAAGGCTCATTTGAGAAGCATTTATTTTTTTTTTTCCCCATTCACCCCCTCAAGCACATACTGTTAGTTAGGCAGAATCATCTACCACTGCAGATATGAATGCGTATCTCCCCTATTTCTTCAATCTAAGACATAAGAGCAAGCTTTGTTTATAATTCAATATTTCTTGCAGTCATTGCAACGCCAAGCTGCTCTGTAAGTTGCTGGAACGGTGCGGTACTTATCCTTGGAATTTATTAGTTTGTTGTATTTAGTCCCTTGCGGATTCATTCCAAGAACTGGCCCTCAGCACTTGTGTCTTCGAGGATATCTTTTTATATTTTTTTACTTTTCATAAGAAAATGTAGCTTGTTTTGCTCTTTTATGATTTTCTTTTGCTTCTTAGATGGCACCTTTGGTTGGTTTTTTGAAAACTCAACAAACATACTACGGTATTGCACACCAACCTTTTCTGGGATTGCATTCTTCTTAAAACTGAAAAGGCAGAGGAGTCAAATTACCACTTTCCGCGGTCACTGAGGAGAAACCACCAAGTTTCGAAATATCGGTATATGACCAGGAGTTATATGTTAGTGAGTTTCCCTCCCTATTGGAGGATGTCTCCCCTTGGAGAATATAAGCTTGCTGAAGGCTCATTTTGAGAAGCATTTATTTTATTTTTTTCCCCATTCACCCACTCAAGCACATACTGTTAGTTAGGCAGAATCATCTACCACTGCAGATATGAATGCGTATCTCCCCCTATTTCTTCAATCTAAGACATAAGAGCAAGCTTTGTTTATAATTCAATATTTCTTGCAGTCATTGCAACGCCAAGCTGCTCTGTAAGTTGCTGGAACGGTGCGGTACTTATCCTTGGAATTTATTAGTTTGTTGTATTTTAGTCCCTTGCGGATTCATTCCAAGAACTGGCCCTCAGCACTTGTGTCTTCGAGGATATCTTTTTATATTTTTTACTTTTCATAAGAAATGTAGCTTGTTTTGCTCTTTTATGATTTTCTTTTGCTTCTTAGATGGCACCTTTGGTTGGTTTTTTGAAAACTCAACAAACATACTACGGTATTGCACACCAACCTTTTCTGGGATTGCATTCTTCTTAAAACTGAAAAGGCAGAGGAGTCAAATTACCACTTTCCGCGGTCACTGAGGAGAAACCACCAAGTTTCGAAATATCGGTATATGACCAGGAGTTATATGTTAGTGAGTTTCCCTCCCTATTGGAGGATGTCTCCCCCTTGGAGAATATAAGCTTGCTGAAGGCTCATTTTGAGAAGCATTTATTTTATTTTTTTCCCCATTCACCCACTCAAGCACATACTGTTAGTTAGGCAGAATCATCTACCACTGCAGATATGAATGCGTATCTCCCCCTATTTCTTCAATCTAAGACATAAGAGCAAGCTTTGTTTATAATTCAATATTTCTTGCAGTCATTGCAACGCCAAGCTGCTCTGTAAGTTGCTGGAACGGTGCGGTACTTATCCTTGGAATTTATTAGTTTGTTGTATTTTAGTCCCTTGCGGATTCATTCCAAGAACTGGCCCTCAGCACTTGTGTCTTCGAGGATATCTTTTTATATTTTTTTTACTTTTCATAAGAAAATGTAGCTTGTTTT
>CM031609.1:86885912-86889755 GCA_018398815.1 Conus ventricosus
TCGTAGCTCATCATAACATTTCACACCACTGCTTCTCTGATGACAATCAAATCTACATCTCTGGTGACATTTCTCTCCTCTCCTCCATCATCGATCGCTCACAGCTCTGCATCTCTGACATAAAGGCATGGATGACTTACAACAAACTTCAGTTAAACAATGACAAAACTGAACTGATCTTCATTCCCCCAAAACGGCTCATGTCTACAATCTCTGTTCCTTCTTCTGTCCAACTTGGTACCTCTCTCATTCAGACCTCTACCACTGTGCGAAATCTAGGCGTTGTACTTGATCAGACACTCTCTTTTCAAAATCAGATTTCTTCTATCTGCCGTGCTTGCTACTCGGAGCTTCGGCGAATCAGTTCTGTGCGCCACCTTCTGTCTGAAGAAGCCACCAAGACTCTGGTTTCTGCTTTCATTATTTCAAGACTTGACTACTGTAATTCTCTTCTTGCTGGTTGTCCACAGAATCTTCTTGCAAAATTGCAGAAAGTTCAAAATAATGCTGCTCGCCTTGTCTCGAAATCTCCGAAAACCTCTCATGTTTCTCCCTTGCTTAAATCTTTGCACTGGCTTCCTGTTGAAAAACGCATCAAGTACAAACTTTCTTTGCTCTGTTACAAGGCATTGGACGGCCTCGCTCCATCTTACCTCTCTAAACTTCTGTCGACCTATACTCCTTCTAGACAGCTTCGCTCTTCCTCTGACACTCGCATTTTGCAAATCCCTCGTTTTCGGACCAGAACACTTGGTGAACGTTCTTTTTCTTTTCAGGCTCCTTCCTGCTGGAACAATCGCCCTTATGCACTCCGAAACTCAAACAGTCTTTCTTCTTTTAAGTCCTCCCTCAAAACTACTCTCGTCAAAACATAATTTTTCTGCTCCTTCGCTGGTGTGTGGGTGTGTGCGTGTGTGTGTGTGTGTGTGTGTGTGTGTGTGTGTGTGTGTGTGTGTGTGTGTGTGTGTGTGCGTGTGTGTGTGTGTGTGTGTGTGTGTGTGTGTGTGTGTGTGTGTGTGTGTGTGTGTGTGTGTGTGTGTGTGTGTGCGTGCGTGCGTGCGTGCGTGCGTGTGTGTGTGTGTGTGTGTGTGTGTGTGTGTGTGTGTGTGTGTCTGTGTGTGTGTTAGGGCTTATTGCTGTAAGCGCTTAGGGCTTTTGTTTAAGATTAAGCGCACTAAATGTTCCTTATTATTATTATTATTATTATTATTATTAAATCACCCCCCCCCTCTCTGTCAGTCTGTCTGTCTGTCTGTCTGTCTGTCTCTCTCTCTTCTCTCTCTCTCTCTCTCTCTCTCTCTCTCTCTCTCTCTCTCTCTCTCTCTCTCCCTCTCTCTCTCTCTGTCTCTCTCTCTCTCTCTCTCTGTCTCTCTCTCTCTCTCTCTGTGTCTCTCTCTCCCTCTCTCTCTCTCCTCTTAAGGAATTCAATGGGGTCGCTACACAGTGAGAGGTAATGTTAAAAACTTGCAACTAGCACCAACTTTTTGTTTACGCAAAGCGGCTTAATTTAAGCGAAGCTGGTTTCGATATATCTGAAACTGCTGTCGAGGTAGATCAATGAATGTAAAATAGATTTGAGCATAGCTTGACTGAAGAGTAAGAGGCTTTTTGAACTGACGGTCGCATGCGCTTTATGAGTGCCTTCTAGTTTATTCTGTGCTTGTTTTCATACTTGTTGATATTTCTGTTTGTATATATTGAGGGAGAAAAAAAAACAAGAGAGAGAGAGAGAGAGAGAGAGAGAGAGAGAGAGAGAGAGAGAGAGAGAGAGAGAGAGAGAGAGAGAAGAGAGAGAGAGAGAGAGAGAGAGAGAGAGAGAGAGAGAGAGATGATAATGATAATGATGCTGACGATGATGATGATGATGATGATGATGATGATGATGATGATGATGATGATGATGATGATGATGATGATGATGAGAGATCGATTCATTAAAAGCCTTAGCCATAGATGGAAAAGGCTGTAACAATAATTCAAGAAAACGAACCACACACGTAATGGTATCATTTGTCCTTACACTTGCAACACGCAGGAGATCATGACAGCATTGTTTCTTTTCGCTGAGAATAGTTACGTACATACAGAGTTACTAAACGAACCAGACTGTCCTTATCTGATAACATTAGAAAGCAAACAGGAGACATACCTGTCTGATCGTAAACATTCGTTCCTTTTAGTTGCGTATGGTGGTCATTACAAGCAGGGCACTGAAAAACAAAATACGCTTCATGTCCCACTGATTCTTGTACAAAAGGAACGCAGCAGTTCTTTTTTTATCACGATACGTTTTTGCTGCCATTAGCGTTTCCTTTCTTCCACGCTTTTAAATCTAGAACTAATGAAACCAAAGTCGTAGATATTCATTCATTTGCATCCAAACACTACATGCCATAAACTATAAATTTGTATCCATCAACCTGCACATTGGTAGAACAGGACTTTGTCACGTTTGTCATCTACATTCAACGAATTGTTGTCGAGGATTTGTCATTTTCCAAAGTATTTTATTTGGCTGTGTGCCAAATCCTATATTTACAAATGTAAATTTTAAAAAAAATGAATTTCCTCATGTGAATGTGTTCAATAGATTATTAAAAGACAAGTTTGAAATAGAAAAGTACATCGCTTATGTTAACTTTAACATGGTAACGGTTGACACTGGCTGACATAATTATCTGAGAGAGAGAGAGAGAGAGAGAGAGAGAGAGAGGAGAGAGAGAGAGAGAGAGAGAGAGAGAGAGAGAGAGAGAGAGAGAGAGAGAAGAGATGCCTTTGACCATTCCTGTATCAAAATAACTCCATGGCATGATTCAAAACGAACACAGAGAACACTGCCATTTAGAAGTCACAGCTACCTGCAGGCTCACATTGAAAGAAACGAAATATCCGCCAAACCATTTATAGCTAGTTTGAGCTCTGAAAATACGAAATCAATAAAATGGGAAAATAACGGAACTGCACTTCAAGCGATTTTGTTGCTGCTTAAGTCTGAGGTTCAGTATGTGTCTGAGATTACATTTTTTAAGAGGTGTGTTTGTTTCGTGGTCGTGTTCCTTGAGTGCTTACAAAATTCTACAGCCAGCATTGTTAGTGGCCGATAGACAGACAGACAGGCAGACATGCAGACGAAGGCAACGAATAAGACTAAGACGAGAAAAGCCGAGAAGAAGACCGTGACAAACCTGAAATAAACCACAGAGTGACAGACACAGTGCACCCGCTTCTTCCCAGCAGACTCCATGTCTGATGCTGACCGGACAAAGCATCATTCCTCTCTGAAGGGAGACCGATAACACAATCAGAACCAGCCATTTGTCACATGCATGCTTCCCACACGATTTGTCACAGGGTTATGCAGGGAAATGAAGAAGAAGAGAGACAGAGAGAGAGAGAGAGAGGGGGGGGAGAGAGAGAGAGAGAGAGAGAGAGAGAGAGGAGAGAGAGAGAGAGAGAGAGGAGAGAGAGAGAGAGAGAGAGAGAGAGAGAGAGAGAGAGATACACAAGAAAAAAGTTAAGCACCCCCCAATGTTTTTTAGTTTGGAGAAACTGAAATTCTTTTTTGTACTAAACTGTTTAATGTGGAACATTTTTTTCTTTTCTTTTTATTAAATAAAGATATTGACAACATGAAAACACAACAAATGATATACAAAATCATAAACAGAATGTGGTATTTGTCACGACCGACCCCTGGAGGTCTGCCCTGACAGGATCGGTCTAGGTGGGAGTGAAGGGAGTGACTGACCTCACACGCCCCGCAAGAGACCACACAATAAAGATTACGATACAACACCCCATTTATTCACACCAACTACAGTCATAAATAACTCAATCACAACA
>CM031609.1:86896503-86904003 GCA_018398815.1 Conus ventricosus
ATGATTTGTAGAAATGGTTATACTTTATTGTATCTTCTTTACAGATGTGAATTTGACTGGATATCTATAACAGTTTGATGTGTTGCTGCATAGTGCCTTTAGGTAGTGGTTGGAGTGCTTTGCCTTTACAGATGTGAATTTGACTGGATATCTATAACAGTTTAATGTGTTGCTGCATAGTGCCTTTAGGTAGTGGTTGGAGTGCTTTGCCTTTACAGATGTGAATTTGACTGGATATCTATAACAGTTTCATGTGTTGCTGCATAGTGCCTTTAGGTAGTGGTTGGAGTGCTTTGCCTTTACAGATGTGAATTTGACTGGATATCTATAACAGTTTGATGTGTTGCTGCATAGTGCCTTTAGGTAGTGGTTGGAGTGCTTTGCCTTTACAGATGTGAATTTGACTGGATATCTATAACAGTTTGATGTGTTGCTGCACAGTGCCTTTAGGTAGTGGTTGGAGTGCTTTGCCTTTACAGATGTGAATTTGACTGGATATCTATAACAGTTTGATGTGTTGCTGCACAGTGCCTTTAGGTAGTGGTTGGAGTGCTTTGCCTTTACAGATGTGAATTTGACTGGATATCTATAACAGTTTGATGTGTTGCTGCATAGTGCCTTTAGTAGTTGGTTGGAGTGCTTTGCCTTTACAGATGTGAATTTGACTGGATATCTATAAACAGTTTGATGTGTTGCTGCATAGTGCCTTTAGGTAGTGGTTGGAGTGCTTTGCCTTTACAGATGTGAATTTGACTGGATATCTATAACAGTTTGATGTGTTGCTGCACAGTGCCTTTAGGTAGTGGTTGGAGTGCTTTGCCTTTACAGATGTGAATTTGACTGGATATCTATAACAGTTTGATGTGTTGCTGCATAGTGCCTTAGGTAGTGGTTGGAGTGCTTTGCCTTTACAGATGTTAATTTGACTGGATATCTATAACAGTTTGATGTGTTGCTGCATAGTGCCTTTAGGTAGTGGTTGGAGTGCTTTGCCTTTACAGATGTAAATTTGACTGGATATCTATAACAGTTTGATGTGTTGCTGCATAGTGCCTTTAGGTAGTGGTTGGAGTGCTTTGCCTTTACAGATGTGAATTTGACTGGATATCTATAACAGTTTGATGTGTTGCTGCATAGTGCCTTTAGTAGTGGTTGGAGTGCTTTGCTTTACAGATGTGAATTTGACTGGATATCTATAACAGTTTGATGTGTTGCTGCACAGTGCCTTTAGGTAGTGGTTGGAGTGCTTTGCCTTAAATGTTTGTAATTGTGGAATGTTTATGTATGCAATTATGCACCAAAGTATCTTAGCTACCGCATTTGTTTCCTAGACCAACTGTACGTAATACAAATACAAATTTACATTGAAATGTGTCTTCGAATTATCAGAAATATCAGCCTCTGTATAAACTTGGTTCAGGATGCCAAATCAGAAGCTTCCTTTTAAAAAAAAAAAGAAAAGAAAAGAACAAAGAGTTAGACAGATGTTAGACATTCCTCATGTGGACAGGTTTTGTTTAAGTGGGCGGTGAGCTGGAATACCTATTCCAGTGCTCTGTCTTTGCAGAATCATGGAATAAACTTACGTTTACCAAAGTTTTACCATGCGAAACTGAATGTGCTAAGACATTATGCATTGTTCACAGCCAAATGTAAACGCCATCATGGCCGTTTAATCTGTTTCATAATGGTTATAATCAAATAATTTGTTTCATATTCGGACATGATTTTGAGTTAATCATAACAGTGCACTTAAGCACATATTCATCTACAAAATTACTAAATCTTTATCTTAAACAAAGTATTTTTCTTCCTCTTATTGACACTGATGTTCTGATTTCTTATCCAATTTCCTACAGATTTTTTCAAAGTGATTATGTTGTTTGTTGGTCTAAATCATTTGTTACCCGAGTTCTTAGATAATCGTTTCAAACCGATCATGTTGTTTATTGGTTTAAATCATTTGGGTCGTTTAATTTTCCGCTTATTGGTTTAAATCATTTGGGTCGTTTAATTTTCCGCTTGTATGCCATTTAAATTGATTTATTCTGCCCAGTGTATTGAGTGCTTTGTGCAACCGAACATTTTGATGTCTGTTGGGCATTAAATTCTCCGAATCGTACGTTGGTAGTGTTGTGTGATTTAAATCAAACGTTTGTTAGGTGTAACATTTCTTTTGTGTACCCCAAGGTTTGTTGTTGTTGTTTTTTTTACATCATAATGATACTTTTCTTCTCTTGTCCTGTCTTGTTTTGTCTTGTCAAGGAGATAATGTTTTCACACGAGTTCGCTGGTTTATTTGTTCGTTTGTTTGTTTCTTTCTTTTTTCTCTTCCTTTCTTTCTTTCACCAAAATTACATCCAATTTTTTTTTTTAAAGGCCTGTAATAATCTGCTAAAACAGACTTTGAGCCTCCCAGATGTGCGTTACGCCACGTCTGTGAATACTGATTGTGTACAACCGCATGAGTATCTCTCACTCTTCTCCTAACGACTTTTTTTTCAATCGTTTTTAGTTTCCGCCTTGTCCCCTTCTGTACGTACCACAATACGATCAGCGTTCATCAGCCAAATCTAGCTTTTACGTCGCACATTTTGGATGGCCACACAGTTTTGTTTTTCCGGTTTATTTTATTGAAATAGGCACATCAGTTGCTTCCTTTATTGAAATAGGCACATCAGTTGCTTCCTTTATTGAAATAGGCACATCAGTTGCTTCCTTTATTGAAATAGGCACATCAGTTGCTTCCTTGACCAGCCTGAGATAACAGCCCAATTTTATTGAAATAGGCACATCAGTTGCTTCCTTGACCAGCCTGAGATAACAGCCCAATTTTATTGAAATAGGCACATCAGTTGCTTCCTTGACCAGCCTGAGGTAACAGCCCAATTTTATTGAAATAGGCACATCAGTTGCTTCCTTGACCAGCCTGAGGTAACAGCCCAATTTTATTGAAATAGGCACATCAGTTGCTTCCTTGACCAGCCTGAGATAACAGCCCAATTTTATTGAAATAGGCACATCAGTTGCTTCCTTGACCCGCCTGAGGTAAACAGCCAATTTTATTGAAATAGGCACATCAGTTGCTTCCTTGACCCGCCTGAGATAACAGCCCAATTTTTATTGAATAGGCATCAGTGCTTCCTTGACCAGCCTGAGATAACAGCCCAATTTTATTGAAATAGGCACATCAGTTGCTTCCTTGACCAGCCTGAGATAACAGCCCAATTTTATGAAATAGGCACATCAGTTGCTTCCTTGACCAGCCTGAGATAACAGCCCAATTTTATTGAAATAGGCACATCAGTTGCTTCCTTGACCAGCCTGAGATAACAGCCAATTTTATTGAAATAGGCACATCAGTTGCTTCCTTGACCAGCCTGAGATAACAGCCCAATTTTATTGAAAATAGGCACATCAGTTGCTTCCTTGACCAGCCTGAGATAACAGCCCAATTTTATTGAAATAGGCACATCAGTTGCTTCCTTGACCAGCCTGAGGTAACAGCCCAATTTTATTGAAATAGGCACATCAGTTGCTTCCTTGACCAGCCTGAGATAACGCCAATTTTATTGAAATAGGCACATCAGTTGCTTCCTTGACCAGCCTGAGATAACAGCCCAATTTTATTGAAATAGGCACATCAGTTGCTTCCTTGACCAGCCTGAGGTAACAGCCAATTTTATTGAAGGCACATCATTTCCTTGCCAGCCTGAATAACGCCCAATTAATGATCATAGTTGCTTCCTTGACCAGCCTGAGATAAACAGCCCAAATTTTATTGAAATAGGCACATCAGTTGCTTCCTTGACCAGCCTGAGATAACAGCCCAATTTTATTGAAATAGGCACATCAGTTGCTTCCTTGACCAGCCTGAGATAACAGCCCAATTTTATTGAAATAGGCACATCAGTTGCTTCCTTGACCAGCCTGAGATAACAGCCCAATTTTATTGAAATAGGCACATCAGTTGCTTCCTTGACCAGCCTGAGATTAACAGCCCAATTTTTATTGAATAGGCACATCAGTTGCTTCCTTGACCAGCCTGAGATACAGCCAATTTTATTGAAATAGGCACATTCAGTTGCTTCCTTGACCAGCCTGAGATAACAGCCCAATTTTATTGAAATAGGCACATCAGTTGCTTCCTTGACCATCCTTGAGATAAACCAATTTTTTGAAATAGGCAATTCATTGCATTCTGACCAGCCTGCTAACCACAGCCCAATTTATTTGAAATAGGACATCAGTTGCTTCCTTGCCAGCCTGAGAACAGCCCAATTATTGAAATCGACAGTTGTTCCTTACTGAACAGCAATTTTATTGTATAAGGCCATCAGTTGCTTCATTAGCACCTGATAAACATTTTATTGAATAGGCCCCTTTTTTCAATACAGCCAGTTCTTTATTGAATGGCCTAGTACTTCCTCACCTTGAGATAAGCACAATTTTATTTAATAGACACTAGTTTCCTTGCCAGCTTGAGATAAAGCCCAATTTTTGAATAGGCAACTTCTTCTACCGCCATTATTGAAAGCCCAATTTTTAAATAGGCCACTAGTTGCATCCCTTCTATTAAACACCATTTTATTGAATAGGCACACAGTATTCTTCCAGCTTGATGAAACAGCACAATTTTATTCATTGGACACGGTACGTCCACTTTAAAACAGCCATTGTGATTGACAGCCAGTTTTCTCCCAATTAGAATAGGCACATCAGTTTGCTTCCTTGACCCCTGAGATAACAGCCCAATTTTATGTGAATAGGTTGTTGCTTCGACCTGTATAACACCCAATTTTATTATTAAATAGGCACATCAGTTGCTTCCTTGACCCGCTAATAACACCCAATTTTATTGAAATAACATCATTGCTTCCTTACCAGCCTGAGTAAAAGCCAATTTTATAAATAGGCACATCAGTTGCTTCCTGCCCCTGAGATAACAGCTCCAATTTTATTGAAATAGGCACATCAGTTGCTTCCTTGACCAGCCATAACACCCCAAATTTTATTGAAATAGGCCAAGTTTCTTCCTTGACAGCCTGAGATAAAGCCCAATTTTAGAAATAGGCACATCAGTTGCTTCCTTGACCAGCTGAGATAACAGCCAATTTTTTGAAATAGGCACATCAGTTGCTTCCTTACCACCTGAGGTAACAGCCCAATTTTATGAAATAGGCCAAGTTCTTCTTGACCAGCCTGTAAACCCAATTTTATTGAATTGGCACATCAGTTGCTTCCTTGACCAGCCGAGATAACAGCCCATTTTATTGAAATAGGACATTGCTTCCTTGACCACGCCTGAGATAACACCCAATTTTATTGCAATAGTCATTATTGCTTGACCTAATCAGCCCATTCTTGAGAAAACCATTTATTGTGGACCAGTTGCTTACTTACCCATTGAGTAAGCCATTTCATTGAAATAGACACTGTTGTTACTTGCCTTATGAAGGTAACACACATTTTCTTGAAATAGGCACATTCCCTTTATTGAAAGCATAACAGCCCATTTTCTTGACCAGCCTAGTACAGCCCTACTTATGAAATAGACACCATTTCCTTGAACTGAGGTAACACCCAATTTTCTTACAGAAGATAGCCCAATTTACCAGTTGCTTCCTTGGCCAGCTGGATAAAAGCCCAATATTTATTGAAATAGGCACATCAGTTGCTTCCTTGATCCTGTAAAGCCCAATTTATTGAAATAGGCATCAGTTGCTTCCTTGACCAGCCTGAGAACAGCCCAATTTTATGAAATAGGACATCAGTTGCTTCCTTGACCAGCCTGAGAAACAGCCCAATTTTATTGAAATAGGCACATCATTGCTTCCTTGACCAGTGAGATAAAGCCCAATTTTATTGAAATAGGCACATCAGTTTGCTTCCTTGACCAGCCTGAGGTAACAGCCAATTTTATTGAAAATAGTCATTCTTCTTCTGACCAGCCTGGATAACAGCCCAATTTTATTGAAATAGGCACATCAGTTGCTTCCTTGACCAGCCTGAGTAACAGCCCAATTTTATTGAAATAGGCACATCATTGTTCTTCCTGAGATACAGCCCATTTATTTATAGAACATAGCATTCATCCTTGCCCCTGTAGACCCACTTATGAATAACCATTTTTTGAAAGGCATCAGTATCCCCTGACCTCTGTGATAAAGCCCAATTTATTGAAATGGCACATCAGATTTCCTTCCACTATTGAAAAGCCATATTTATTATTGAGCCAGTCGAGTGAATAGCCATTAGATAGCACACCAATTTTTGAAATAGGCACTAGTTACATCCTATTCATGAATAGAACAGCCAATTTTATTGACATAGGCACTATACTTGCCCTATCATTGAATAAGCCCAATTTTTTGAAAAGGACTAGTCTTCCTTTTATGAAGTAGGAACACCCAATTTTCTTGACAGCTAGGTAACAGTCTTCTTGAACAGCCTGAGTACAGCCCAATTTTATTGAGATAAGCCCTAGTTTTCCTGATAGACAGCAGGATAACTGCCCATTTTATTGAAATAGCCCATATATTGCTATCTTGACCACCTGGTTTTACAGCCCAATTTTATTGAAATAGGCACATCAGTTGCTTCCTTGACCACCTGAGATAACAGCCCAATTTTATTGAAATAGGCACATCAGTTGCTTCCTTGACCAGCCTGAGATAACAGCCCAATTTTATTGAAATAGGCACATCAGTTCTTCCTTGACCAGCCTGAGATAACAGCCCAATTTTTTGAAATAGGATCAGTTTTCCTTGACGACCTGAGTAACAGCCCAATATTTTAAATGGCACATCAGTTGCTTCCTTGCCAGCCGAGATAAGCCCAATTTTTTGAAATAGGAAATCAGTTGCTTCTTGACCAGCCTGAAACAGCCCAATTATTTTATTAAATTTGCATCATTCTCCTTACCAGCCTGTGTTAAACAGCCAATTTATTGAATTTTGACACATCAGTTAGCTTCTTGACCTGAGATAGCAGCCATTTTCTTCAATGACCACAGTTGCTTCTTGACAGCCTGAGAAACAGCCCACATATTTATTGAAGCGAATATCATTGCTTCCTTTCATGCATAGATAACAGTCCTTCTTTATTGAAATGAAACAGTTGCTTCTTTCAGCCTGAATAACAGCCAATTTGTTCTTGACAATAGGACATCCATTTTCCTTGACAGCCTGAGATAACAGCCAATTTTATTGAATAGGCAAACACAGTTGCTTCATTGAAATAGCAATAACAGCCCAATTTTCTGAATAGGACAGCCGTTTTATACCAGCCAAATATCAGCCCAATTTTACTGAACTAGGCATACAGTCATTTCATTGACCAACCTGAGGTACAGCCATTTTTTGAAATTGGCACATCATTGATTCCTGCCCAGCCTTGAAATAGCCAATTTTATTGAAAGGCTCAATTCCCCTTTTTGAACGAGATAACAGCCCATTTTGATTAAATAGGCAACACAGTTGCTTCCTTGACAAGCCTAGA
>CM031609.1:86929909-86939909 GCA_018398815.1 Conus ventricosus
AGTTTCTTTTTGGGGAGGGTTGCCTCATGAGTGTGAAACTTTGTTTCAGTTTGGGGAAGTTTCTCTCGATGTAAAGGAATTTCCCTCATGTGGAGAAATCTCTCTCAGTGTCGCGAAATTTTCTCTCAGTGTGGAGAAATCTTTCTCAGTGTGAGGAAAAACTTCCCCTCCGTATAAGGAATTCTCTCTCGTAGTGAAAAAAATAATTATTCATGATGTGGAAATCTCCCTCGGTGTGGGGACATTTCACTCAGTTAGGAGACATCGCCCTCATTGTGGAGAATTTCTCTTTTTTTTTATTTCTGAGTGTGGGAGATTTTCTTGCATTGTAGGGAATTCTCCCTTAATGTGGAGAAATTTTGCTCACTGTGGAGAAATGACCCTCATTGTGGCAAAGTCTCCCTCAGTGTGAGGACATTTCCCTCAGTGTGAGGACATTTCCCTCAGTGTGATGACATTTCTCTCAGTGTGATGACATTTCCCTCAGAATGGACAGATTTCCTTCAACGGGACAAATTTCCCGTAGTGTGGACTAATCGCCTCTAGCGATGTAAACTCTCTCAATTTGCGAAAGCCTCCCTCAGCGTGAGAAAATCTCCCACTCTGTGGAGAAATCTCTCTCACGACACAAATGTCTGGTCAGTAGCCTTTTCTTCAAACATCATCATTCGATTTCGCCTTTTCGCTTCTTCTTCTTCTTCTTTCTTCTTTCTTTCTTCTTCTTCTTCTTCTTCTTCTCCTTCTTCTTCTTTTACTTCTTCTTTGTTATCATTACTATCATTATTATCATTATTATTTTATCATTATTATTATCTTCACCATCATCATTGTTATTAGTATTATGATTCTCACGCTTACAGACATATACGCACTCGCGTGCAAAAGCTGATAGAGCGGTTTTGATAAGTTCCAAATGATGCATCTACGATACTAAATTTCATCGCGATTTTATTTGTGTTGAAAATATTCCAATGGTCAAATTAATGTTGTTGTTTCTTTCTTTCTTTTTTTTTGTTCAAGCTGATCGAACGTTGATAAAGACTTTTATTTTTAAAAAGGAAATCATATGTATTGGCACAGATAAACAAATATGTAAGCAATGGGTATTTGCAAGCATCTTATGTTCCCGCTAAATGTTGCGTTGAAACTTTCCCGAATGAAGTTTCTGGTGTTCTTACAACGTAAGAGTTTTTCAACAAACTGTTTCCTTTTCAAACAAAACAACAACAAACAACAACATTTCAGTTATACACTCCGTTAGATGTTTATAGAATGGTGACTGTGGTTTTTTTTTCGTTTTTTTTTAAACTGTGTAACATCAAGTTTGATACCTTACAAGGTAAACAAAAACATCGCCCCTTGCCCATATCTCCTCCCCCACCCCTTCCCTCCCCCCTTTTCCTACCCTCCCTGTCCATCCCACTCCTTCTCCGCCCTTCCTCCATACACACACAAACATACGCGCACACGCGCGCGCGAACACCTACACCCACCCCCCCCCCCACCCCCCACCCCCCCACCCCGCACACACGTACACACGCACGCACGCACAGACACGCGCGCTCGTTTTCTTTTTAACAAGGTTGCATGTGAAAGAAATTCTTGCTGACTTTGAGGTGGTAAGACATTTCATTTTTTTTTTTTTGGGGGGGGGGATATACATGTATACATATGATTTCAGCGTTAGTCTTTCCACTGCAATCATCCCGCCTTCCCCTTCCATCTGTCTATCACCATCACCCCATCCCGCTCATCCCACTACCCCTTCCTCCCCCCCCCCCTCCCCCCCCCCCCCCCCCCGCCTTATACGCGAACGGAGATAATGATCTGATCAATTCAAAACTGATATGTAGCCGACGCTCGGACATCGCGAACGAGTGTGGCTATTGTGTCATAACGTAACAAATCTTATTTCTACGTGTGAAAACTCAAAAACAGAAATCGATGGCGATATAATGGCTTTTGTCTTCGTAAATCAACAGAAAATGACGTGTGTACAAAAAAAAAAGAAAGAAAGAAAGAAAGACAGAAGTACACAATTAAATCAAACAAAAGAAGCAGAAATCTAAGTATAATGTTGTTTGCTGGTTATGAATACAATGTCTGCACTTAATCATGATCATCTCTATAGAAACTTTGTCTCATGATTTTTTTGTGTGGAGGCTATAAATATTCTATATATATATATATTATATATATATATATTATATATATATATATATATATACATATATATCCTTCTCCCTCTCTCTCTCTCTCTCTCTCTCTCTCTCTGTATATATATATATATAATATACATATATATATATATATATATATATATAACAACAAACTAATAAATTCCAAGGATAAGTACCGCACCGTTCCAGCAACTTACAGAGCAGCTTGGTGTTGCAATGACTGCAAGAAATATTGAATTATAAAACAAAGCTTGCTCTTATGTCTTAGATTGAAGAAATAGGGGAGATACGCATTCATATCTGCAGTGGTAGATGATTCTGCCTAACTAACAGTATGTGCTTGAGTGGGTGATGGGGAAAATAAAATAAATGCTTCTCAAAATGAGCCTTCAGCAAGCTTATATCTCCAAGGGGGAGACATTCTCCAATAGAGAGGGAAACTCACTAACATATAACTCCTGGTCATATACCGATATTTCGAAACTTGGTGTTTCTCCTCAGTGACCGCGGAAAGTGGTAATTACCACTTTCCGCGGTCACTGAGGAGAAACCACCAAGTTTCGAAATATCGGTATATGACCAGGAGTTATATGTTAGTGAGTTTCCCTCTCTATTGGAGGATGTCTCCCCCTTGGAGAATATAAGCTTGCTGAAGGCTCATTTTGAGAAGCATTTATTTTATTTTCCCCATTCACCCACTCAAGCACATACTGTTAGTTAGGCAGAATCATCTACCACTGCAGATATGAATGCGTATCTCCCCCTATTTCTTCAATCTAAGACATAAGAGCAGCTTTGTTTTATAATTCTATATTATATATATATTATATATTATATATATATTATATATATATATACACACATTTTTTTTTAAAACATAACAGTTTTCAGCGTACTGAAGAATACACATAATGTTTTTCCTCTCTTGCAAGAGAATGTGATTATAACTATAACTGCAATTGATTTTTGTTCTGAGTAGGCCTAGTTGTGTCAGCCATGCTATTGAAAACAATAATGATGATAATTGTGATTGATTCATTAATTAATCAGCTAATTAACACAGTAAGTCCCCTGCCTGAATGTGATCACTTTTCGAACGGATTTACAGTCAAATATTTGATTTTATTTGGTTTGTTTGTTTGTTTTAGTTCAACGTGAATAGCGTTGCTTCCAATATTTTTTTTAATCCCCTTCCACCAAAAACTGAAAAAAAATCCAAATATTGACTCAAGCGGACAGTAAAAGTATGGCACATCCTGTGAGGCAATTCTCCATCTGAAATCATGAACTGTTTTATGGTATAACGTGTGTATCAAAAGACTACTTCTGTATATACTGGTGTATCTGTCTGTGTGCTGTGTATGTACTCCGATATGATTCCCTGTGTTCTGCTTTAGATGCTGTGCACCTGACTCGTCCTTTCCGTATGCTAATATTGACCATGAAGGTGGTGAAATGTCGCGTCATGTCATGTCATGTCATGTCATGTCATGTCATGTCATGCGCGTTTGTCTCCTTGTGCCTACATCTTGAATATACGCACGATTCTCTTGCTGACTCAGAGTTTACTCTGAAGGGAAAAAAACACTCCTTTGCCTGTTATATTATCTTGCGTGACCATGTAGACTTTTCTTGCTCGTCATAGGTAATTATATTTATATATGTACATAGATATATATATCTATAACTATATATACATATATATATATACTCAAGTCTATTTCAAAGACAGAAGCTTCAATATATTTTGGACTCAAACACACCAGCTTGGGGGTTTGGTTTGTGTGTTTGTTTACTTGTTTGTTTCTGTTCAAATTGTCTTGTTTTGTAGTCTCGTCGGTTTTGTTTTCTCAGCTGTCACTTTCATGTTATATCATAAGGGAAGATAGCTTCAAATCAAATGAAAATACTTCGTGCTTTGCTGCCAAACAACAGATGATGGGGGGGGGGGGGGGGGGGATTTCATGTTATATCATAAGGGAAGATAACTTGAAATCAAATGAAAATACTTCGTGCTTTGCTGCCAAACAAATGATGAGGGGGGGGGGGGGGGGGGGGGGGGGGGTGGGGATGCTTCGTTGTCCGTGAATGTCTCGTGCATTTATCATTGAAAGCTCTGCAGCTTAGACAGATCTGATGAAGCTGCTTTGAAGCAAAAGCTAGAACATCGTTCTAGTCAGAATATGGAACGACTGTACAAACGATGTATTTCAGTATGAAGTCTGTATACTTTGTTAACAATTCTGACAAGAGATTTATTCAGTTCAAATATTTTATTTCGTTGAAACTGTGATTTTTTTTATATATATTATTTTCAGCTGATGATTGCCATGTCCAGACCTAATGATTTTATAAAGTAGACATATGCAGGTAGACATCATGCATGATGTTTTTGTGATGTAGACAGAATTGAGGGGTAGCCTCTAGTTGTTCTGTTCTGTTGATCACCTGACGTGCAAACGGGGTATGGGAAATTGCTGAGATGATTAGGCTTCCCCTGTGTGTGTGTGTGTGTGTGTGTGTGTGTGTGTGTGTGTGTGTGTGTGTGTGTGTGTGTGTGTGTGTGTGTGTGCGCGCGCGTGCGTGCGAGAGAGAGAGAGAGAGAGAGAGAGAGAGAGAGAGAGAGAGAGAGAGAGAGAGAGAGAGAGAGAGAGAGAGAGGATGCATGCGTGCGTCCGTCCCAGAGTGTGTGAGTTTCCTTCCTTCACATCAGTGTGAAGTAGTAGCAAGTTGATGTCCAGTGTGAAGTGGTAGCAAGTTGACGTCCATATAAGAAAAGACCCAGTGGTAGCAAGTTGATGTCCATATAAGAAAAGACCTAGTAGACATTTCGTGTCTTCATTTTTCCATTCATGCCAAACATTACTTTCAGTCTCGCTGGCGATGCAGTGACGAAACACCTGAACTCCAAGAGGTTGAAAATGCAACCACGTGGTTTGTGATGAAGAGGACTTCTGGTTTTTATCGTACTTATTTTCGTTTTGTTTTATTTCTTTCTAAGGGGAAGGGAGATCTCGACGAAAGATGTACGAAATTCATTTGAAGAACAAGCAGCTAGTGTATGCCCTTAAACTTCGTGTACTATTTTCCCTGTGAGTCTGGCTTTCTGTAATGTCACACTAGAGCTAGATTGGAGATCACAAGGAATCTGTTCGTACGAGCAAATCGTACCAATGACATCTATGTGCTCTCTCTCCTCTCTCTCTCTCTCTCTCTCTCTCTCTCTCTCTCTCTCCTCTCTCTCTCTCTCTCTCTCTCTCTCTCTCGCTCTCTCTCTCTCTCTCTCTCTCTCTCTCTCTCCGAGTTGGCAGGCACCTTTCTGAGAGTGAGCATAGCCCATAGAACATAGATGATTCAGACGACGTCACTGTTTGTATCAGACTAGAGAAGAACTAGACGAACGACCATTAGACACGGTGCACTTTAAGAACTAGACGAACGACCATTAGACACGGTGTACTTTAAGAACTAGACGAACGACCATTAGACACGGTGTACTTTAAGAACTAGACGAACAACCATTAGACACGGTGTACTTAAGAACTAGACGAACGACCATAGACACGTTGCACTTTCTGACACAGACGATCCCATTTGTCATGACAGCATCGACAACGATGGACATCATCAACAGAACGAAGTTGTTTTTGTGATAAGCCGGTTCATTGTCATCTCCTATCACCACCACCCCCCACCCCCCTCTACGCCTAAGCCGGCTCTCTGTCTCTCTCTTCTCTCTCTCTCTCTCTTCTCTCTCTCTCTCTCTCTCTCTCTCTCTCTCTCTCTCTCTCTCTCTCTCTCCTCTCTCTCTCTCTCTCACATTCGTTATTTCCTTCTCTTTTGCCTGTCTGTCTGTCTGCCTGTCTGTCTGCCTGTCTGTCTGTCTGTCTCTGTCTCTGTCTCTGTCTGTCTGTCTCTGTCTCTCTCTCTCTCTCTCTCTCTCTCTCTCTCTCTCTCTCTCTCTCTCTGTCATTTGTTCTTTCCTTTTGATTTGTTTTTGTCTGTCTGTCTGTCTGTCTGCCCCCCCTCTCTCTCTCTCTCTCTCTCTCTCTCTCTCTCTCTCTCTCTCTCTCTCTCTCTCTCATTCGTTCTTTCCTTTTCTTTGTCTGTCTGTCTGTCTGTCTGTCTGTCTGTCTCTCTCTCTCTCTCTCTCTCTCTCTCTCTCTCTCTCTCTCTCTCTCTCTCTCTCTCTCTCTCTCTCTCTCTTGCAGTGAGGCCAGTTGTAGAGGAGCCAAACACGCTTTGATGTATACGATGAAAGAGGAGTTGCTTTTGATGCCATACTCTCTCTTCTTTTGTAGACGACAACATGATATAAACTCTGCCATACCTTACTGATCAAAGTCTTTCCAGTACTTTTTTCTGTGGAAATTCTGTGTCAGGATATCTAGAAAGGTGCTTGCCGTGGTTTGTTGGGAGTGGGGTTATCTTCTTTAACAAATCGTACCTCGGACGCTGCAAGACTGATGTTGCAGGGAAACATGCACTGTAATCACTACATTTCTGGCACCGTTTGACTGACGGAAGGGTTGTCTTCTTTAGCAATTGTTGAGGGCGACCTTCCTTAACAACCTGTAGCACTAGCACAGTTTGTAACATTTGAAATCAGTGGTTAGTGTTAGAAAGAATTGGAAGGATATTGCAAACAATTGAAACAGCTGGACATAGTGATATCAAACTTCTAATTCGTGGTAATGGTCAGATCTGTTGACCAGAATTCGGTCAGTCTGAATACGGTCGTCATATTTGCGTACTTAATCATTTGGTCTCATATTTAACATAAAGGTTTGGGAGAAGAAGGGAGTGGAGGTGGGAGGTGGGGGGGGGTGTCCTTACACAAGCCAGCGACAGCTGAAAATATAAAAGCTGTTACTTTATTCCAAAAGATTCATGGGAAAGAGAGATGGAGTGGGGGTGGAGATTTAAGGTTTTTGTTTGTTGATTTCTTTATTTCTTTATTCGTTAGTTTGTTTTGAAATAGCACTTAAAGCCAATATTCCAACGCGTTGAACATTAGCAGTGGAGAGATAATCATGCCTTGATTTTCACTGAACCAAAGACAACTTTCATAAGACCAATACGTTATGATTTTCTGGACATGTTACTCTTGGCTTTAATACAAACTAGAATTCATCTTTACAATGTTTGCCGAAACATATGTGTTGTATACAGCTGTTCCCTGAGGTGCTTTCTTGGCTTGTATTTGCTTTTTTTTTTGTTTTTTTTTTTTTTTTTTGTTTTTTAATGTCTAGATTTTTTTCTTGAGGGAAGTGTTTGAAGATAAACTCGACAACAGTAAACTGGATGATACTTTTGTTTTTCATTTTTGTTTTACTGTTGTTCTTGCTGCAAATTTATTCCACCATGATGCGTGAAAAGAATATATTGAATCAAGTGCGTGATTTCTGCCGTTTGCTTTTCACGGTTTGTCAATTTCTGTTTCTTCAGAACGCGATTAGATTACTGAAATTCCTTTCAGATACAACGTCGACATCCATGGAAGATAACAGAATGTCAGACGGGGTCAACAATCACAGTGAACAGAGCTCAGAGTCAGGGGATGGGAAGGGTGGAAGGCTATATTACAAGACAGTATTACCACGAGAACGTTTACACGTTACCTTGGGCTCCAGCTGAATGGGGATTTGCAAGCAGCGACAGGAAACGATGATCTGTCACATCTCCAGACGAAGAACAACAACTGGGAGATGGTTGATGTTGATATGGGCAAGGGAGTGAATTCAATAAGGGATGTGTCACACACCACTTCGTTTTTAAGGCAAAAATCCTGTTTCAGAGAAGCCCGCACAGATGACAGCGATGAGTGTGGCGACACGTTAGACAGATGGAAACAGAGAAGCCCGCACAGATGACAGCGATGAGTATTGAGACACGTTAGACAGATGGAAACAGAGAAGCCCGCACAGATGACAGCAATAAGTGTGGCGACACGTTAGACAGATGGAAACAGAGAAAGCCGCACAGATGACAGCGATGAGTGTGGCGACACGTTGGACAGATGGAAACTGTAGGAAACAACGCGCTGTACGCTTGTTTCGGTACTAGATTCCTTGTCGTTACATTGCCCAAAGGCTTAATGAAGTTTAAATAAAAACGTGTTTACTCTATCGTGCTGTCTGCACATACTGGTTCCAAAAGGTAGGGTGAGTACAGGGGTGATCGGAGCCAGAAATCAAATGTAAGCTTACTAGAACGAATAAAACGTACACTTTACAAAATATCCACAACGCGTTTCGACCTGTGGACTAACCATAAACAGCGTGGAGAAGATGTCTTGGTTCTTTTGGGTTTTTTTTTTCTCCAATGTCTGTCTTTTTTTTCCCTCACACTTTGAACGTAAACAGCTAACTGCTAAAAACTACCTGGTTATGTTTTTATTTGTTATTTTACCCTGAAAGACTCACAAAGTGGAATCAATTGCAAAGCACAGCTCGTGTGTTTTTTTTTCTTCCTTTAGTATTATGACATTTTCTTTTGTATTTGCTCTGATTCAAAGTACTGAGTTGACAATATGTTTCTGTTCATAGCTTTTGACCCCTATTTCTATTCCCCCCCCCCACCCCACCCCCCCCATCCTTCACCACTACCACCACCACCCTCTTGTCTCCCTCTCCCATCCCTTCCCTTCCCCATCTCGTCACTGTATTCTCTCGGCATATGCCGAGAAGGCAAAGTTGGCAATCCACCTAAACACATCGCTGGTGTTGGAGTATTTACGTGTACATACTTGAAGCTTGTAGACAAAGATGCCGGAAGATGATTCTGAGTTGTTGCTTTTTAAAAAAAATAAATATGTCTGCTTCAAGTTTACATTTCTGAAGAATTTGTACATTACATTCTCTGAGCTTCTATAAAAATTAAAAAAAACATGAACATTGTTACGTTGTTCGATGTGCTTGTTTGTTTGGTCTTTTTTTTGAGATTTCATCAAAGACAAAGGGAACATTTTTTTACTCCATACGCCTGCCATTCCGTTTATATTTTTTCCTTGCTTTGTTTGAAAATTTGGGTTTGTTTTGTGTGTGTGTGTGTGGGGGGGGGGGGGGGGTCCCTATTCATTTTTGTTTGTTTGTTTTTGGTCTGTGCGGGTATCGCTGTATCGACTGCTCATTCAAGCTGAGAGCAGACTAGGTTATTTTCACAACTTAGTAGACGTTGTCTTTGTTGAATAGGGCAAAAGAGTACACACATGAATAACTATGATAGCTTATACACACAAAGGAAATGAAGAGGAGAAAATAAGTATCTTGTACCACTAAAACAAAGGGGGGGGGGAGGGGGGAGTGGGGGCGGTAATTTGAAAGCCCATAATATTTGTGTGTCCACGAGAAGTGGGCTCAATGTCGCTGTAATCGTAATAATGCTCAAGCTGAGGACCGGTGTCTGTTCTGTTTGGCACCCCATCAAATGTGCTCTCGTGATGACGACGTGCATTCGTGGACGTTCTATGGGCTTTGCCTGTTGTGAGCAATATGGGGCTGCAGCTTTTGTAGGCCTCGTGAGGGCTATAGGGTACGCCCAAAGACACGCCCGTTGTGAGTGGTAGAGGCCAAAGACACGCCCGTTGTGAGTGGTAGAGGCCAAAGACACGCCCGTTGTGAGTGGTAGAGGCCAAGCACCGTTGTGAGTGTAGAGGCCTTTGAGTGTAGATGGCTTATTGAGTGTTACGGTGTTTCAGGGCATGTCATGACGGCCTACGACAAGCCTGTTGTGAGTGGTAGAGGCCTAGAGAGTGTTCCACGGCATATTGAGTGTTAGAGGGCCTGTTGAGTGTTACGGTGTTCCAAGGCTTGTCGTGA
>CM031609.1:86952409-86974909 GCA_018398815.1 Conus ventricosus
CTAAAAGCCCGGAAGTTCGCTGAAAAGCTCTGAAAGTTACCTCCCGTACTGCGATACTTTCTGCTTGTAGGTTTTTCAAAGGTGCTGGAGACACATCATTGCGGTGCTAAAGTGGACCCCGAAAGTCCTTCCATTTGTCATTCAGAAATTTGTAATCGGTGTCGATGCGTTTGTCTGTTTGTCTTCTTGTTTCGTCATGAATGTGATGGTATTGGGTGTTCTCTCTCTCTCTCTCTCTCTCTCTCCTCTCTCTCTCTCTCTCTCTCTCCTCTCTCCTCTCTCTCTCTCTCTCTCTCTCTCTCCCACACACACACACGACGCACGCACGCACGCACGCACGCACGCACGCACGCACGCACGCACGCACGCACGCACAGCACGCACCACACACACACACACACACAACACAACACAACAAACAACACACAACACAAAAACAACGCTGACGTCGATGTGTTTTAGACAGACAAAAGAGAAAGAGAGAGTAGAGAGAGAGAAAGAGATGAGGGGGGAGATGAAAGAGAGAGAGAGAGAGAGAGGGAGAGAGAGAGAGAGAGAGAGAGAGAGAGAGAGAGAGAGAGAGAGAGAGAGAGAGAGAGAAGCTTTGATTTGAAGAAGTACGTGTGAATATTCTAATACGCTGAGAACAAGGTTAGAAAACAGACGATGTTGTGCCTTGTAATGTTCGGGCCACTAGAGGTAGTTCTTGCGTGGGGTTTTGCTCCCTTTCATATTTAACCAGGACTTGATCTTGTGTCAATGATTGCTTTTCGTTTGGTCTTTTTTGTTTTGTTTTGTTCTGTTCTGTTCTGTGTCTCTTTCTGTGTATTTGTTCCATGTTTTCAAACATTCCAAGCGTGTCATACCCTGACCAAGGCAATTCTCATTATACGAAGTTGGCACTGTTTTCTCTTCTTTTTTTTTCTTCTTTTTTTTTTAAGTTCCTTTTTTTTCCACACGCCCCCATTGTGTCATACTTGATATGATAAATCAAATCCTTACCTGCAACAACTTACACATGAACAATCCAAGAGCAGTTTATTTCAGTAATGGAGTCTGACGTTGAGTCACTCTCATCCCAGGTCACCCAAAATGTCAGTGCCAACGACAGACAATGTGAGTGTCGAGACTTATGCACGGTGAACTTGTAGTGTGTTCTGTTCACCGTTCTTTTTTTCTTGTGCCCCATTATGTAGTGCTGGTTCTCTGTACCGAGAGTGAGATGCACATTTTGCATGAATATCATTCGTGCTGCTTATAGCCCAGTTGACCATAGAGGGGGAGGTGGCAGGAAGGTGAAGGGGGGGGGGGGAGGAGGGAGTATCAGGGCTTACAAGATGAAGATTAACAAGTACGGTACCACATACGGTAAATGTCGAGAGGTATAGGTATACATCACATTGACAAATGTAATTAAAATCGACAAGTTAAAGAGATATCCCAAATGCATATCAACTTTGTTGACCCAAAACAAATCAGATACATCTGTATGAGTTACATGGAAAAGACAACATACAAGATGTCAAGTGGGAGAGGACTGTACATTGAAGAACTCATGTAACACAGTTGATCTCAATTGATAACAACGATTTGATTTGGTCAATAGTAGATTATTGTTCTTACTTAAATCTGTGTCCAGCAGTTGAAACGTTTAGAGTTTTGCGAGAGTTTTTTTTAAGCAGAAGTATTGACAAAATATTAAGATATAACTCATTACATAAAAATTTTCAACAACAACAATCCAAATCCAGCATCTACATACTATTAAGTCCTGGGGAAAGTACCTCTCCTACTTTTGTTTGTCTTTGACAGGAAAAAAGTTTACATGCAAAAATCTACATTACCAAAAGCTTTCAAGGAGATGTAGTGTTGCGTGTATATCCGCAGCTGGTGTGCCAGCAGGTAACTTTCTGTACCTGTTTATTCGTTTGTCTGTTTAATTTTGGGGGGGCGTTCCTTCTCACAGTAAATGCTGTCAGTCTGTAAATTGCCATGCTGCTGGTGTTGGTCTGATCGTGATTCAACAGCACGATCAGTTCGACATGCAATACCTCCTAATTCAATTTCTAAAAAAGAAAAGACAATTTCTGTGGTGGAACCGTCGAGTGCTACGGTTTCCAAATACAGCAGTTTTCTCATGTGTTTCATTTCAATGTGAGCTGAAATGTAGATATACTGTAGAAAAGCATATAGACGTGATGGAGATGCATCCTCATGATTTTCTTCTTAAGTGGCTACTGTAGGCTATAGTGCTCTATGGACAGAACAGATAACATGGTGTATTCATTTAAAATGATACACTACCGGTTTTTTTCTTCTTTTTTTTTATTATGATATCCTCTCACAATCAATGCCAAAGCTACCTGCGCTTTGCCACTGAAACTTCTTCACGCTCCTGTAGTTCAGCTTCAGTGATATACTCTGAGTTCAGAGAAGTTAGATGATAGGGAAAAAAATGAATCAGTAATATTTGTTGCCGCCTTTTTTGTACTTTCCCCTTCTCCCTTCCCCCATTACTTTTCTTTTCTTCCTTTTCATGCTGATTTCTTAGCCCACGGCTTTTTTTTTTTTTTTTTGCTTTTTTTTTTTTTTAAATTCTTACACGTTAAATATCCTCGCAGCCTCGTATGATCGGCTTAACCGTCAGAGTGAACGTCAACGAGTCCCGTTCGTCAGCTATTGTACCTATGACCACTTTCGGAAGATTTTGACGTCTTTTGCAAAACGTGGTATGTTAACTACATTCGCTGGTTTTGCAGCGTTAATGATGTCAAATATGTTTCAGTTGGAACTAAAACCTTGACTGCAAAAGGAAAAAAAGAAAGCACAGCAGAATCTGAAAGCAGCCCTGTGCGGGGAGAATAGCTGGCTGAATAAACAGACTGGGTGAAGACAGTAAGACAGGGGTACGGGAGGGAGGGTGGCAAAGACAGGCCTTGGCAGACACCTGGCCCTGCGTGGACCTAACGTTCTGTTCTGGTCAGTGCAGACACCTGCCCTGCATGGACCTAGCGTCCTGTTCTGGTCAGTCCTGGGACAGACACCTGCCCTGCATGGACCTAACGTTCTGTTCTGGTCAGTGGCAGACACCTGCCCTGCATGGACCTAGCGTCCTGTTCTGGTCAGTCCTGGGCAGACACCTGCCCTGCATGGACCTAACGTTCTGTTCTGGTCAGTGCAGACACCTGCCCTGCATGGACCTAACGTTCTGTTCTGTCAGCCCTGGGCAGACACCTGCCCTGCATGGACCTAGCGTTCTGTTCTGGTCAGACCTGGGGCAGACACTGCCCTGCATGGACCTAACGTTCTGTTCTGGTCAGTCCTGGGGCAGACACCTGCCCTGCATGGACCTAACGTTCTGTTCTGGTCAGTCCTGGGGCAGACACCTGCCCTGCGTGGACCTAACGTTCTGTTCTGGTCAGTCCTGGGGCAGACACCTGCCCTGCATGGACCTAACGTTCTGTTCTGGTCAGTGCAGACACCTGCCCTGCATGGACCTAACGTTCTGTTCTGGTCAGTCCTGGGGCAGACACCTGCCCTGCATGGACCTAACGTTCTGTTCTGGTCAGTCCCTGGGGCAGACACCTGCCCTGCATGGACCTAACGTTCTGTTTTGGTCAGTGCAGACACCTGCCCTGCATGGACCTAGCGTCCTGTTCTGGTCAGTCCTGGGCAGACACCTGCCCTGCGTGGACCTAACGTTCTGTTCTGGTCAGTCCTGGGGCAGACACCTGCCCTGCATGGACCTAACGTTCTGTTCTGGTCAGTGCAGACACCTGCCCTGCATGGACCTAACGTTCTGTTCTGGTCAGTGCAGACACCTGCCCTGCATGGACCTAACGTTCTGTTCTGGTCAGTCCTGGGGCAGACACCTGCCCTGCATGGACCTAGCGTTCTGTTCTGGTCAGTCCTGGGGCAGACACCTGCCCTGCATGGACCTAGCGTTCTGTTCTGGTCAGTCCTGGGCAGACACCTGCCCTGCATGGACCTAACGTTCTGTTCTGGTCAGTGCAGACACCTGCCCTGCATGGACCTAGCGTCCTGTTCTGGTCAGTCCTGGGGCAGACACCTGCCCTGCGTGGACCTAACGTTCTGTTCTGGTCAGTCCTGGGGCAGACACCTGCCCTGCATGGACCTAACGTTCTGTTCTGGTCAGTGCAGACACCTGCCCTGCATGGACCTAACGTTCTGTTCTGGTCAGTCCTGGGGAAGAGCAAAAAAGAACCACGTGAACGAAACACTCATTTGTCCTGCATGACATTTGATGTCTGATTGACGAACACACATATTAGAGAGTTTTGAAAGAAAAACAAAACATAGCTCGAGTGAAAGGCTTTCGTTTTTGATGACAAGGTCAGCATGTTTTGACGTGTTCCTTGTTTTTTTCTGGGGAAAGAGGTGGGTGGGTGGGGTGGGGGGGGGGGGGGAGGGCAACCAAAATAAACAAATGGGTTTATGAATAAACTGGTGAAATAGATAAGGATGTATCTGGTCGGCTGGGCTATAATTAAACTGTAACCGGCGTCTCCTTTCATCAACGTATATTTTCCTAGCTCACATTAAGGATTTGAAGAGGAGGAACATTTACATGTGCATATATGCTCACATATGTATATGTATGTATGTTTGTGTGTCATGTGCGTGCGAATGACAAGTGATTTTTATTTTTAAACAGATTATGAAATTCTGAAAAATCTGTAATTTTACCTGGTGAAAATGTTCGATTAGATTCTACAAGAGGCATCTGTTTCAGGTATTGTGGCCAATCAGGAAGGATCATTCTTGTAATCACCTCCTGTACGTCTCAATGCTTGAGTGTTAGTCGACAAATGGTCATTTAAATCTATGTTTTGTTCATTCCAATTTACTAGATATCAATGTGTGTGCCTTTATTTTTTCCCCCGTTTACAATAAGTTGAATCATTAAGTAGATACCAATGGGTGCTCATTCAGATGGACCGCAGGTGTGTGGTATTGGACATGTGTATATGTTCTTTTAATATTTTTTTTCCCTATACAAACTTATATATCTCTGACTTAACATCAAACAGCAAGTCAATTTCGGCGATGTGTTTACATTTGGGTCACTTTTTTTTTGTAGTTGTACAAAGTCAGATAATCACTGTTGAATTTTTGTTTCTGTTCCATCGACAATCTTTCAGTTGATGACAAAGAGCAAGTATGTTTTGTTCAATATTGCAGTATTGTTTTTTTACTTCCCCTCCACAATGGAACTGGTATTATTATTAGCGTTATTATGCCATGTTAAAGTATTTTCTGACATATAGTTAGAGCCAAAGTTCAGTGGTAAGTCCTGGTTCATTTGACTCAGGTCGTATATATGCCTGACTCATCAAGTCCAAGTGAAATCCAGACTATTGATTTTGTCGTATTTATCTTATATTTTACGGCCGTTTTTTGTTTTGTTTTTGTTTTACTTTGCTTTGAAAGTCAATCTGTGCTGTAACAAAATGATAAGACTACAACAACAACAAAAACCCGAAATCTGGGTAGAGACGGAGAGAAAATGCATACTACTGTACCTTCACCATCCGATTATTCTCCACATTTTTATCATAGATCGTGCTTTTTTTTTTAAATCTGAAACCAGCCTAAAACTACGGGCAAGAAGATGTGTCACTCCCAGCAGCAAGCCGGCCTAATAGTGTGTTTTCTTGGCGAAGGGCTGCTTGCATGTTGGGCGTTCTGTGGCTAGCTGGCTTGCCTTGCATGTTGGGCGTTCTGTGGCTAGCTGGCTTGCCTTGCATGTTGGGCGTTCTGTGGCTAGCTGGCTTGCCTTGCATGTTGGGCGTTCTGTGACTAGCTGGCTTGCCTTTGTAGCTTCTTGATATTCGCTCGGCAGCCAGGACTGGCTGTATCTTAACGGAGGAACCACGTCATGGGTGGTGGCGTCATGAGTGGTGACGTCATGAATGGCGTACACACGACCAATGATGACATCCAAATCAGACTTCAGAGTTGCTTCTGACTCCGACGCGCGGCAAGACTAAAGTGACGTGTTCTAATCAATAAAGCGGCATTCCAGCTCCGAGTCTGATGTTGTGGAATGACGGATTCATCACATCGGAACAACCTCTCATCAGACCTTTTTCTTCTATCTCTTGGCAATAAAGAAATGCCAGAGAGTCCTCATGCCGCGGGAGATTCTGCCAACTAGCGAGATATGGAGATATGTCAGCAGAAATAAGAGACAGCTGACTTGAGCTTCGCTTTCATCGCTGGTCGTCGCTGAATCGTCGAAGTGCGGTTTCTGGTTTGTAGACAATACACCCTTCTGTGAAGACTTTAACCATGAAGTGGGTGACCTTGCCGTGTCGGTGTAGTATCCCCTAGTGGACAGAATGACCACGATGCTCAAACACGTCGACCGGCGCAGCTCCACGTCCATAGGGCTCAGTGGTTAATGCACTGGATTTGAGTCTTCAAGGTTCGTGTACTCTGCAAGGTTGCATAACTTACCAAACCATGACAGACACGGTTGAAAATGTTAGAACATACGGCTCATTTTCCTTACCTAAACCATTGTGGACACACTAGTCCATTGTGTGACTTACAAAGCCATTACAGACCTCGCAGAAAGTAGCACTATTCCATCTATTGGACGCTGAACTAACCAAAGCGTGGTGGACACTCTGGAGTGTGTTCTCTACGAGGTCGACTGACAGGTTAATGGGGACACGTTGGATTTTTTTTTCCGGGGTGAGGGGTGAGGAGGGGTGTTAAACTGACCTGTTACAAACCATTGTGATACCTGTGTGATTTGAGAGAAACGAGAGAAAGGGAGACATGTGAATGCAAAACTAAAGAAAAAAAAGCCCAAGTGAAGAGGAACCCCCTGGAAATACACCGGATTGTACAGGAGCCTACGACCTGCTGGAGTAGCTGGCTGCCTGCAGGCCACACTGTGAGGAAGTTTCTAGACGTGTGGTCTTGGGACAGCTGTTTGATGATTGCACAGGAGCCTACGACCTGCTGGAGTAGCTGGCTGCCTGCAAGCCACACTGTGAGGAAGTTTCTAGACGTGGTGGTCTTGGGACAGCTGTTTGATGACGTGGCAAGGCGTGGACACGGCACGACCCGCACATGGTCACGTGGACACCACGTTCCCTCTGCCCTGCCCACAACTGTGTCGGAATCAGTCTGACCTCGGAGACGTTGTGTCTTGCACACCTTGCCAGCGATGAATCGGTCTGACCTTGGAGACACTGTGTCTTGCACACCTTGCCAGCGGTGAATCCGTCTGACCTCGGAGACGTTGTGTCTTGCACACCTTGCCAGCGATGTTAGCGATCAGTTCCTGCGATGGGATGTCAGCAAAACCGTAACTGTTGTGGTGAAAGCATCTCCAGACCTTTGTGTTGATGGCTTGAATGAGTCACGCTACACCAGTTGATTAACGGTTTACTGACGCAATCATCGTCTGTGTGTAACTTCAGGGCGTGGAATGTACCATAGCGTCTTCTTGCACAGGTACTGCTGGTATCATTGTGAGCCGGACCATACTTCTTTCCCCGACTGAAGGGTGTGCTCATTTGTGCCAGAACGGTTCTTCATCCTCGGTACTCGGTGCTTATAACTGTGTGACGGAACAGACCTCTTCCCAGATGTTGGTTATACATCTGAGGTGCCAGAAGAAACTCTTTTCCCACCTGGTGATTATGCATTGGACTGTGCCAGACAAAGCTTCTTTCCAGATACTGGTTATGCATTTCAGTGTGATAAAAAAAAGACTTTGCCTCGATATTGGGAATAAATCAGATCGTGCCAAGCCTACCTCTTCACAGGTACGGTGTCTAAACCAGTGTGTGCTGAGCCTATTTTTCCCAGATGGCGGATATGCAGGTGTTGTGCATGAAGAGAAGGGGTACAGCACGCACAAGCCAGTCCTGTGAATTATGTTCAATGACGTAAAAAAAAACAGAACCAGAGAACCTACACTGTATACAAAGCAGTATGAATTGTCTTCAGTTTGTTGTGTGTGTGTGTGTGTGTGTGTGTGTGGTGTGTGGTGGTGTGGTGTTTTTTTAATGTTTAAGTGCAAAAAAGCCGTGAGAATTTTCTTTGAAAAGCAAGATGTACTACATGGCATAAAAAGCAGCATGGATTATTTTCAGTGCGGGAAGAATAAGATACACTGCACTGTGCTAGAAAACAGTATGAATTATCAGTTGTTTAACGTGCCAAAAGTATGCAGCTCAGGAGGGAACGGGGGTGGGGGCGGAGAGGGGGAGTCGGGGGAATGTTGTTTAGCTCTGCAACACCTGATCGGGTGAACCCAATCTTCGGGTACCCCAGTGACTTTATTTGTGCTGATGGTCAATCCTTTAAAACCAGCATGGACAGTCCAAGACGCCAAAGGGTCACATGGTGTGAACACACCATTCGCACGAACACCGACGCAGACCTTCAAATTCAATCCTCCATACTCCAAACCCCAACATGCTAGTATTTAGACTGTGCCAATGAATATGTCTACGGGTGGCTAGTATTTTGACTGTGCCAATTACCGGGTGGCTAGTATTTTGACTGTGCCAATTACCGGGTGGCTAGTATTTGACTGTGCCAATTACCGGGTGGCTAGTATTTTGACTGTGCCAATTACCGGGTGGCTAGTATTTTGACTGTGCCAATGAATATGTCTACCGGGTGGCGTCAGTGCTGTTTTGAATGGAACCCCCCCCCCCCCCCCTCCCCTGCCTCCCCACACTCCAGCTCACACACTTTCATGAGGTAATAATTCCTGTGGACCAGATCCCCCATGGCGGCTACAGATCTGAATCTTCAAAGCGGTTGTCGGCTACAGATCTGAATCTTCAAAGCGGTTGTCGGCTGCAGATCTGAATCTTCAAAGCGGTTGTCGGCTGCAGATCTGAATCTTCAAAGCGGTTGTCGGCTACAGATCTGAATCTTCAAAGCGGTTGTCGGCTACAGATCTGAATCTTCAAAGCGGTTGTCGGCTACAGATCTGAATCTTCAAAGCGGTCTACAACTGACAGAATCCGGATGCAAGCAAGAACATGTTTGTCGCACCAAACTTGGATCTCTGTACAAACCCTTACCTCAGAAATCCCTCAGCCAGTTGCCTACTTTACTGGCGTGATCACTGGAGCTCTTACCTCAGAAATCCCTCAGCCAGGTGCCCACTTCATTGGCGTGATCCCTGGAGCTCTTACCTCAGAAATCCCTCAGCCAGGTGCCCACTTCATTGGTGTGATCACTGGAGCTCTTACCTCAGAAATCCCTCAGCCAGGTGCCCACTTCATTGGCGTGATCCCTGGAGCCTGCTGCTGCCTGGATGCAGGCTGTAGAAGAGCCAGACATGTGCACACAGCAGTCCAACTGCAGCAGCTGCAATCTGTAGAACTAACATGTGAGAAAGTCTTGACTGAATGGGGACAATGTGTTTATTGGTTATCGTCCTTTAGTAGATGTTCATGACAGCCTGATGAACAGCTTGGACAGATCCAACAACACTCTGTCCTCTTGCTTCCCCTTCCCCCTCACCCCAGCATAGAAGTGTTACAATCAGCCCATCCCATATTTTTTTTCTCCACCCAGGGCTTTCTCGGTTCGTCACCGTGAGGTCTACCCTCCACTGTACCCTGTGCAATGAATCGGGACAGACCGTGAGGTCTACCCTCCACTGTACCCTGTGGAATGAATCGGGACAGAGTCATGGGAGAACCATGTCCTCCCTACATTGCACCCTGCAGAATTGACTTGGGTAGAGATTCATTGAAATACATGTCCACCTGCCACTGTACCATGTGGAATGGTCTTGGGTAGGGAGTCATGGTGAGGTACATGTCCACCCTCCACTGTACCCTGTAGAATGGTCTTGGACAGGAAGTCATGGAGAGATACATGTCCACCTTCCTTTGTACCTTGTAGACAGGTTTTGGGCAGGGAGCCATAGAAAGATATATATCCCCTCTCCATTAAACCCTGTAGAATGGTTCTGAACAGCGAGTCATGACAAGATACATATCCACTCTCCACTATACCCTGTACAATGGTCTTGAACATGGAGACATTGCTAGATACATATCCACCCTTCACTGTACCCTGCAGAACGGTCTTGGACAGGGAATCACGATGAGGCTTATATCCACCCTCCACCGTACCCTGTAAAATGGTACTTGACAGGAGGTCATTGGGAGAGACATTCCCGTATCAGACAATTTTGAGAACGGCAAGACAGTCTCATCTGCCGCTGTGTGTATGGACTTGAGGATGGTCCTGGCAGAAGATGCGAGGAATCCGTTTATGTGTTCATCACTGAACTCTTGGATATTTTCTGCAGATCTGCTGTCAAATGTCTAATTTAGCATCCATCAGAAAAAGGTGGGTTTCGTGACTGGAACATATCAGTAAGCATTACCTGGTAAAACCTAGGGTCCACCAGGAGTGTCCAATGACAGCAAAGTATCCCAATCTCTTGTGACGTGGTTCAGAAAGCCATTCTCTGTGTTTGATGTCTGTATCTTCTTGTTTCTGTAGTCGAGCAGGAACTTGTCTGTTCAGTCACTCCGAGTGCTCTTGGTGACGTTCTGTAAGAGGAACCCTTGACTGATGCAATCGTCCCGCTCCACAACAAAGTGAAGAGAGGTTTTGATGGTGTTCATGTTTGCGCCAAAATTACCTATATCAATTCCTCGCGCTTAACCCGCTCTGACGCATGTCATTGTGCTCTGACTGGTGCATTTGGTTTTTGTTAGTGGATTTGTTATCGTTCATGTTGTTGTTCATAATCAAGCAGGAATCATTTGTGTTTTAGTGACAGGTATGATGAAGTCCTCCTAGTTGGTACGTTGATTTCAGAATCCATGACATTTCAATCCTTCTGCTTTTTTTTTTGCTTTTTTTGTATTACTGACTTTTTGATTGTGTGCGTTTGACCCATTTTGGTTGATAAATTTATTTTTTGCATTTTGTGCAGTCATGGGTTTTCCTTGTTTTCTTTTCAACATGGGATGAAGTTAGCCAGATCATGTGGACATGTCGGCATTTTTAAGTTCTCGGACAATCGGTTGTATGTGAATGTACAAACGATTTGTTTGTATTTGTTCTTGTTCAAAGAGCAGTAAGTGACGGTGGGCCACGCTCCAGGAGACTGGATCAATATTTGCTCCTCAGGTTTGGCACTGTCTTGGAGATCATGTTGTTGCTGTCTTAGACTCGTGGTTTGAAAATTACTTGGGTTGATTCGGTGATTGCTTAGGTTTGTTCGTTTGTCTGTCTGTTTGTTATTTGCCTATCTGTTTGTTTGTTTGTTTGTCTGTTTGTTTGTCTGTCTGTCTGTGTGTGTGTTTGTTTTTTGTCTGTCTGTTTGTTGTTTGTTGACTTTTATCTTGCAAATTCAAATACCGTTGAACTCGACAGCATTCACTGACGATTTTTTTTTTAATTATTGTTTTTTTGCATGTATGTCTGAATCTTGTTGTTGTGTGTGTGTGTGTGTGTGTGTGTGTGTGTGTGTGTGGTGTGTGTGTGTGTGTGTGTGATTTTTGTTCATGTGTTCTTTTGGCTTCCGGGCATCCTTAAAACATATTCCATCTCTTTGTGTACTTCTAAGATCTACCATCTCACTTGCTGTCTCCGAGATAAAGGTCAAAGGTCATTGTTATGAGTAAAACGTGCTCACCATTATGACTCACGAATGCAGATAACTCGTGAATGCATGTCACTGTCACCTATGTGTGCGCGCACAATTCCTGGAATCTGACTCTGTCACAGGTGATGGATACTATTAGCGTTCGTCGCGTCAGTAGTGTACAACACTCGGGATGCCATCGTTCGGCAGGTGGTGGGCAGTTTTCTGGTAGCCTGTACTCAGCAGCCCGCTGGGGTTATTGTGGCCTGTTGATATGTAGGTCTATATGTTGACATGGCTGTCACACAAAGGACAACAATTATGAGCATGTCATGATTTTCCTATCGCGCACATCAAACATTCGCAGTAACACACACCCCACACACACACACACACACACACACACACACACACACACACACACACGCACGCACGCACGCACGCACCAGCACGCACCACGCACCACACACACACACACACACACACACACACACACACCACGCACGCACGCACGACGCACACGCACACACACACACGCGACACGAACCACACACACACCACACACACACACACACACACACACACACACATTGAACGATAGATAACTACCAAACAAGCGGAGTAAATAAACACTCAACTGCGAATAAAAGTATCAAGAACGGTCAAAGTCTCAAGACACACCAACTAAGAAAAGATCTGGGGTTAAACATAAAAGAACCAAACACCTGGAAATAACTTCTCATCCTGAAATGACTCGACCAATTCACAAAGTAGTCGGTCATAACATTTGGATGGAAGATGGAACCAGCTGGTTACGAGGTAGTGGGGAGGGAAGGGGAAATGGGGGATGAGGGGGGGGGGGGGATGAAAATGCTGTAGTTCATATTACTGAAATATCTAGCAGACTATTCATACTCACAAACGTCACTAACACAAGGTCTGTTGGTCTCGCCTGGCCATGTATGCATCACACAACCTGTTTATTATCACCACCCTGCTGATCTTCTTGGGAAAAAAACAAAAAAAAACATTGAGGCCAATAAACTTGTTCCAAACGCAGCTATATTCTGTCTTGCTATTTATCACCAGTTCAGATGTGAAATATAACGGAAGAACAGACGTGTTTGGCAGCTCTTTCTTCTTGTTAAATGCCACCAACATCTTTTCTTCTTCTTGTAGTTCAGTGCGCGAGAGTCTAGCGCAGCCTTCCCAATTTTCCAGTGACAAAATGCTGTATATTTGCGATGTGTCGTTGGGGAGGAAGGGGGGGAATGAGACAGAGAGGGGGTAAATTCACTCGCAATGCCAATCGAAATCTTAAGGTTTGCTTCCTGAAGTTCTGGAAGAAGGAGGCTTTCCCTTGTGTGGGGTTTCGGGTCGAATCTTGGGCAGCATTGGTAAGAGATTTGTTGTTGGTCTCACGGGCCAACATTATGCAGATCTCCTAGTGAGTATACAGATATCTTTCACTGTGTGTCAGTGCCCATGTAGAAGATGAATTACTCGCGTTGAACATCTGTTGAATGCATTCCAAGGTTCGAGGGGAAAGAGAGGGGGAATAAAAGAAAAATAGAACAATATCTAACATGTTCTGTCACAGAGACCAACTGGTTGGGGGGGGGGTGGGGGGGAGGGGGATGGGGTTGCAGAATTTCCGGAACCACCCTCCCCAACCCCCTCCCCCCATTACCCCACTCTACTTCTTTTGTCCGACACCCATCTCCATCTCCTGTCCGCTTCCCCTGCCCGTATTCCGAGAAATAAGAAATCCAAAATGATTCCATATAGCACATCCCCCCTTTTCTTTCCTTTTGTTTTTTGGGGGGCGCGGGGGGGGGGTGGGGGAAGGGGGCTTAGAGATTTTGCAAGCTAGATTACTTACCCGAGCCAAAAGACGGAATCCTTAACCCAGCTAAGTTGAAAAATGACCATCAGATAAAAAGAAAAAGTCGATGCACGCGAGAGAAATCCAGCCTCCATATGAGTAGTATTAACACAGAACAATGGTGATGTGGAGGGGATTGGTGGGGAAACTGATTCATATCCACGAGGGTTTCTACATGTTGACGGTATCTAGCAGTTTGGGCAGTGCAATGAGAACACTGTAGGAAACTCTAGCCGAAGTTTGTTGTTTGGGTTTCTTTTTTAATGATGTTCCCAACAATGCTTTGGTTCATGCTATTCTTGTGGTTTCTTCTGTAAGATGACGACATTTGATTTTTTTATATTCTGCTTCTAGTGTGTTCGGTTTTGAAGCCTTCCAAAAATAGCTTCCCGGATTTGTATGTTTTGTGTGTCGTTGATCTTTTGTTTTTCGTTGATTTTTTTTTTTTGAGTTGAAAAAAAAACAACTGTGTTTAACGTGATTACTATTTGTTTTTTGTCAGAAGCTGCAATAGTGTTGAAAGACCAAAAAATGGGATACTCCTTTGAATATATTGTGTGCCACAGTTTATTTTACTTTATACACAATGGCTGTAAAGCTGACCCACCCAGTTCGATGCCGATATGTTGTTCAAGACTAGCTTGTACCGAGTGTTTTGGGTCCAAGCTAACTCATCATATCTAGTACATGTGTGAACGTCCACCAACTGAACAGTCAAGCTGCAATGTTCAAGTCTAGCTGTGCAAGCGGGTTTTTTTTCCCTCATCGTTTTCTTATATTTCTGCGTTTCCTTTTTCTTTTTTATTTTTGTTTATCTCTTTGTTGTTTTCCTGACTGCATTGTAATGACACCAGCCACAATCTCAAAACCTTGACAGTTTCTAACCACTTGTGTGTGTGTGTGTGTGTGTGTGTGTGTGTGTGTGTGTGTGTGTGTGTGTGTGTGTGTGTGTGTGTGTGTGTGTGTGTGTTATCGTTCTGAGTTGACGTGTTGCTGTTTCTTGCAACAGTTCGTTGTTTTTGTCCGATGCACGCGAATTTCAAAGATTTTTTTTTTTTCAAAAGAAGCCCATCTTGTGTCCTGCCATTTGGTGTAGGTAACTGACGGTTTTTGGTTTCTTTGTTTGTTTTCAAAAGAAATGACGTCTTGGCCAGACCTTTCCGTTTGACGTCTTGGCCAGACCTTTCCGTTTGACGTCTTGGCTAGACCTTTCCGTTTTGTTTTGTTTTTCCGCCAAAACACATTATTTATGCCAGGTGCAATGTTGCCGTCCTTTTTGTTTGTTTGTTTTCTTTGTTTCTTTGTTTCGTTTTGTTTTTAGATAGAAAGAAGAGTTTAGCGCTTGTGTGTGTATGTGTGTGCGTGCGTGCGTGCGTGCGCTTACTCACAGTCACGCAAAAAAAAAAAATGTCGAAATCTCTGAAGTTAGTCATCTTCCATTTTCCGTATACTGTGACGAGCGCATACACATAGGCACTGGTCTGATCACCGCTACGCTTTCACATGCGCGTTTGCACGCGCTAACGCATTGAGGACTATCCAGCACAACATGTCCGTGCCGGTGCGAAAAAGTCTGAAAATAGAAAATATCTACAACTGTAATTAACGAATATCCCATGATGACAGCTCTGGCTTTCTAAATAAAACAGAGAGAGAAGATGTCCTTAACGAATATCCCATGATGACAGCTGTGGCTTTCTAAATAAAACAGAGAGAGAAGATGTCCTTAACGCTGTGGCTTTCTAAATAAAACAGAGAGAGAAGATGTCCTTAACGCTGTGGCTTTCTAAATAAAACAGAGAGAGAAGATGTCCTTAACGCTGTGGCTTTCTAAATAAAACAGAGAGAGAAGATGTCCTAACATCCATGATGACAGCTGTGGCTTTCCAAATAAAACAGAGAGAGAAGATGTCCTTAACGCTGTGGCTTTCTAAATAAAACAGAGAGAGAAGATGTCCTTAACGCTGTGGCTTTCTAAATAAAACAGAGAGAGAAGATGTCCTTAACGAATAAACCATGATGCAGCTGTGGCTTTCTAAATAAAACAGAGAGAGAAGATGTCCTTAACGCTGTGGCTTTCTAAATAAAACAGAGAGAGAAGATGTCCTTAACGCTGTGGCTTTCTAAATAAAACAGAGAGAGAAGATGTCCTTAACGAATAACCAAGATGACAGCTGTGGCTTTCTAAATAAAACAGAGAGAGAAGATGTCCTTAACGCTGTGGCTTTCTAAATAAAACAGAGAGAGAAGATGTCCTTAACGCTGTGGCTTTCTAAATAAAACAGAGAGAAGATGTCCTTGCGCGTTTGAAGTTCATTTCCCTGTTAGTTTGCTTTCTGTCGTTGTTGTGGCGGTGGCGGGTTTTGTTTTCCTTCTGGTTTGGTTTTGTTTTTTGGTGTGTGTGTGTGTGTGTGTGTGTGTGTGTGTGTGTGTGTGCGTGTGTGTGTGTGTGTGTGTGTGTGTGTGTGTGTGTGTGTGTGTGTGTGTGTGTGTGTGTGTGTGTGTGGTTAATGAATGAAACTATTTCTTGTGGTTCACGTTTACAGACTTTTTTTTTTTTTTTTAATTCTTTGAATTTCTGCTGACTGAAAACAACAAGCAGACTTCCTCCACACAAAACCATTCATCAGGAAATTAAATGTTGGTGCGTTTTCTGTGCTGAATGAGGAGTTCATTCCCTTAGATATACAAATCTTGAAGATCACTTCAGTCTCCGTTGTTTTAGCTGCATATTCCACACGGACGCGCCCCACAATAAGATGGATTCGTCGTCTCTGGTTGCATATTTTTTGTCCGCTAATTTGCGTTAAAATCGGGTTTGCATAATCCTGTATACAGATAAACGAGCAAACAAAGAGACCTGGCAGAAACCTTGACATATACAGCGAGAAACCTTGACATAGACAGCAGAGAAACCTTGACATATACAGCGCAGAAACCTTGACATACACAGCGGAGATAAATGAAAAACGAAAACAGAAACGAGTAAACTCGAGACGTTTTAATAACTAACAAATGACGTGGAACACTTTTTTTTTTATCCTCCTTCCAGTTCTGAAATGTACACCCATACTCGAAGAAGTACTGTTTCTGTTTAAAAGGTTTTCGAATGCTTCACAAACAAGCCATTCTCGATCAGAAGAACAAAACAAAACAAAATAAAGCAAAATTATACATATCAATGTTCATCATTTACCTGATTTCAGTTTTCATATCAATGAATTCAATGTCAGCGAATGTTCTACAAATACACGGGTGGGCCTGCTGAACGCTCTTTTTTTTTTTTTTTTGTTGGTTTGCTGTTGTTGTTGTTTTTTGTTTCTGTTTCCTTTAAAAGATGAGCCCATCATAATGATTGACAGAGTGAATCTGACTGTGGTGACGTAGAATTTTGTGACTGGAACTTGGAAGAATAAATTGTTGTTGTTGTTGTTTGTTTGTTTTTTGTTGTTGTTGTTGTTGTTGTTTTAAGCAATTGTTCCCAGTAACAAGTGTCTACTTCTAACAAGTGTCTACTTCTCTTTTTTTTTTCTTTTTTTTAGGGAAAGGTAGGATGGAGTGTTCTTTTGTAGTTTGTTTTCTCATTTTCCCCCTGTTAGTTTGTTTGTTTCTTGTAGTTGTTTTAATCTGTGAGTCGCACATTTTATTCAACTTTTCGATGACATATTGGCGTTTCTTCATAAGAACATTAGTGACCAACTTGGTAAACGTTAACTAACTGACCAAAATACAGTGTGAATATTTACAGTGTGGGAACGATTCTCCTGTTTAATCCTTTGTTAATACCCGCGCATATGTGTATGTGGGGGTGGGCGTGAGTGGGGAGGGAAGGGGGTGGGGGTGTTGGACGGAGGGAGTTGTGAGGTTGATTTTATAAAATGATTTACACCTGGATAATTTATAGTAACATGTCTGTGTCACATACACTGTTTTAACTACTGTGTTCCCCCAACCGAAGGACAGAATATTATTGTATCACTTGGGCTGATTTTCTTTAAACCTCTTTGTTGATACTAAAACGCACTTGGACGTGCCTGCTATCTTCTCATCTTTGTTCTGCTACGATTTTCAATGTACTACCGGCTCTGAACCTAGTGGTAAATTTTGATATGCAATATCCTGAGGAAAAAAAAAACAAAACCTTGAACTGAAAATGACTCCACGCTGGGGTTTGGTTTGTTTTGTGTTTTGCTCATTGTTTGTGCTCTTGTGGTTTTTTTGCCAGGGGAGGGGGGGGGGGAGGGGGTGAACGTGGGATAGGAGGGAGGGAAAGAGCAGTAGTGCCGTCTCCTTTGTTTTATTCTACAAGCAAGCGATTCTAGGTAGGAACTCTGTGTGTGTGTGTGTGTGTGTGTGTGTGTGTGTGTGTGTGTGCGTGCGTGCGTGCGCGTGTGTGCGTGCGTGCGTGCGTGCGTGGCGTGCGTGCGTGCGTGCGTGCATGCGTGCATGCGTGTGTGTGTGTGTAGCTGATTTGGAGGGCGTCATTTTTGTTGTTGTTGTTGGTTGGTTCTTTTTCTATATTTATTTTGGTGATATTCGATTTTTTCTTTTATTCTGTTTTTCTTTTCTTATTTATTTTTTTTTTTAGACATCCAACCAATCAAAACATTTTTTTTTAACCAGTACTGTTTTAAGATCGATTTTGTGGTCAACAAAGTAAATCATGAGAGACCCCGTTAGTGTATTATATACAATTATAGAATAATTATCCGGCATGGTTATCTGAGAGACATATTACATTCTGCCACTGGAAATAAAAGAATGGACAAAACAACCCATAAAGAACAGCTGTAAAAAGAAAAATGTGTCGACGCTCTGAACGAAAGAACTCGACACGTAACAATATTTTTTTATCGAAATGATCTTATATTTTGTATGTTCATGCTGCGAAATCCTGGCCGACCCCCTTCCCAATGATAGCATACTCTGGGAAATGGTTCATTGTCAATGTTATTATTTACGGCGGTGCTATGATTATTGTTGGTATCATTATTATTTCACTATCGTCGATATCATTATTACATTATCAAGACGATAATGGTCTTACACACACACACACAGACACACAGACAAACACACACGCGCGCCGCGCCGCACACACAGATACAAGAGAGAGAGAGAGAGAGAGAGAGAGAGAGAGAGAGAGAGAGAGAGAGAGAGAGAGAGAGACTGACACATACAAAGAGCGCCTTCAAGTAGAATAGTATTGGAAAGTGGAAGATCATTATCAATCCGTATGGTGTAAAAGTGGAATCCCCCCCCCCCCCCCACCTCCCCCTTTCACTGCCTATCTGTCTGTCTGCCTGTCTGTCCTCTCTCGCTCCCGTCTCTCTCTCTCTCTCTCTCTCTCCTCCTCTCTCCTCTCTCTCTCTCTCCTCCTCTCTCTCCCCTCTCTCTCTCTCTCCTCTCTCTCTCTGTGCCATGATTCCATAACCGTCATTGCAAGATAACTCCAGGAAGAGTAGAATGGTGCTGATTGAACATCCTTGTTTCTTGATCGGTCTTTATTGGTTGGTTACCAAAGACAGGCTCAATGCACCTCCAGACTGTGACAGAGGTTTCATGTCTATTGGGATGTCACCTCCAGACTGTGACAGAGGTTTCATGTCTATTGGGATGTCACCTCCAGACTGTGACAGAGGTTTCATGTCTATTGGGATGTCACCTCAAAGACTGGTGACAGAGGGATCGGGCTATTGGGGGATGTCACCGTCCAGATGGGGAGGGGTTATGTCTATGGGATGTCACCTCCAGACGTGACAGAGGTTTCATGTCTATTGGGAGTCACTCCAAGCTGTGACAGAGGTTTCATGTCGTTTGGGATGTCCCTCCAGCTGTGACAGAGGTTTCATGTCTTTGGGATGTCACCTCCTCGTGACAGAGGTTTCATGTCTATTGGATGTCACCTCCAGACTGTGACAGAGGTTCTCATCGTCTATTGGATGTCGACACAAGAAGGAGAAGGAAAGGGACGGGGGGGGGGGGGGGCGACAGGGGGGGGGGGGAGATGGGTTCAAAAGCTTTGCGATTGATGTCACTAACACAAGTCGATCTTTGTCTCTGTGTCTGTTTGTCTGTCTGTTGTGTCTGTCTTCTCTCTCTCTTCTCCTCTCCTTCTCTCTCTCTCCTCTCTCTCTCTCTTCGCACCACCACAACACACCACAACACTCACACCACAACCACACACACACACAACACACCGTGTGTGTGTGTGTGTGTGGTGTTGTTGTGTGTGGTGTGTGTGTGTGAGTGTGTGTGTTGTTGTGATGTGTTCTGTTCCTTATTTGTTTCTGTTTTTTATTTATTTGTATTTTTTTTATGTTGAGTTCTCTTTTGTTTTTGTTCTCACCCTCCTGTCTGTGTGTTTTGTTTTGTTTTCTTTTCATTGACGGTTGTTTATGGAGCAAATCCTTTTTGTAAGAGTCATACCTCTGGTTCATTCAGCCGTATGAATTAGGGAGAATGATAGAGAGGTGATGGGGGCTGAATCAGGGAGAATCATAGAGAGGTGTTGGGGCTGAATCAGGGAGAATGATAGAGAGGTGATGGGGCTGAATCAGGGCGAATGATAGAGGGTGATGGGGGCTGACAGAGAATGATAAGAGTGAGGCGATCAGGAGAATGATAGAGAGGTGATGGGGGCTGAATCAGGGAGAATGATAGAGAGGTGATGGGGGCTGAATCAGGGAGAATGATAGAGAGGTGATGGGGCTGAATCAGGGAGAATGATAGAGAGGTGATGGGGCTGAATCAGGGAGAATGATAGAGAGGTGATGGGGGCTGGCTGGGGAACGGGAATGGGTTCATGTTTCAGGGAAATTCCATTTTTAGACAGCGGGTAGGGAAGGAAATGCTGGTCATCGGATGCAGAATTCTCCGTTCCTTCTGAACATCTTTGTCTTTGGGCACTGGATTCCATAGTGTTCATCTGTTACTTGGCACTGTATTACGTGCTAGTCATCAGAATGATGGAAGTCCATGATGCATATTCATTTTATAATGGCGAGCACGCGCATTAATTGTGCGTGTTCACCAGATTTCGCGCTTTTCTCTGTTGTCCGGGAAACTTTCAACGTTGAATTGACAACTGCATGGGAAAGTTTTGACGCAGATATCTGTTTAGCGGTGGATGTGTATGTGTACATCTTGTGCTCATATGCTTTCGACGATCAAGAGTTTTGAGATGTCCAAGGATGGTGAATTGGGAAAGTGGATAAGGGAAGCAATTCTTGACAGACTAACTTGCTGATTGATGAGTTAGCTCCATGTTAAGTGTCTGACGCGAAACAGAATGGCTGAAGATGACAGACACTGATTTTTCTCTGTGTGTGTGTGTGTGTCTGTGTGTCTGTGTGTCTCTGTGTGTGTGTGTGTGTGTAACTATCAACCATATTCGTCTCCGTCGGTCTTCATAGCAAGTACTCTTATACGCTTATTGACAGTAAGAAAATAGTTAACTGATGTTTCAACAAACACCGGTCTTTTGCATTCTCCACTGCTGGGAATTTCAAGGAACATTTTTGTTAATCCGATTGTTGAATTAATTATTTATTTCCCTTTTATTACAAAGAATAATGTTTGTTGAATTTAATTATTTATTTCCCTTTTATTTCAAAGAATAATGTGTACCTTGTGATCCCTAACTGTGTGAAAGATAATGTGGTAATGAATTGTCTGTTTTCTATAAGCAGTTGTTGTTTCATAAACTGGCCTTTCGAACGTTGTGTGTGTGTGTGTGTGTGTGTGTGTGTGTGTGTGTGTGTGTGTGAAGACACGTTGGTAGCGTTGGCCAGTTCTTCTATCCACCAAAAGACGAACAAGGAAAACAAATCATAATTGCAAGCTAGCTTGGAGAACCTTGTTACGTATACATGTACATATTGTAGGGAACGTTTACTATTGCTGAAGAAGGAATCAATAGAACGAAGCTGAAGATAATCAATATGCGGTGCTTTTTTCCGCTTTGTTGGATGAAATATTTCCTTCCTTCTGTCTGTCTTTTATTTCAATCGAATTTTGTTTGTTTGAACTATGCATGATTCGAACATAGAACCTGCCATTTTTCGTTTTCCTGGCAATTGCCTTCTAGATAAGGGTGTTACAACTTATACCTGTTCCAACCACGCTGTACCAACCTTCCAAAGGGATGCACAAGACTTGCAGGCAGAGCGAAGGACCTTTCTGTTCACAGTATCTCCTCTGTCCTGCAGCATATCACGGAGTTGAGGTAGCGAAGGTCCTTCTGACATGAACGAATTATTGGTTGAGGCAGGGAACAGTAACTAGTAAACAACGCACAAGTCGGGTAACTCTTGCTCCCATCATGAAACAAATACACGCCTGTAATTCCAATGGAAATCTGCTTACGACACCGAATCGCCTAGCAGATATGACAGCACAGAGCACACAGAACAAACAAAAACATCCCCCCCCCCCCCACCCCCACCCCCACCCCGCAAAGGATGTAGTAAGCAGCATTTCTTTGGAGTTATGGGCGTGTATTTGTTTCATTGTGGGAGCAAGAGTTACCCAACTTGTGTGTTGAATTATTGGTTGCTTCATTTCTAGATTACGAACTTCTGATGAACCATTGTTTTCTCTTTTAATTTGCTCTAATCTGCGGTCTATACACCAGTTGCTAGAGCTCGTGGAGTGACGACGAGCGCCAGATTGATTTTATATCTGTTAAAGATGTAGGGGGAAATTAACTATCTTATCTGACGGGAGAGCACCCAATCTGATTCCTCTTTTCTACAGGGAAAGAATCGACCCAACCCGCAAAAGATCGCTTTTTGGTGATTGACTAATTGCTAGGCCTACTGAACTGCTGGCAAATCGAATGTAGTCATGTCTTTAACTAAATTTTCGCCTATTCTATTGCAAAGCATCGTTAATTTGGATATTAAGGCCGTATTGAAATAAAATGTTTACACGTTACATATCTGAAGAATCGAGAGTAAGGTCATCCATCAACCACAGGCTAATCTATTTCTGTCACAGG
>CM031609.1:86987409-87037409 GCA_018398815.1 Conus ventricosus
GGGTCAGGTTGTGAAATGGGGAAATTGGGTTCAAATTGTTGGGGGCCCTTTTTTTTTTTGGGCGTGTTTTTTTTTTCTTTATTCATTTGGAAATTTTTTTTTTTTGTTTTTTTTTCCTTTTCTTTGTTCAAAATTGTTTGTGTACTTTGGGTTTGTTTGTTTGTTTTTTTTTAAAAATTTGAGAAAATTGTGTTCATTTTTTTTGAGGTCCTTTTTTGTTTTATGTGTCCAGGAAAGCCATTGATTTTTCAGGTGTGGGGGTCTATTTTTTTTTTTTTAATTCTTTTCGGGGGGGGGGGGAAAATTTTCAGTTGTCAAGATTATTTTTTGTTTTGAGGTAAAATTTTTTGGATTGTTTGAGGTCTTTTTTTGTGGGTTTTAAAAATGTTTTTTTTGTTGAAGAAATTTTTTTTCTTTTGGGGGATTGTGTTCGGGGTTGTTACGGTAAATCTTTGTTTTGGATATTTTGGGTTTTTTTTTGGTCGGTTGTGTGCGTGTTTTTGTGCCCCGCGCGCCTTTGGTGTTGTGTGTGTGTGTGTGTGTGGTGGGTGGGGTGTGTGTGTGTTTTGTGTGTGTGTGTGGTGTGTGTGTGTGCGAGGGGGGAAATTTGAGTGAGTGAGTGAGTAGGGGTTTTGATGGTGAGTTTTTTTAATTCTACTTTGGGATATTACACTATAAAAAAAGGAAAAAAGGGGGGGGGAGGGTTTACAAAAGTCGGTTAATTTGACAGGGGAAAACGTTTTTGTTTTTTGCAGAATTTTGGTTTTGGGGGTTAAATTGTTTTTGACAAAATCATGTCGTCACATCCCTTTCGATTTTTTTTCCAAAGAATTTTTAATACTGAACAATGAAAAAAAATTTACGAAGTTAAAGAAGTTTTGGGAACATTCAAATGCTACTTTTTAAAAAAAATTTGGTTTTCCACGAATTCATTCGAAGCTTGAAATTTTAAAAGATGACAAATATCGGGGGACATGAAAAAGATTTCTACTTCTTGGAAGGTGTTCACTGTTTACGCAATTTTTTTTAAAAACGAATTAATTTCTTGGAAAATCAAGTTTTAAAATACTCTCCTGTGGTTTTTTTTAACGCACCCCTCTCTAGCTAATTTTATCTGTGTTTCATTCCAGATATTCCACAGTGTGATGGAAAACCAGCAAAAAGATACCCCAAATTTTCCCTTTTAACAAATAACATGTAAATTATTTCTTTTTTCAAAAAAAAAACTTTTCCCTTTTTTTTGATTTCCCCGTTTTTTTCAAATTTTGAAAATGATTGGAATCAAAGCAACAAAATATATTTTAGAAGCTGTTTTTTGTCACACATAAAAAACAAAAGCCCTAAGAATATCATACAGTTCTGCCAAAAAATGGAAAACCCTTTTCCCCAGAGAAAAGATCTACGAAAATTTTAGGGAATGGGAAAAAAAAAACCGTAAACCCCGCAAATTTAGTCTGAAAAAACGAGCCAGCTTGGGAAAAAACTTCAAATGATATGGAACCCGGTTTAAGGTGTTTTTTTGCTCCATAACATAATGTTTTTCAACCTTCTTCATGTCGGGTTTTTTTTAAATCGAAATTTTGTTGGATTTGCTCCCCAAAAAAAGGGATGCCTTTAAAAATTGGGCCCCTCTGAAAAAATTTCAATATCAAGTTACCTTTTCAAATTTTTTTCATTTTTAAAATCCCTAACAGGGGTTTGGGGGGGTTAGGTGTTGGGGCCCCTTTTAGGAAAAGTCCTTTTTAGAAAATTTTCTAAAAGTATCAGGTTTGACAGAATTTTAAAATAATTCTGGGAAAAATAGCGCCGTTGCCGTTTTCGTTGGGGGGACAGTGGGGAATAAAGTTGCTTCTTTATTTAAATATTTGACGGGCTTTTTTGTGACAGATCTAGAACACCAAATGCTACCTTTAAAAGTTTTAATGTCTATTGACTGTAATTTTTTTCAACAGGGTTTTTTGGGGCATTGAAAAAACCCCTTCCCCTAAATAAGCCCTTTGAACAAACTAAGGAAGTGGCTGAAAATAATAGAGTTTTTGGGGATCTTGAAACCCCCTGGGGTGCATAGATTTTTTTTTGTAGATTTGCCTTTGTCCCTTTCGCACTTACCAAATTTCCCAATTTTGCCCAACCCCCCATTAAAGGGGTGTGTGTGTGTAGTGTGTGTGTGGGTGGGGTGTGTGTTGTTTTGGGGTTTTTTGTGTGTGTTGTGTTGTGTGGGTGTGTACGGGCGTGCGCGCGTGGTTTCGGGGTGTGCGCGTGCAATGAACCCTTTGTTTTTTTTGTTTTTTTTTTGGTTTTTTTTGTGGCTGTTGTTATTTCCCTTTCGGGAAAAAAGGGGTTTTTTTTTAAATTTTTTTAAAAAAAAAACAAATTCCCAAAGGTCAATAACCCAGGCCCTGTTTTGCTTGGTCTGAATTTTTTTTTTTTTTTTCCCTTTTTTTTTCTTTTTTTTTTTTTTTCTTCTTTTGTTTTTTTTTATTTTTAAATTTTTTTTGTTGTTTTTTTTTGTTGTTTTTTATTTCGTTTTTCCTTTCTGATTTGTGGCCTTTTTTTTTACCTTTCGTCCCTTTTTTAAAAAATTTTTTTCTCAAAGGGTTTCTGAACAAACAAAGGAAACTTTTTTTTTTAAAAAGACTGGGGTTTCCCCGTGCATTTCTTCATTCCCCTCCCCTCCTCTCTCTCTCCCCCTCTTCTTTCCCCTCTCTCCCCTCTCTCTATATATATATATATATAATATATATTTATATATATTTTATATTTAAAAATATATTTTAAATAAAGTGTGTGTGTGTGTGTGTGTTTGTTTTGGTGTGTGTCTGTGGGTGTGTGGTGGTGGTTTTGTCTGTGTTTTGTTGTGTGGTTTTGAAGAGAGAGGGAGAGAGAGAGAGAGAGGAGAGAGAGAGAGAAAAAGAGAGAGGAGAGAGAGAGAGAGAGAGAGATTTGTGTAAAATCTGCTCAGGGCTGTGTATATTGTGTTTCGTCTGTACACAAAAATTTAAATGTCTATTTTTTCTTTTGTTTCCCTCGACAACAATTTTTCCCTTGTTTAAAACCCCTTTTTGCCCCCGGGCAAAGAATTGCAAAGGGCGTTTGGGTACCGTTCAAAAGAAAATTTTTTATGCCCCCTCTGTTGTGGAAATCCTCTCTAGGCCTTTGCCCCCCGCCCTCTTTTCCCCCCTCCCCGCTTCCCTTTTTTTTTTCCTCCCCCGGGCCCCTTCCCCCCCCCCCCATGCCCTGCAAACCGGGGAAGTATTCTTTTAGTCCTTTTTGGCTCATTCAAAATTTTTTCCCCGGTTGTTTTATTGTATATTTCCTTCCAACATCCCCCCCAAACCCCCAACCCCCCCTCCCATCCCCCCCCAAACGACGGGAAAATTTTTCTGTGGTATTCTTCGTTTCTTTTAAGAAGAAGAGGGGAGAGAGAAGGAGAGAGAGGAGAGAGAGGGGAGAGAGAGAGAGGGGGAAGGAGAGAGGAGAAAAGCGAGAGAGAAAAGAGCGGGCGAAAGAGGGGAGAGAGCGGGGGAGAGAAAGGAGAGAGATTTTATGTTTTTTTTGTGTGTGTGGGGTGTGTGTGTGGTGTGTGTGTGTGTGTGTGGTTTTGTTTTGAATTAAAAGTCATTGTTTTCCCCCTTTTTTTTGTCGATTTGTTGTTTATATATCTGAGTATGGTTATTTTTTCTTTTTTTTTCCTTTTTTTTTTTTTTTTTTTTTTTTTTGGTGGGTTGTCTGTTTTTGAAAATTTTACATTTTGGGGTATCCCCCCAGCCAGCCCCCTAAATTTCCCCCAAACCGCCCAATTTTGTTTTGTTTTGTTTTTTTTTGTTTTGTTTTTTTTGTTTTTTTTTGTTTTGTTTTGTTTTGTTTTGTTTTGTTTTGTTGGGTTTTTTATTTGTTTTTTTTGTTTGTTTTGGGGTTTTTTTTGTTTGTTTTTTTTTCCTTTTTCTTTTTCTTAAAGTTTCAGTTTTGTTTTTTTTGTAAGTTCAGTTTTGTTCGCGAATGTTTTGCAGGGTTTTTTTTTTTATAATTTTCCCTTTTTTGTTTATTTGTGTGGGTTTTGTTTTTGTTTTTGTTTCGTTTCGTTTCGTTTCTTTCGTTTCGTTTTGTTTCGGTTTTTGGGGGTTTTTTCGTTTTGGTTTGTTTTGGTTTGTTTTGGTTTGTTTTGTTTTGTTTTGTTTTTTTTCGTTTCGTTTCGTTTTTTGTTTGGGTTTCCCTTTTTGTTTCGTTTCGTTTCGTTTCGTTTTTGTTTGTTTTGTTTCGGGGGCGTTTCGTTTGTTTTGGTTTGTTTTGTTTTTTTTTTGTTTTTTTTTGGTTTTGTTTCGTTTCGTTTTGTTTTGTTTTGTTTTGTTTTGTTTTGTTTCGTTTTTATTTTGGGTTTTGGGTTTTTTTTCCCGTGACATCAATACATTCTTTCTGTCAGTTCTACCCGCAAATTTCCCCCAAAGGCCTGAGCACGACAGTTAAGTCTATAGCACCCGCTCGCACGCAAAAAAAACACACACACACACCCAAAACACACACACAAACACCCCACACACACCCACACACACTGCCTTTTTTTTTTTTTTTTTTTTTTTTTTAGGGGGAAAAAGAGGTAAGCGAGTGGAGGGGCATGGGCTTCAGAAGAAATCAGTGTGCCATGCTTTTCATAGTGTTGTGCTTATAAGCTGCAAGGCAGCTTTCGTATGGTGTGTATTATTCGTGGTGTTGCTAGTATCGCTTAGCGCTGCGTTTCTCCTCCTCTCACCTCCCCTCCCCCTCCCTCCCCCGTCTCCCCCAGTCCTTTTCTCCTCCACAGCTTACCCCCCCCCCCCCCTGCCCCGACTGTTTTTGCTACCCTCCTCCTGATTGTTTGGGGGTTATGTTTGTTTGTTTGTTTGTTTTTGTTTTGATTTTGGGTTGTTTTTTTTGTGTGTGTGTTTTTTTCGTTTGTAACCGTGTTAATTTGTTGTTCGTGTTATTGAAATTTTGTTGTTGTTGTTGTTGTTGTTTATTTGTTTGTTGCCATTGGAAAAGATGTCTGCGTGTGATTATTTTCTCTTTCTTTTGTTGTTGTTGTTGTTGTTGTCATTTTAACCAAGTGATGAGAACAGAGTTTTATTCCCGTCCCATGGACATTAGTTCTGGGTGGGTTTTTTTTTTTAATTCTCTCTCTCTCTCTCTCTCTCTCTCTCTCTCTCTCCTCCTCTCTTCCTCTCTCTTCTCTCTCTCTCTCTCTCTCTCTCTCCTCTCTCTCTCGGTGCTTGGTATCATAATAATCATGACAGTATCGTCATTCCTGATTGTCGTTTAATTGTCTGTCTATTGATTGTATTGGTTATACGTAATTAGGAATTTCTTCCTGCCGTTTAATCCGTCAAAACGCACTCCAAAACAAGGATAAACTACTCTGGTACTTTGTTTGACAAGCTGGCCACCCCCTTCCACGCCCCCCCCCCCCCCCCCCCCCGCCCCCCTCCGCCATGTGAGACTACTTCCCTTGCATTCAAATAAAAATGGATGCTCAGCTGCTTAACTATGTTTTTTTCTTTTTTTTTTTTTTTTTTTTTTCTTTTTTTTTTCTTTCCTTCCTTTTTATTTTTTAAAGGAGCTCGGGCGGGGGTGGAGGTGGGGGCGAAAATTGAATCAATGCAGCGGGTTTGTTGTTGTTGTTGTTGTTGTTTGTTTGGGTTTTTTTGGGGTTTTTTTGGTCACTATCACGTTGCTGTGTTATAATGTAAAATCTGTTGTTCAATTACTAGAGAAAAACGTGTGATTAATTTTGTTTAAGGAGTGGAGTACAGAGGAGGGGGGGGGGGGGGGGGTAAAAAAACTGACTCAATGCAGCTGTTGTTTTTATTTCTGTTTTGTTTCATTTTTGCTTTTTGTTACTATCACGTTGCTACGTTATAAAGTTTAAATGTGTTGTTCAGTTGCTAGAGAAAAGCGTGTAATTAATCATCATCATCTTCTTCTTCTTCTTCTTCGTCTTCTTCTTTTTCCTTTAAACGGCCCCCTGTCTTAGCGCGAAGATTCGTTGGCCCGTAGAGAAAAGACTGGGCGGTTTGCGCTTGCGCCCATTGACTCACAAAAGACATGAATCATAAATAAAATATGTGGTGAATATTTAGGGGTGCCAGCCTATTTATGTCCAGCTGTATGCATAGCTGCCGGGAAATTTCCGACATGCTTTTTCAACTCCTGTGAGCAGGAAGCCAAGTCCATCCCTCCTCCCACCCACACCCACACCCACACCCACACCCCTCCCCCCCCCCCCCCAAAAAAAAAAAAAAAAAAAAAAAAAACTCAGCTTAGTGCTACACTCTGCAAGCCAGGAAAATAAACCCAAAATTACCATTCCAGAAGGAAAAGCAAACAAACAAAAAAAGCAAGCACGGGTAACGATGGTAGGGTGGGGGAGAGGAGCGGGGAGGGGGGGGGGAGTCAAATAAGGTGAGTGGTGGGTGTTGGTGAAATCAATTCAGATGTAGGATTCAAGGCGCTGGTAACCATTGCTGAGGATGCTGGCGTGTTTCCCTCGACCTAAATGGCGCGGGATGTGGAGGCAGGGGAGAAGGCAGCTGACGGTATCGTATATATTCGACGATATGGGATTGTCGTCGTAGACAATGCCTTGTTTGGATCTGCTGGAACCGCTTCTGGTGCCAGCAGGATGGTGAAGGCGCATATGGGCGGAGTCGATTTTGTGTGAGGTTCTGACAAAAATGTCAAAAAGAGTCTTCTTCAGTGGACTTTTTTGTTTTGTTTTGTTTCTTCTTTCTTCTTTGCGAGAGACCTGACCGTTTAATGACGTAATAATGTCGTGTGCGCTTGATGTTTGGCGTTCTCTAATGTCAACTCATATATGTATATGATGTATGAATTCTGAATTTATGTTTGTGCAAACCTATATCAACCGAGGGAAAATTGAAAAAAAAAAAAAACCTACATGAACCAGTGATAACAACGGTAGCAACAATAACGACATCAATCATTCATATTGTTATGATTTGTATTGTTGACGTTTTGGTTATAGCAAGTACTACATGGCAGTCAAATGCAGGTGCTTTCTTTTTTTCTGTTGGTTTCTTTGTTTCTTTGTTTGTTGACCTATTTTGGTGTTCAGTCAGTCGATCGTTCGATGTTCTGGATGGCATGATGAACTTGCAGTTGGCGTGGTCTTCGTTGTTGCTTGTTTCTTTGCTCAATGGTGTCTTGAAAACAGAGGTCAATAAACAGACATTGAATATCATCTATACACAGTGTTTTGTAGTGTGTGTGTGTGTGTGTGTGTGTGTGTGTGTGTGTGTGTGTGTGTGTGTGTGTGTGTGTTGTGTGTGCGAGCGCGCGCACGCATGTGCGCGCGCGTGCGTGTGTGTATGTGTGTGTGTGTGCGCGCGTGTGTGTGTGTCTGCGCGCGCACGCGCGCGCGCGCGCGCGTGTGTGTGTGTGTGTGTGTGTGTGTGTGTGTGTGTGTGTGTGTGTGTGTGTGTGTGTCTGTGTGCGCGCGTGCGTGCGTGTGTGCGTTCGCGTGTGACAGAGTGTTGTTGTGGATGCGTGTGTTGTGTGTGATGTGCCTATAATGAAATTCGCATCCTTCTCTTTCTCTCTCTCTCTCTCTCCTCTCTCTCCTCTCTCTCTCTCTCTCTCTCTCTCTCTCTCCTCTCTCTCTCTCTCTCTCTCTCTTTGTCATACACACACACACAAAACACTCACACACACACACACACACACACACACACACACACACACACACACACACACACACACACACACACACACAGGCGCGCCGCGCGTGCGCACACACACACACACACACACACACACACACACACACACACACACACACACACACACACACACACAGACTAACTGGGCATGCACACACCCCGGTCTGCATATAATGCAGACTCACATCGTGCGCCTGGCTCACAACTCTTTCGCCCAACACACATCCACTGTACATTTCGCCCATCCATGCTATAACACACATCCACTGTACATTTCGCCCATCGATGCTATAACACACATCCACTGTATATTTCGCCCATCGATGCTATAACACATCCACTGCACATTTCGCCCATCGATGCTATAACACACATCCACTATACATTTCGCCCATCGATGCTATAACACACATCCACTCTATATTTCGCCCATCGATGCTATAACAAGCATCCACTATACATTTCGCCCATCGATGCTATAACACACATCCACTCTATAATTCGCCCATCCATGCTATACCACACATCCACTATACATTTCGCCCATCCATGCTATACCACACATCCACTATACATTTCGCCCATTGATGCTATAACACACATCCACTACACATTTCGCCCATCGATGCTATAACACACATCCACTATACATTTCGCCCATTGATGCTATAACACACATCCACTATACATTTCGCCCATCGATGCTATACCACACATCCACTATACATTTCGCCCATTGATGCTATAACACACATCCACTATACATTTCGCCCATCGATGCTATACCACACATCCACTATACATTTCCCCCATTGATGCTATAACACACATCCACTATACATTTCGCCCATCGATGCTATAACACACATGCACTATACATTTCGCCCATTGATGCTATAACACACATCCACTATACATTTCGCCCATTGATGCTATAACACACATCCACTCTATAATTCGCCCATCGATGCTATAACACACATCCATTCTACATTTCGCCCATCGATGCTATAACACACATCCACTCTATAATTCGCCCATCGATGCTATAACGCACATCCACTATACATTTCGATATTCGATGCTATAACACACATCCACTATACATTTCGATATTCGATGCTATAACACACATCCACTATACATTTCGATATTCGATGCTATAACACACATCCACTATACATTTCGCCATTCGATGCTATAACACACATCTACTATACATTTCGCAACAAGCAACAGGTCTATGCCGCTGACCCTTCTGAGCAAGCGCAATGAAGTCGACAGAATTCGATGAACTACTTTGAACAACATGTATCTGATGTTAATACTTACGCTATAAATGAAGCACAGATGAAGAACAAAGACGGAGATTAACGCAAGCTAAACTCTATGTCAACTTCTTTCTGTCAAAATCAGTTTTCGCTTCGGAAAAAATAAAGAAATGAGATTAAGGGAAAAAGGGAGATAAAGGTAGTCTGAAAGCGACAGCGGTTTTGAAAAGATGAGAGAGAGAGAGAAAAAAAAGGGAAAGAACACAAGAAAAAAGAAAGACAAAGGGGGGGGGAGGAAGGAGGTGGGGGGGGGGGGGGAGGAAAGGAGAAGAGGGTAAAGAGAGGGGGGATGGGGGGGGTCCATTCGACTCATCTCCAGCCATTTTTGTCTTCCTTGTACCGTAAAGAGAAACGTTCTTTGATTAGTGGAAGGGCAGTTACTAGTGAAGGGAGATAACCCAAGATTTGAGACTCACGATTTAAAACTCGCATGAAGCGAAGTTCTTCCCCTTTCCTACCTACGTTCCCCCCCCCCCCCCCTCTCTCTCTCTCTCTCTCTCTCTCCTCTCTCTCTCTCTCTCTCTCTCACTCTCCTCTCTCTCTCTCTCTCTCTCTCTCCTCTCACCGTCCGTCTTTTCTCCTTTGAAACTTTGAAACTGCACTGAAGTTGCATTAGTTATTTGTTGTCCATACATCATTAAATTATTTTCATGTTTGAACTTATTCCCCCCCCCCCCCCCCCAAAAAAAGGAAACAGTCTGATTCCCTCCCCTAGAAGACTACACCCACCCCTAATACTCACAAACAGCACACCTCACACGCACAGAAATACTTAGATTACCACATTATGCATACACTTACATAGTCACAGACATCTCTCTCTCTCTCTCTCTTCCCCTTCTCTTCCTCTCCTCTCTCTCTCTCTCTCCTCCGTCGAATGTTTGCGAATGCGAATGTTTTATTCAGTTTAAGGCCACCGCCCCATACTGAAGGGGTATTCATACAACATTCCTAATACATAACACAATGAAATCATGAAAAATATAGATATGTTACAAAACACAGAGTACATTAAACCATTACTGTCCGAATTCTCTTATTTGCTTCGTAAATATACATGGCTAAGACCTTCTGCTGTCGCCATCTTCTCTTTAACATCTTCATAGCACATGGAACGATTGAATACCACGGCATAATCCTTGTTCCAGAAATATTTAACAATAAACTGATTATTTTGATCACTCGAGTCATTTTTTGTGCATTTCTCTTCCTTGTGTTTGGGAATACGTAATACAAGGGGCATGTGATCGGATTCAAATCTTTCCACAACAGTAAGGTTAACTGTTCACAAAGAATCTCAAAACCGTTTCTTGACAACAAAAAATAGTCATTTACACTGCATCCTACGTCAGAAGTATATGTAAAACGACCTTCAAGGTCGCCATTGCACATTCCATTTAAAATGTACAGTCCCAAAACAGTGCACATATCCAAAACTTTCTTTCCATATGCATTTAAGATTTTATCCTGAGAACTTCGTTTTATACAATTATCATTCTTATTATGACCAACATGTAATTCAAGCTCATCTAAAAGTATTGGAAATTTGTCAGACGTTCTGGCATTCATATCACCACATAACAGTATTTCAGTGTCTTCCAAAGACAACAACTGAATAAAACATTCGCATTCGCATTCTCTCTCTCCGTCTAATAGAAACACATTTCAGTCAGTCTATGTCTGTGGAGCCGTATACGTCTAAAAGCCTCAAAACGTTTTCAACGATGACAACGCTCCAAAACACACTTTTTTTTCTTTTTTTTCTTTTGTTGTTGTTGTAAACTTACAAAGACAGTCCGGTTGAGACTGGCAAGCTTTTACAGTAAGTAAATAGGCCAAACAGGAAACAGGCTGGTAGGCCAAGCAGGACAGCGAGTCAGTAAGTCAATAGGCCAAACAGGAAACAGGCTGGTAGGCCAAGCAGGACAGCGAGTCCGTAAGTCAATAGGCCAAACAGGAAACAGGCTGGTAGGCCAAGCAGGACAGCGAGTCAGTAAGTCAATAGGCCAAACAGGAAACAGGCTGGTAGCCAAGCAGGACAGCGAGTCAGTAAGTCAATAGGCCAAACAGGAAACAGGCTGGTAGGCCAAGCGGGACAGCGAGTCAGCCTCACAAGAGGCCGCACAGGGGAGGCAACACCATCGAACAGAAGGCAAACTGTGAACTGACCAATCGGACCTGCTCCAGGCCAGGCACAGGTGGAAGATATCTTTGAGGATGCTCAGAAGATTTCACACTAGAAAAATACAAACAAACAAACAAATAAAAACCGAGCAAAAATCTTCGACGTTTTGGTCATAGACCATCTTCAGGACATGATATCAAAAGAAAGACATGAATACGTATAGGCACTAACGTACTAAAAATAAAATAGCTAAACGGATGAATACGTGTTTAAAGGTGTAAGTGTGTGTGTGTGTGTGTGTGTGTGTGTGTGTGTGTGTGTGTGGGTGTGGGTGTGTGTGTGTGTGTGTGTGTGCGCGCGCGCGCGCGCGCTGGTTGGAACAACAAGGTGAAAAGATGGATGCAAGCCTACCAGGAGAACGACATACAGGCTTTTCAGATTGTGACAGATCTCAAATCCACCCAGCAGAAGACAAGGCTGGGATTGTGACAGATCTCAAATCCACCCAGCAGAAGACAAGGCTGAGATTGTGACAGATCTCAAATCCACCCAGCAGAAGACAAGGCTGGGATTGTGACAGATTGTCACGTTCATACGGCCTTGATAGTGTTGTGATACTATTTTTATTCTGTGTTGTTTTGATTAGTTTTAGAACACGGAAGGGCGACGTAATGGGCACATATTTTAAGTTACGCCATCGCGTTTGGCGCATCGTCCACGATTTTTTCTACACAATAAAAGACGGCAAGGCGACAATTTGGGGAAACGAAGTTTTTTCGTTTTGGTTTAAAAAACCCCTTTCCAGTATTGGGGTTGCCCTTGGAGTCCAGTTTGTCTTTGGGTAAACGTCACAGGGAGGTTCACTGTCGGACCTATTTGGCCCCTTTGGTGGGGGAGTTTTTTGGAACCCCCTTTTTTGGGGATTTTTAAATTCTTCAATCAAAATTGCCATATCTTACACCCAAAAAATTAAACAAATTTCATAAATTTAAACATCGTCCCCCCTTTCTCCGAAATCATCAAAACAAGAAACAAGAGGACAATATTGGATTGGGGGCCGATTTATTGTTTTTTAAAAAACTAAATCGGGGCTTGGGAAGAAGACGAAGAGGACAAGCGATTTTTGTATTTTTGTACCGATATTTTAATTTTTGTTTTGTAATTAAAAAGGGTGCTGCAAAGAAGAGAGGACGAGTGATTTTGGGTGTTTCATCCCGAAAAAATATTATTTTTATTATATGGGTTGCCCAGAAGAAAACAAAAAAAATTTAAATTTTCCATGGGAAAGGTTTTTTAGCACACAAGAATTCCCCAAAAAGATCACAAGGTGTATTGAGGGGTTTTTTGTGTTTCGTGAAACAGAAAGGGTTGGGAAAAGTAAACATGGAAAAGTGCTCAAAAATTCCGGGGCGGTAAGGGAAAGGGAATTCCAGGCAGGTGACCACGACGCGTCTTTTTTTAAAAACAGATAAGCAGAGAGAAAATAAAACCCCAAAACGATACAGCACACACGAAATAATACCCCAAAAAAATTTTTAAGTGGCAGAGAGAGAGGGGATAAGGTGCATGTTTGGGTGCGTTCATTAAGTTAAATCATTGTCCGCGAAATTTTGTGAACCCATTGCCACTAAATTAAACCCCAAAATCATCCTTCGCTCATACAAACGAAATTCAAATTCATATCATTCTAAATTAGTTTAAAAAAAATTTTGTTGAATCTTTACCCAATCCCGTGAGTGTCTCCAAAGTTAGAGGAGAGAGCCCTTGGGGAGAGAAAAATTTTAAACCCCTTTACAAAACCAATCCCCACAAGGCCCGCGACAAATGGGGGCTCGCCCCGAATTCTAGCCACACCCGACCACCTACGCCACTCACGGGTTTCCCATCCTCACCCACATCTCATCAAACCCCTATCTTTTCCCCCTTTCCCCTATTGGAGGGGAAACACACACCCCTTTGGGAAAGTAAATCACAAACCGACTGGGGGACTAGGGCCCCCGGGAACGGGATTCGAACCCTAGGGGATAGCAGCGGGGGGGGTTGGAGGGGTTTGGTATCTTTGGTTTGTGGGTTAAGCACCATCCGTCCATTTTCCGGTTTACCCTGCCCCCCAAAATCCTTTTGTTGCCCGTAGAATTTACAATAACCCGTCTGCAGGTAATTTTAAAAAATTTAGTGTTGTGTAACACTGGTATTTTAAGTTCCCTTTGGGGACCAAAGGTGTTTTCTGGGGCCCTGTGTAAAGAAAACCGTAAGGTAAGAAAAATATATTGTGTATTTATTGCTCTTGTATGGATTTTAACAGGCTTCGAATCGTGTAGTTTTTCAGCCTGCTACACCCCGAATAGAATGGTTTCACCCGAGCTGTGTAGTTCAGTCTTTAAAATTAGGCAAAACCCTTTTTTGATGGGGGGGTTTTGGAATTGATAGTTTTAGGGCCGAAGGTGGTCCTACTATTTTTCCCTGTGAGTATTATCTTTTTTGTTATGGTGGAAAAAGGGTTTTTTTTCCTATTCCCTCTTGACGTTTTTTTTTAAGCAGGTGGGGCTTAGAAAAAAAGTGTGGTGTTTTCGAAAAAAGTCGTAATTGGGTTTTGGAAATTGCGACGGGGTTATTCTTTTTTTCTAATTTTTTGTCACGTGTCTCTGGACAAAGGCTATGTCAAAAAACCCTTTTAATAGCGCTTGCAGAGCGCAACGATCACAGGAAAGCCGGCCCCAAGGTGGAGAAGGAACCCCAAAAAAGGGCCCTAAAAAAAGGGTTTTTCTGTGGGGGGAGTTTGATTTTCTTTTGCATATGATTCTATTTTTTTCTTGTTTTTCTAAAGCAGTAAATTTTTTAAAAACTTGTTTTTCTGTTGTTAGTGATTTGTATTCGGATGCCAGCGACAGCGCTAGTTGCGTAAAAAAATTTGTCTAGCGGGGAACTAGAATCGTAATTTGTTTTGACGCCTTAGCCCAACTCTCCCGGGGAAAAGATTTTTTCGTCAAAGTTTTATTTTTCCCAAAATTTGCTCACTTGCTGTCTTGTTTAAACCAAATTCCCCAAGATGAGTGGACCCGCCCCCAATACTGTTGGCCGCCGGCCAAATTCAAATCAAGGTGAAACCAAAAGGGCGATTTACTGCCCCGAACACCGCCCCCCAAAAGCGCGACTCCCAGGCTTCGTCAGAAGTATAGAAACCAAACCCTTTTTACCTTTATTGAAGAAGGGAAAGTTGTTGGGCTTACCCGGGCCGACTTAGCGCGTATGTCAAAGAACAGGGGGAAAAACGCCAAACAAGAAAAGGAGAAATAAAGAAGAACTTGAAAGACAAGAAAGAGAAAAAAGAGATTGAAAGACAAGAAAAGGGAAAGAGTTTGGGAAAGTAGAAAGAAAGAGAAAGAAAAAAAAAGACAGGAAAAGGGAGAAGAAAGAGAAGAGAGGATTAAAATGGGGAGAGCGGGGAAGTCCGCGTGAATGAAAGTAATGAAGCGGCACAGAAGTCGTATAAAAGGGAAATGCGTGACCCTGAAGGGGGTAGAGGGCCAAAAAATCGAATCCCCTTTTTTGAGGGAAAAGGGATGACATCGAAAGCTACCTGAGCAGTTTGAGAGAGTACCCAAATCCAAAAAGGGGGAAAGAAACAAAAGGGGGGCAAGGGCGTTTTAGGGACACTGTTTTGAAAGGTAAAGCACCCCGGAAGTTTTTACACCCGTTTCAATGATGAGGGCGCTCAGGTTATACCATACAAAAAGATCCCCCGGGGGGAAACGGGTTTATTCAGTTGAACTCAAAAATCAAAGAAAAAAATTCCGTCCTGTACTACGGGGCCGTTTTAAACCGATTTTTCGCCCTTTTGGGTGGATTTGCCCGGGAAAAAGAAGCCCCCTAAAAAACCTGAAACCTGTGCTTGCGGAACAATTTATACACGGTAGGGCGCCCCGATTTGGGCCATTTTTAATAAGAAAAAACGTGACCCTGAAAACGTGGGGGAAAAGGGCCCAAAACTCGCAGAAACTTATGAACAAGCTCACTCTGTACCGCGCCCGCGCGTACATTTTCGGGAAAACAGCAAGCTCGCGTCCCCCCAATACCAGGAGTCCCGTACCCACAATCAAAGCCCAAGGACGACATTTTTCCGCGAACACCGTCCCAAGGAAACCGCCCCATAAATTAGAAATTGACTAACCGTGGCATAAACCTGTGCGACAGTCTAGTACAAATTTTCCCATCGTGAAAAAGAAGTCAAGCCCGGGTTTTCCGACAGGGGATGCTATAGACCCGGAAGTTATGAGCATTAAAAGAAAAAACTGCCCAGAGTAAAGGGAAGGGCGTGAACGCAGAAAAAAAAAAAGATTTACGGCCACGAATCAAAAGAACAAGATGGGCAAACTGTGTAGACAGTGCAAACAGATTGAATTCGATAACAGCGGGCCACCCCCTATGAAAAGGGGGCGTTAGAACTGGGGGGGAAGTCGGGGGAACCGGAGCATCTAAAAAACAGAAAGTGTCCCCCAAGATTTGGGCCCCAGAAGAAAAGCTTACTGGAGGGAAGAAGACCTTTTACATTAGCATCGGGAAAAAAAAACAACAAAACGGCCGTACAAAAATAGAATTGACACCCAAATTTTTCGCAGGAATTTTGCTGTTTGTATTTGGGTGTTAAACCAAACCAACCCCCTTTGTACTTTAGGAAATTTTATACGAACCCAAGGGGAAAAGGGGTTAAAGGGCCATTTTTTACCCGAAAAGGGAAATTTAGAGCCCCTGTGGAAACTAGCCCAACCCAACAAAGCTGGAAACCAGAATCTTTTGAAAGAATAAAGCGGGCCAGAGTTCCCAGAGGATGAGACCGGGACTTTGCTGAAAAAGGGAACGCAAGTGACAGCAAATTGAAGCTTTTTCTTTGAGCGGGAAAAAAAGACAACACCCCAACACGGGAAATCGGGGTTTGTCATTGGAAAGTTATATGTACAAAAAGTAGGGGGGAAGACAGGGAAGATGTTCAAGCAAGGGGTTTGTCCCGGAAAGCCCCGGAAGCCCGAAGGTGTTACAAACGGCGCAGGGACACCCCTATGGCGGGACCAGGGGTATAAGGAAAACCAGGAACCGTGTGACCAAGATTTTTAATGGCCAGGCGACTCCCCCCTGATGTAAAAGATGGGTTTCAATCATGCGACATTCCCAGGGGGACCGTCCCAAAAGGGAAGAGTTAGAAAACCCCCACGGGTGCGTACACCAGGGATGACCACCTTTTAAAAAGATTAGGTAGACATTTGGGCCCGAAAACCCATGTCGGAGAGCAAGAAAAGTTTACTCTTGGATGGTAGATTATGCTCCCCGTTTCCCCTTAAGCCATGCACAAATTTGAATAAAACAGAAACTGTGCAGTGGGGTTTTTGGGAAATGGGGAAAAAAAGAAGGGGTTTTCCCAGTGAAGTATAAACAGACGGGGGAAATCAATTTGTCAGTCAAAACCATGAAGACGTGTTTGAAAAGGTTTTAAACTGCAGGGGCTTGATACTACGCCGTCCCAACCACAAGCAAAAGGTCTGGTGGAAAAATTTTTAACGGCCTTTAAAGGGCCCAAATGCTGAGAAAAATTTGTTTTTAAAAAACAACCAGAGATGTGGGAAAAGTTCCCCGCACTTTTGGGTTTGCTTATAGAGGGGTTTCCCCCAAAAAATCAACAGGTTATTCCCCCCTTTTGAATTGTTGTATGGCAGCCAAGTGAAAGGCCCAATGCAATTGTTTTGAGACAAATCTGGCAGATAAAGACATGGATGAAAAAAAATTATGATGGGACAAAACAGAAAGGGTCAGATTTGAAGACGCCCGATTAACGGGAAAAGGGGAAAGGGTTTGGGGCCCAAAATAGCGCAAGAAAAAATTTTCCAAGGCAACCCCCAAAAGGCCCCGCCAGCTACTTTGGGCGCAAGAGCAAAAAGAGTCGCAAAATTTAACCCCCAGGGTGAAAATACTCCCTTTTTGCTTCCGTCAAGAAAAAAAAAATGACAGTTGGGAAAGGAAAGGGGCCTATTTCCCGTTGTGAAAAAGCTGAACAAGGTGGAAAATGTGATCAAGGTAAGAAACTGAGGGGAAAGTGTTGCATGTAACTTATCAAAGAGTACATCGAAAGGGAAAAGTTGAAAAAGGGGAAAACCAATTAATGAAGAAGACAAAGGGGGAGTGTGAAGAAGATCAACCCGATGCCATTTTCCTTTTCATGACGAAAAAAACAGCCCTGTGATAAAGACGGAAGCAAGGCAATGAACTACCACCCCCGTCCCAAAGACACCCAAAAAACAGTCAAAGATTAAAGAAAAAACCCAAAACTGATTGCTTTGACAGAAACAACAAAATGGGGGCAACTATGTGGAAGATACCCAAAGGGAAACTTGAAGATCTCCCCTTTGAAAAAAAAAAATTTAAAAAATATCCTTCAAATGACCGACCCTGAACCATCTTTGTGAAACAGTACCCCCTGCCACATTCACAAATGGGGAAAACGGGGGAAAACTGAAGTAAAGGGAAAGCTGGAAAGGGTGTAAAACGAACCAACCTGGAAACCCCACAAAAGCCCCCAAAGTAAGTCAAGAAAAAAAAATGGTGCTGTAAAGTTTCGCGTAACTAAAGGAAAGGGAAAAAGTTTTCCCGTAATTTTTTGCAGAACCCCTGCCAGACATCGAAAAAAAATTTTCGAAGATTGGAAAAGCCCAAAATACTTTTCAAAGTTAACTTTTCAAAAAGGGTTTTGGGGGAATGTACTGTGAAAGAAGAGGCAGACCCAAAAACGGGATTTTCAACTCCCAAAGGGACAGTTTCAAGGAGGAGAATGCCGGTTTTGGACTTTTAAATGCCGGAAGCGTATTCTCAAAACTGTTTAGGGGGAAAATGTTTTCAAACCCCTCGGCAAAATTAATTTGAAAATTTTTTTAAAAATGACATTTCCCCATTTTCAACCCCAAAGCTGGGAAGAACCCCAAAAGGGAAGGGAGTAGAAGCTTTACTCCCAAAAGGGGTGAACAAGTCAATCTATCGGGTTAAAAAATCAAAAAAATTCTTCGGATTCGATAACTCGAAAACCCTTTGGGCACAAAATGGGGGGCGGAAAAAAACTGGCCTGAACAAAAGAAGGGGGGCAAAAATCCACCAAGCAAAGCAAAACCCCAACGAAGAAGGAACTTCGGGGCCCTTTTCCCAGGTTTGGGCCCGGGTACTATCGGAACTTTTGTACCGAATTAAAGGCCCCCATGCAAATTTCCCTTTACAGATTTGAACAGCAAAAAAGCAACCCGAAAAGGTACAATGGGGCGACAAAAGTCAGATAGCATTCGGGCCCACTGAAGCGGGGGAAATAAAAGGTCAAATGATCCTGTTTTGTGCCTACCCCCAAAACAAGGAATTTATTTTTCAAACGAGGGGTCTGATAGGTGCAATTTCTGTTGCAAAAAACATGAAATGGAACCGACCCGTCGCTTTCCCCAAGCAAGAAATTGCATGGAGCAGAAAATCAACAATTTCCCCAGCGAAAAAGAATGTCTGGGTAGTATGGGAAACAGGGAAATTTTAAGCTCCCCTACGGAAAAACATTTTACGGGTACAGGGCTGATCATCAACCCCTCCAACTCCTAAAAGCAAACCAAAAAAACGGCCGACTGATGAGGGGGGGCACTCCCCCTGCAACAATACTGCTTTTTGGGTTTAAGTAACCCCGGGGGTTGAAAAATTGGTGCTGAATAAACCCCACCGGGATGAAAAAAGGAATATTTAAAACGCTTTCCCTAATCAAAAAGGGGGGGGGGGGGGGGGGGGGGGCTTTTGATACCCGATTTTTCAGTGATCGGGGGATTCTAATCATTGTTTTGCCAGAAAGGGGGGGCAGAAAATTTTGCGGGAAAGGGGGAAAATGTAAAAGTCAGGGAATTTGACTTGTTGACCAGGAAGGTTTTAAAGTTTTTGTAATTTTTTAAATTGTTGCGTTGTTGGAGATTGGTAAGTTATTTCGCTTTTTTTCAATCTTAAAGGGGGGGGGGGGGGGGGGGGGGGGGGGGGACTTTCCCCCCCTTTATACGGCCTTGATGTGTTGTGATACTATTTTTATTCTGTGTTTTTTTTGAAAGTTTTTTTGAACACGGAAGGCGACGTAAATTTGGCACATATTTTTTTAAATTACGTCATCGCGAATTGGGGTTTATCGTTTTCCCCGGGCTTTTTCTGCACAAAAAAACAAGACGGCAAGGCGACAAGGGGGAAACGAAGAATTTTTGATTGGGCAAAAAAAAAAACGGTATTGCGTTTGGGCCTTTGGGGATTTCCCGATTGGGCTTGGTCAACGTCTCAGGGGAAAGTCGACTGTCGGGAACCCAGTGGTCGCCTTTTTAAAGGGGGTTTTCTGAGACCCACCTTTGTTGGGATATTTAAATTCTTCCCAAACAAAATTAGCCCTCGTGTTTCATCAAGAATTCATCAAATTTATCAAAAAAACATCGGCTCCATTTTCTCCGATAAAATCGAACAAGAAAAGAAGGGACAAAAATTTTGTTGGGGCCATATGTTTTTTGTTAGTAACTATATCGGTGCTTCGGAAGAAGACGAAAAGGACGCTTTTTTGTATTTTGTACCGATATATAAATTTTCTTAGTAAATTTTTTCGGTGCTGCAGGAAGAAAAAGAGGACGAGTTTATATTGTGTTTCATGCCCAAAATTTTATATTTTTAAAAAATTTTTAAAAACGGTGCCCCCGAAAAAAACAAAGAAAAGTTAAAATTTATCGGAAGGGTTTTGCACACAAGCAATTCAGCAAAAAAGATCATCAAGGTGTATTGACGGTGTGTGTGATTGTGAAGCGCAAGGTTTGGCCCAAAATGACATGGGGCAGTGCCCCCAAAAATTCCGTGCGGGGAAAAGAAGAATTTCCGGCAAAGGGGGACCACGACGGGCGTCTTCAAAAATCAGATAAGCCAAGAGAGAAAGTAAACCCCAAAACGATAACACCCACCCACATTGAAACACCAAAAATTTGTAAGTGGGGAGGAAGGGAGAGAGGGGCCAAAAGTGCATGATTGTGGTTTTATTAACCCAAAAAAAACCTTTGCTCATACAAAACGACAATTATATTAAAATCATTCATCATTAATTTTAAAAAAAATTTGTTGAATTGTATCCTTCCCTGGGGTGTCTCCCAAATTGAGGGGGAGAGAGAATTTTTGGGAGAGAACATTTTTCCCCCCCATACACACCACTTTCCCCCCAAGGCCCGCGGGCACAGATCCCCAAAACCACCCGAGAAGACAAGGGTGGGTTGTGTCAGATCTCAAAACCACTCGCAGAAGGGCAAGGCCCGGGATTGGGTCGATCTCAAAACCACCCCCGAAAACCCCGGCTGGGAAGCGGTTCTCTGAAGAACAAGAAAACCCTTTTGAAAAATTGGGCCCAGCACCGTCTTTTAAATTTTTACTCAGGGAAATTTGGGGCTGGCACAGCATTTAAGTTTTTTTCTCAGAAATTGGACCCAGCCCCAGTTAATTTTTTTGGGTTTTTTCTCAGAAATTGGGGCCCAGCACATCATTTATAGTTTTTACTCCGAAAATTGGGGCCGAGCACAGTTTTTATAGGGTTTTTTCTCAAATTGGGGCCGAAAAACAATTTTTTTTTTATAGTTTTTACACAAACGTAGGGCCTATCTAAGCAACGTTCGATGCTTAACACGTTTTCCATCGTTTTTTTTTTAAAAAAGTTCTTTCGTTGAATTTTAAAAAGTATTTTGGGAAAAAAGTCCCCCAATAACATAGAAAAAGGAATTACAAACAAAACACACCCGTTTTACCCCTTAGGTCTTCTTTTAGGGCCCTTTAAAATGGGTGCATCCGACAGCTTTCCCCACAAACCAAAAAATTCCCTTTTAAACCCCAACCCTAACCCTAACCCTTTTCGGGGGTCTCCGATGCGGGGATCTATCGGTGCGGGGGATTTTTCGGTGCCCGGGGGTCTATCGGGGGTGACCCCAGGGTTTAAAAAACATCGGGACAACTAACACGAAGAACGAGCAATTTACTTTAAATTTGGGTTTTCAAAAGTCCCTCTGCAGTCATTTTCACTTTGCAACCCTTTCTCATCTACGCTGGTTGCATCAAACTGAAAATAAGTTAAATTTCCAAAACGCCTCTCTACCGTTTTGTGTTATGCTCAGAATCATTGCAACAAAACTGTGATCTCTTACATAACTGTAGGTGAACGAATGTCTGCGTCCCTAGAATGAGATTATTTGACGTCACAAATTCTAGAACGGTTTTTGCTGTAGAAATGGGATGGACATCTTCACATATACATGAGAACGTCTAGTTTCAGTTCCCTCCAAGTATGTCTTAAATCATTTATTTGTATTTACTACTACTACTACGTGGTGCTTTCACAAGATTCAAAGTCTTACAGTTGGAATAGCTAAATGTGTCATTTAATGTCAGTCCCTTCCATAACGATAATAGAAATACTTGTTTCATCACTGTTCATTTTTAGTTTCGTCAGAGAAAACAGGACCGTCTTAGTCAAAGCCGTAGGCATTTACTAAAAGACATTTACTTTCTTTCTTTTTCACAATTACAACAACTGAAAACAATCATCCTTTTTTGTTTGCTTTGTGTGTGTGTGTGTGTGTGTGTGTGTGTGTGTGTGTGTGTGAGTGTGTGTGTGTGTGTGTGTGTGTGTGCGTGCGTGCGTGCGTGCGTTTACAGTTTCTGAATCTTGAAATAAAAACTGGGATTTAATAAGAGAGTTGCTGGTCCTCGTCTCCCATTAATAGATGAAAACACCTTTCGAAATCCTCATCACTTCTGGTTAATTATTATAGTGAAATACGTGTACTACAATTTGTCTCCCTTGGCATTCCATTCAATCCGAAAATAACTGATTTGTCCAAACAACCCGATTTCTTTCTTCTTCTTCTTCTTTATTTAATTTTCTTTTTATTTATATTTTTCAACGTCATGCGTTCAGATTACCGAAGTAGAATCTCTTTGGTCTCAATCTTTCACCTTCTTTATCTTCAATTCTCTGTCTAAATTATTAGTTCATCACATGAGACTTTCACAGTTTTTTTTTACATATTTCATTTCCTAATATCTCTATAGTTCCCTCCCTCCCTCCCTCCCTCCCTCTCTTTCTCTCTCTATCTCTCTCCCCTCTCTCTCTCTCTCTCTCTCTCTCTCTCTCTCTCTCTCTCTCTCTCCGGCTCTCTCTCCGTCTCTATCTCTCTCCGTCTCTCTCTCTCTCTCTCTCTCTCTCTCTCTCTCTCTCTCTCTCTCTCTCTCTCTCTCCCATCATCGACCCCCCACCCCGTCTCTCTCTCTCTCTCCTCTTCTCTCTCTCTCTCTCTCTCTCTCTCTCTCTCCATCATCGACCCCCACCCCGTCTCTCTCTCTCTCTCTCTCTCTCTCTCTCTCTTCTCTCTCTCTCTCTCTCTCTCTCTCTCTCTCTCTCTCTCCCCAAATACCATTGTGTTTGCATACCACAAGCCCATCGCTGACCCTCTAACCACCAACCATCATCAGTCGCCCCACTCTGCCCCTAATCACCACCACCACCACCACAACCATCATCAGTCGCCCCACTCTGCCCCCTAATCACACCACCACCACCACAACCATCATCAGTCGCCCCACTCTGCCCCCTAATCACCACCACCACCACCACAACCATAATCAGTCGCCACCACTCACGTCACTGCCCCCTAATCACCACAACCACCACACCACCACCACCACCACCACCACCACCCGGTGTTTATCATTAGCACATATCAATCGTTACCACCACATGTAAACCGGTGCAGTCACCACCATCCCCACCATCTGACATTCTAACATCACTGCCTCCCCAGTGACAACCATCACCACCATCTGACATTCTAACATCACTGCCTCCCCCAGTGACAACCATCACCATCACCACCATCTGACATTCTAACATCACTGCCTCCCCCAGTGACAACCATCACCACCCCCACCATCTGACATTCTAACATCACTGCCTCCCCAGTGACAACCATCACCATCACCACCATCTGACATTCTAACATCACTGCCTCCCCAGTGACACCATCACCATCCCCACCATCTGACATTTCTAACATCACTGCCTCCCCCAGTGACAACCATCACCACCATCTGACATTCTAACATCACTGCCTCCCCGAGTGACAACCATCACCACCCCCACCATCTGACATTCTAACATCACTGCCTCCCCAGTGACAACCATCCCATCCCCACCATCTGACATTCTAACATCACTGCCTCCCCCAATGACAACCATCCCCACCATCTGACATTCTAAAATCACTGCCTCCCCAGAGACAACCATCACCACCATCTGACATTCTAACATCACTGCCTCCCCCAGTGACAACCATCGCCATCCCTACCATCTAACATTCTAACATCACTGCCTCCCCCAGTGACAACCATCCCACCATTGACATTCTAACATCACTGCCTCCCCCAGTGACAACCATCCCCACCATCTGACATTCTAACATCACTGCCTCCCCCAGTGACAACCATCCCCACATCTGACATTCGAACATCACTGCTCCCCCAGTGACAACCATCACCACCATCTGACATTCATAACATCACTGCCTCCCCAGCGACAACCATCACCATCCCCACCATCTGACATTCTAGCATCACTGCCTCCCCCAGTGACAACCATCAACATCACCACCATCTGACATTCTAAATCACTGCCTCCCCTAGTGACAAACATCACCATCCCTCCATCTGACATTCTAACATCACTGCCTCCCCCAGCGACAACCATCACCACCCCCACATCTGACATTCTAACATCACTGCCTCCCCCAGTGGGCAACCATCACCATCCCACCATCTGACATTCTAACATCACTGCCTCCCAGTGACAACCATCACCACCATCTGACATTTTTATCATCACTGCCTCCCCCCGTGACAACCATCCCCACATCTGACATTCTAACATCACTGCCTCCCCAGTGACAACCATCACCATCACCACCATCTGACATTCTAACATCACTGCCTCCCCAGTAACAACCATCCCCACCATCTGACATTCTAACATCACTGCTCCCCAGTGACAACATCACCATCCCACATCTGACATTCTAACATCACTGCCTCCCCAGTGACAACCATCACCATCCCCACCATCTGACATTCTAACATCACTGCCTCCCCAGTGACAACCATCACCACCATCTGACATTCTAACATCACTGCCCCCAGTGACAAACCATCCCACCCTCTGACATTCTAACATCACTGCCTCCCCAGTGAAAACCATCCCATCTCCACCATCTGACATTCTAACACCACTGCCTCCCCAGTGACAACCATCACCACCATCTGACATTCTAACATCACTGCCTCCCCAGTGACACCATCCCCACCATCTGACATTCTAATACCACTGCTCCCCAGTGACAAGCATCACACCATCTGACATTCTAACATCACTTTCCTCCCCAGCGACAACCAGCACCATTCCCCACCATCTGACATTCTAACATCACTGCCTCCCCAGCGACAACCAGCACCATCCCACCATCTGACATTCTAACATCACTGCCTCCTCCAGTGACAACCATCACCATCCCCACCATCTGACATTCTAACATTCACTGCCTCCCCAGTGACAAAACCCTCACGACCATCTGACATTTAACATCACTGCCTCCCCAGTGACAACCATCACCCCATCTGACATTCTAACATCACTGCTCCCCAGTGACAACCATCACCATCCCCCACATCTGACATTCTAACATCACTGCCTCCCCAGTGACAACCTCACCACCATCTGACATTCTAACATCACTGCCTCTCCAGTGACAACCATCACCACCATCTGACATTCTAACATCACTGCCTCCCCAGTGACAACCATCACCATCTCCACCATCTGACATTCTAACATCACTGCCTCCCCAGTGACAACCATCACCACCATCTGACATTCTAACATCACTGCTCCCCAGTGACAACCATCCCACCATCTGACATTCTAATACCACTGCCTCCCCAGTGACAACCATCACCACCATCGACATTCTAACTCACTGCCTCCCCCAGCGACAACCAGCACCATTCCCCACCATCTGACATTCTAACATCACTGCCTCCCCCAGCGACAACCAGCACCATCCCCACATCTGACATTCTAACATCACTGCCTCCCCAGTGACAACATCACCATCCCCACCATCTGACATTCTAACATCACTGCCTCCCCAGTGACAACCATCACCACCATCTGACATTCTAACATCACTGCCTCCCCCAGTGACAACCATCACCACCATCTGACATTCTAACATCACTGCTCCCCGTGACAAACCATCACCACCATCTGACATTCAACATCACTGCACCTCCCCCAGTGACAACCTCCATCAACATCCCCACCATCTGACATTCTAACATCACTGCCTCCCCAGTGACAACCATCACCACATCTGACATTCTAACATCATGCCTCCCCAGTGACAACCATCATCTCCACCATCTGACATTCTAACATCACTGCCTCCCCAGTGACAACCATCACCATCCCACCATCTGACATTCTAACATCACTGCCTCCCCCAGTGACAACCATCACCACCATCTGACATTCTAACATCACTGCCTCCCCCAGTGACAACCATCCCCACCATCTGACATTCTAAACATCTGCCCCCCCCAGTGACAACCATCACCACCATCGACATTTCTAACATCACTGCCCACCCCAGCGACAACCAGCACCATCACCACCATCTGACATTCTAACATCATTTGCCTCCCCAGCGACAACCATCACCATCCCACCTTGACATTCTCACATCAATGCCCCCCAGTGACAACCATCACCTCCCACCATTGACATTCTAACTCCACTGCCTCCCCAGTGACAACACACACCACATCTGACATTCTAACATTACTGCCTCCCCGTGACAATACCATCACACCTCTGCATTCTAACATCACTGCTCCCCCCAGTGACAACCATCCACCATCCCACCTCTGACATTCTAAATCACTGCCTCCCCAGTGACAAACCATCACCACCATCTGACATTCTAAATCACTGCATCCCCCAGTGACACCATCACCACCATCTGACATTCTAACATACTGCCTCCCCAGTGACAACCATCACCATCCACCATTGACATTCACATCACTGCCTCCCCAGTGACAACCATCACCACCATCTGACATTCTAACAATCACTGCCTCCCCAGTGACTAACTACACATCCCACATCTGACATGTCTTCTTCACAAATATTCATTTTTCACCTTTCACGTCCACCCCCCCCCCCCCCTTCTCCCGCCACCACCACCACCGCTACTATTATCAAGCACCCATGTCCTCCCCTAGACGTGTGATGCAGTGGTTAGCGGCAGAGGGGCTTTGGGGTCGTTGGTTCGAAGTTCGACGACTGCTGCTGTGGTAGAGGGAATCCTTTCTTCTTCTTCTTCTTCTTCTTCTTCTTCTTCTTCTTCTTCTTCTTTCTTCTTTCTTTTAGTGTCCACAATCATCATGTTGATTATTCTGACACTGTTGTGTGTATGACCATTTTTTATCCCGCCATTAAGGCAGCCATACTCCAGCTTCGGGGAAGGTGCATGCTATGTGTAACGTGTCATCCATACCAACGGCCAAACTGGCCTTGTCTTCCGAAAGTTGGTGATGGGATTTTACGTGTGTTTCAAGATGTTATGCGTGCGTTCACACACGGAACCTCGGTTTATAGTCTCATTCGAAGGACCGTGTGGGGAATGGAGTCAGAAACCAATGATAACTCCGAGGGAAAAATCCCCTGTACCGAAACCGCCCGGTGGAGATGCGAACCCGCAACCCCAAGATTACGAGTCTGATGCTCTACCAACTAAGCTATTCCGGCCCCGGAGGTTATTCAAGAGCGTGACCCTTAATAACGTGACGTGACCGTAGACCTGGTTACATTGGGACTGCTGTAGAAGCACTTTTCTACAAAACATATCTCCATATTTTCAGAGGTGTGTGTGTGTGTGTGTGCGTGCGCGCGCGCGCGGCGCGTGTGTGTGGTGTGTGTGTGTGTGTTTTGTGTGTGTGTGTGTGTGTGTGTGTGTGTGTGTGTGTTCTAAACGTTGGTACAAGAGGGAGGCGGGGTTGGGGACTGTTCGTTTTCATATGCCATCAGCAATCTCTCAGCAGAGTGTAAGGATACCTAATCTTGTATTGATTGACTACAGTATAAAAAACAACAACAACAGATTTTACCAATACAAATTACTTTGAAACCTGATTCATTAGCATGTCTTTGTAAAGCTCACTTGGAAGAGCGCCGGATTCGTAATCTTGGTGATCCAGGAATTGAGGGTTCGAATCTCCGCCGGGCCGTTTTGGTACAGTGGGATTTTTTCCTCGGAGTTAACATTGGTTTTAACTCCATTTCCCATACAGTCCTTCGAATGAGACTATAAACCGAGGTTCCGTGTGTGAACGCACGCATAACACCTTGCACACACGTAACAATCCCATCACACCTTTCGGAGGAGAAGGCCAGTTTGGCCGTTGGTATGGATGACAGGTTACACATAGCATGCACCCTGCGTGAGAAACGGAAAGAATGAAGGAAGTAAGGAAATGGAGTGAACGATATTGACTGGATGACACGGGAAACGACTGAATGAAGCGCCAGCTGGCAGCTCTTCAGTCGGCTCTACCCAGGTAGGCAGCCCGTTGTGCAAACGAGAATGCGGATTGTAAAGCGCTTAGAGCTTGGTCTCCAGCCGAGGATAGGTGCAAAAAAAGTATTTTCATTAATAGTAATAATGAGAAGAAGAAGAAGAAATTCATGTCTTCTCGCCGGTCCCCCCCCCCCCCCCCCACCCCCCCACCCCCCCCTCTCCTATATTCCAGTGCCTATTGTCCCCCTGTTGTTCATACATATTGCGCGTGCACAAATTTGCCAGAGTTATCGCTCCTTGGTCAATGGATATGAAAACACCAACGCGGTAAAATTCTGAAGTGCACCAGTTACGGCGGAAGAGCTTCGTCTCTAGGAGTGTGGGGGTTCCTCCTCTCGTAAACGTCGTACACACACATGTGTACACTCACTACACACACACACACACACAAAACACACACACACACACACACACACACCACACACACACACACACACACACACACACACACACACACACACTACACACACACACACTACACACACACACACACACCACACACACACACACACACACACACACACACACACACACACAATGATAAGAATGGCACAACCAATGCTAGGTAAGGGACTCAAGGTCTGACCAGCGCGTTGGGCTACTGCGTAGGTCCGACATCTGCTAGGTCGTAGCCACGAGACCCTCTTCTTCAATTCTCTCAACTGAAACTGTCCTCGTCGTGTTTTGTGGAAATGTGTACCCAGTACGGCGGCAACATTCGTGTGGGTCAACAGATCCCCGTCAGCAGTCAGGCACCAACAAGGAAGAATTCATGACATTACAGCACCAACAAGGAAGAATTCATGACATTACAACACCTACAAGTAAGAATTGATGACCTTACAACACCAACAAGGAAGAATTCATGACATTACAACACCAACAAGAGAATTGATGACATTACAACACCAACAAGGAAGAATTGATGACATTACAACACCAACAAGGAGAATTCATGACATTACAACACCAACAAGGAAGAATTGATGACATTACAACACCAGCAAGGAAGAATTCATGACATTACAACACCAACAAGGAAGAATTCGTGACCTTACAACACCAACAAGGAAGAATTGATGACATTACAACACCGACAAGGAAGAATTCATGACATTACAACACCAACGAGGAATAATTCATGACATTACAGCACCAACAAGGAAGAATTCATGACATTACAACACCAACAAGGAAGAATTCATGACATTACAGCACCAACAAGGAAGAATTCGTGACATTACAGCACCAACAAGGAAGAATTCATGACATTACAGCACCAACAAGGAAGAATTCATGACATTACAACACCAACAAGGAAGAATTCATGACATTACAGCACCAACAAGGAAGAATTCATGACATTACAGCATCAACAAGGAAGAATTCATGACATTACAGCACCAACAAGGAAGAATTCATGACATTACAGCATCAACAAGGAAGAATTCATGACATTACAGCACCAACAAGGAAGAATTCATGACATTACAGCCGCTCATCTGGCAGTTCATTGCAATCACCAGATCAGCAATGTCAGAACCATCTGATCTGCCCCAGGTTCCTACTCTTTTGAATCAGGGAAGCACAGAGAGAGAGAGAGAGAGAGAGAGAGAGAGAGAGAGAGAGAGAGAGAGAGAGAGAGAGAGAGAGAGGGGGGGGGTGAGGGAGAGAGAGAAAGAGAGAGAGAGAGAGAGAAAGAGAGAGAGAGAGAAGAGGGAGGGAGAGACAGACAGACACACACACAGTCACACAGACGGACAGGCAGAGTGAATGAGTCTGAGAAGTGTGTGTTCGTTCGTACTCTTCTGTTTAACGTCTGTTCACTTTGAGTGATATTAGACGTGAATGAAAGAAGAGAGTGACTGACTGACTGAATGATTAAATCAATAAGCCTATGTGTTGTGTAAGCATGAATGTAGGCCTTTGTATGTGAGTGTGTACGTGTATGTATCTGTATATGTGTCTACACTGAACAATAAACAGATTCAATAATCTTAAATACAAACAATTAGTGTGAAAAAACTAACACACTAAAACTAACATATAGCAAGAAAACAAAAATCCTTCACTATTTTCAGTGAAATTAGTTAGCTCAAAACTATCTAATAAAAACCCCAATCGGACTAAATATTAAGTATTCATCAATTTCGATCAGCAGAGAATGATTCGAAAGTAGATCTTGCAAGTTTTTTTTTCCAGAAAAGTATTGGATCGTAATGATGCTGGTAAGAAAGTAGTCAACTTGTGACAATCGAACAAAATGTGTTCAGTGTTATCTCTTTACCACAATACAGTTAGTATTCTTACTAAACTTTGTTTTCAAGGCATTTAGCTTAATCGAATTATAAGGGAAGATATTTGTCTGGAATAATAAACTGAAGATCATCCATTTTTCTTAATACAAGGTCTATTGGAAAAGCTTCCCATTTGTTGGATGAAATCTCGGTAACGTGTCAACATTTGTTTGAGCTCTCTTCCGTGCAGTCGATTCAAGAGTACGATAACAATTCTACTATTGATGGTTTTATTTTCAACTCAGAAAATGACTCTGCTTTTTTAGCACCTTTTTCGCAGCCCTATCAGCCAATTCATTTCCAAGTATACCAGTATGCGAAGGAATCCAGCAAAATTCTATAATAATGCCTTTAGACACCAGACAGTATAAAAGATATTTAATTTCAAACACAAGGTCGGGTCGTGTCGATATATTAGAGGAGTCAAGGGCAAGTAGGACTAATTTTGAATCTACAAAGAAAACTGTCTGAGCGATGCTAATGGGAAGATCTGTTAGAAATTCCATTGCCATCATTATAGCTACTAATTCGGCTGTGAATATAGATAAATTGCTACCCAGAAAGAACGATCTTTGAGTTTTAAGCGAAGGAATAACAAATGCTGCACCAACATTTCCATCATCTAAAACTGAACCATCATGACAAAAATGATTTTGATATCTTTCATATACATGTGATTTTGCTAAATTTGTGATGATATTAATATTGACCCTTTTTTAAATATCAGAATAACCAGTTTCAAGAATAGGTTTGGTATCTGCCATGATGGAATAGATGAAGAAGAGGGTTTTTTTTAGCCACTTCTTTAATATCTATTTTTGAACATTTGATCAAATCAGAAGTATATGTAGCTATTGTTTCTTGCGATTTAATCGTAATTGCCCTTTTTGGAAAGTCAATGTCCGATCTAATTTTTTTATCTTCTTGAATGTAATTATCACCAGCACTCGATTTTATGACAAATTTTGACGCAGCTAGTTCACGATAATCATCAAGGGGCAAGATTCCAGCTTCTCTAAATGTCTTTGCTTTGAGGCATGCATAGGGATACCGAGAGCAAATTTAATGGCTTTGCAATCCAAACTTTGTAACTTTTTAAGAGAAATTTTGGAGCGCTAAAGTACACTTCTTGACCATATGTAAGTTTTTGATCTGACAAGAGCAATAGAAAGATGAAGTAGAGTTTTTGAATCCATTCCCCAGGGTAGTCTGCTTATGATCTTTAGTAAATTCAAACTTTCCTAGCCTTTGTTATACATATTCAAAATGAATATTCCAAGATAATTTTGGAGAAAAAGAAAAGTCCTACAAATTTTATACTTTGTTTATATTCTAAAGTTCCCTTGAAGTTTGAAGACTGGTAAATTTTCTGGATTGCTTCCTGCATTAAATAACATCATATTTGTTTTTTTTCAGTGGACAAGGACAGACCATTTTCTCTCATATAGTTCCCTGTGCTATCTGGATCTCTTTGATATAGTCTTCTAACATAATTCTGTGCTCTTTGTGGGGTTGACTTTTTCAGAGTTACTTCCATCCACATACAGATATAATCTGCGTATTGCACTAGAACGACATTTTTGGAGACTGCTTTTGGGAGATCGTCAATAAGTATGTTAAAAGAATAGGTGCTAATACTGAACCTTGCGGAATTCCCTGTCTAGTTTTCTGAGTGTTGAGTGTCTTCTGCCTATCTGGTGACATACTTCTATTATTCAAAATGATTTAACATAATTGTACATGTTTCCAGATATTCCAATCAGTTTCAGTTTGTATAACAAGCGCCTGTGCCAGACTTGATAATAGGGTTTTTTAACATCAAAGAAGGTAGCGAGTATACTTTTCCTACGAGCAAACTGACGCTCGTGCTCATCAGTCATCAACCTTCATTGCTGGGACGAAATGTCCGTCATCAACCAAAATAGCTGGGTCAGAAATTCCGTTGACAGACGGTGCATGATTTCTCCTCACGAGGTACTGTGTCAGCACAACGTTGATGGACAAAGTATAAGGGGCATCTCGGGTTGGGTGCGGGGGGTGAGGTGGGGTGGGGTGATTAATCCCGTGATATAGGGCCTACATGACATCTGTTCATGGCATTGGTATCGGAGCACTGCCACTGAAGTCTGCTGTTATTGTTTGTGTACTTCCATTTCAGAGTGCCAGGTCTTTTATTGTTTGTCTACTTCCATTTCAGAGTGCCAGGTTTTTATTGTTTGTCTACTTCCATTTCAGAGTGCCAGGTCGGTGGACTTCATGTTGAAGGTTAGCAGGACAAGAGAATAATTGCGCAAACAAAGCAAATTTCGGGTTGGCGGAGGGGTCGAGGGATATTGTGGAATCTAGAAAGATTAATGCAGCACACATATAAACACACACACGCAAATGCGCGCGCGCACACACACACACACACACACACACACACACACACACACACACACACACACACACACACACACAGAAAGAAGAGAGAGAGAGAGACAGACAGACAGAGAAGAGAGAGAGAGACGAGACAGAGAGAGACAAAACGGAGACGAGGAGACGAAGGAAAACAAAGTAATAGACGGATACACGACAATCAGAAACAGTACATCAGATGTAATGCACACACATTTAGAATATCTTTGTTTGGGAACTGAATCAGAATGACATTTACGAGCGAGTACATAAGGCTGTTGCTGCGAGAGAGAGAGAGAGAGAGAGAGAGAGAGAGAGAGGAAGGAAAAAAATAGTTATTTAGAAGAGAAAAGCTTTACTTATTTTATTTCAAACGGCATAAGCTTTCCTAGTATTGAGAAATTACAGATGCTGGCACCCTGTACATTCTACTACACTAGTACTGAACAATACAACGCATGCATCACAACATGGTTACATGTTTACACAGAGATCCCAGTAAACATCATCAACAAGATCAATAACAACGACAAAGAAACAAGCAGTGACGTCAGTAGTGACATAAGCAAACAAAATCACAAATAAAATAAAATGAAACAAATGATGTCAAGATAAGAGAATGAAATGATAATAATACAAAATCGTGAAAAAATACATTGTAAAGAAACAAGTAATGATAGCAATCACCAGTGTGGTATCACGTTATTATCCTTTAGAAGCCCCAGCCGTTGAAGTCAACCTTTTTTCCTTTTTTTCTTTTTTTTTTTTTCTTTGTTGTTGTTGTTGTTTTGTTTTGTTTTCGTTTTCATTGTCTTCATTTTTTTTTTTTAATGAATCATATTTCATTCCGAAACCAAATAACCAATAAGGCATAAGGACTACAAAACGCATGTACACAAGGTAATAAGACAATGATAATAACAACAACAAACCATCATCATGATCATGATCATCTCGATCTTAATCATTGTCATGGTCATCATCAACATCATCACCATGTTATGACTGTGATTACCAACACTACTATTATCACTACTACTACGACTACTACTACCACTACGACTACTACTACTACTACTACTACTACTACTACTACTACTACTACTACTACTACCGCTACGACCACCACCACCACCACTACTACTACTGATAATAAAATGATAATAATACCAGTCTCTTCATGAGCATTATATGTGCTTCTTTATCACATCACAGCATTTGTCTTGCTTCCACCATGAATGAAGTCATCTGTAACGGAAAACAGCTGACTTAGAAAGTAGAATGACTGGACGCTGCCTCTTTTAGTAAACATCTCTCTCTCTCTCTTTCTTCCTCTCTCTCTCTCTCTCTCTCTCTCTCTCTCTCGCTCTCTCTCTCTCTTCTCTCTCTCTCTCTCTCTCGCAACATGATACCGTTTGATTTTGCCTACAATACGGGGCAACATGATACCGTTGATTTTGCCTACAATACGGGGCAACATGATACCGTTTGATTTTGCCTACAATACGGGGCAACATGATACCGTTTGATTTTGCCTACAATACGGGGCAACATGATACCGTTTGATTTTGCCCACAATACGGGGCAACATGATACCGTTTGATTTTGCCTACAATACGGGGCAACATGATACCGTTTGATTTTGCCTACAATACGGGGCAACATGATACCGTTTGATTTTGCCTACAATACGGGGCAACATGATACCGTTTGATTTTGCCTACAATACGGGGCAACATGATACCGTTTGATTTTGCCTACAATAGTGTCAGGTCTCTCGGACTCGCGAATCGGATCTTCGCCCTTGAATGCTGATAGCGGGCGTGACGTTGTGGCGACTTTCGGTGTGGGTGACCGTTTGCCATCTGACTCCTTGACCTGATGGTGGTGAATCGACGGCCTGTGGCAGTGACAGTGGTATGACAGTGACCAGTCTGGCTACACACCCAAAACACCCAAAGCCTTGCTTGAGGAATCGAGTATTTATAGACTGGCGCAATTCAATTAATTTGAGAACTTTTCTTGTGTCTGAAAGTTGATTCTCCTTGTTTTTCCTTCATTTGGCCACCAAGCTACAAACCAGATGGTTACAAGCAGACAGTTTAAAATCAAAGGAATGGGACTATTTGGGGGTTTCAAGCTGGCGCAAAGATAGGGCCACGGGTGAGTGCAAAGGTTTGACGTGTGTGTCAACTAAGGGGAAGGTCTAAACAAATCCTAAAATAATTATGACGACTCTACCAAACAACGTACAGAAACGAATTACAAGGCAAAAGATGATGCGTTTCGACCTCTCAGGTCCTCTTCAGGCAAGATAAACAAGACTCAGGACAAAGAGAATGAAGAACGAGCAATTACTTATATTTGTCGAATTGGAATCCAGAGTGTTGTTTACCTTGCCTGAAGAACACCTAAGAGGTTGAAACGCGTCGTGTTTTGTCTGGTGATTCGTTTGTCGACGTTGTTCGGTGGAGTCATGATAACTACTTTTAAAGTTTGCGTAGATCTCGGCCTGCAGTCGCCTCACCTTGCAACTAAGGTGAAGGTCATGTCTTTGAAGATGGTATGTGATGTCATCGGTGGAAATCCCTCCAAAACAAGCAAAATGATTAAGAATGTAGGTTTCTGGATTCTAGATTCAACATTAGAAAAGTAGTTAAGGACTCAGAATCAAAAGTTACTTGGAGAATATTTCGCCCTGTCTTCATCAGCTCACTGTTGCTGTTGTGGCAGCGAGGCCTGGTGGGGCGACTGTTGTGTGGGGAAATGATTGGTAGGGCGTTGTTCTATTGATTAATTATCAGTTTAACGTAAGATGCTGGTTTAAACTTACGGTAGGCCTCAAAACGCTGATATGGATTATCTAGGCCCTATATGTTTTAGCGCAAAATCCTATTGTGGTGTGTGGCCCTCTTCACGTCTATCACGCTCGTCTGCTGCCACGCAGGCCGTGTGAGAGGGATGGCCAAGGATTGAAAAACAGATCGAGACAGGAACGGGGGGGGGGGGGGGGGGGGGCTGTGGTGAAGGGGGTGGCGGATAGGGGGCGTCTGGAAAAGGGGGGAAGGGGATGGGTGGGCGGCTTTGTCAGTCTCGGGCTGGTTTGTGTTTCTTGTCGTGGTGGTCAGAGACGAGTGTCACAGACACTAGAACTCGCAGGGTAGCTGAGCTTATCCTCGCGGCCAGGGACGTGAGGAGGCGAGTGGAGGGGGAGTGCTGGTGGTGGTAGTCATAAAGAAACGGGCCGCAAGACAAAAATTCAAATCGAAACAAAAGTGATGTTCAATTTCTTCTCTTCTCTTCTTCCTAAAACACGGTTCACTCAAAACGAGTAGGTCACTTTTTTGCTATCGAAGGAACGGCGTTTTGATCCTTTAATTCGTCGATCAGACAACGTCACCCCTTTCCACAGGACGTCACAACTGTCGGCTATTTTCCCTCGCGCGCAACAAAGCCCCTAAACAGCCTGGCGAACTGTCGCCTTTTCCTGGTCCTCCTACTGGCCGCAGGGTGTGCTACGAAGAGGTGACACTCGCCAAGCAAGCGACAATTCTGGCCAGTTCGTCTCAGTGAGACGCTCCTCAGTTTCACATTATATAATTCTGGCCACCTCGTCTCAGTGAGACGCTCCTCAGTTTCACATTATATCATTCTGGCCACCTCGTCTCAGTGAGGCGCTCCTCAGTTTCACATTATATCATTCTGGCCACCTCGTCTCAGTGAGGCGCTCCTCAGTTTCACATTATATAATTCTGGCCACCTCGTCTCAGTGAGGCGCTCCTCAGTTTCACATTATATCATTCTGGCCACCTCGTCTCAGTGAGGCGCTCCTCAGTTTCACATTATATAATTCTGGCCACCTCGTCTCAGTGAGGCGCTCCTCAGTTTCACATTATATAATTCTGGCCACCTCGTCTCAGTGAGGCGCTCCTCAGTTTCACATTATATCATTCTGGCCACCTCGTCTCAGTGAGGCGCTCCTCAGTTTCACATTATATAATTCTGGCCACCTCGTCTCTGTGAGACGCTCCTCAGTTTCACATTTCCCAACAGACTCAGCAACGGCCAGCATAGTTTGTCAGTGTGGCTAAATTCATGGAGAGACAGCCGTTTGTCAGTGTGGCTAAATTCATGGAAAGACAGCCGTTTGTCAGTGTGGCTAAATTCATGGAAAGACAGCCGTTGAAAAACTATCTTCATAGCCAAGACAACGGTTATATTTGCTGGGCTCACATGAAAACGGTAACTGTTACTGTTTAAAGATAATAATTATGCCGCTCCCAAAAAAAAAAAATGAATTTCACATGAAAGCAATTATTTACACTTGCCGATATTTTTGGTACTATTTTTCAAACCTAGTGATGAAAGGTAAAGCGGACGGGCTAGCACCCTCATTACGATCTAATCTGAACCTTCTTATCAACGTGCCGACAGTGAAGTTATGTTACAGTTTGTTGTAACTAGTTCTCAGACGCGTTCCTTAAATACAAGGTGGCGAGAACTCTCTCTTGCTTGGCGAGTGTTGGCGTGTCATAGCACAGCCTAAGCGGCGAACAGGGCTAGAAACACGCGACAATTCGCCACACTGTCTTGGAGTTCTCTCTGGCTTACTGGACAAAATGGCCGACAGTGACAAAAATGGCCGACAGTTCCCGTGACTGGGGCACGAAAAGTAGTCACGCTCTTTGGTGGGAAAAAAAAAAGAAGTCAAAACTCAGACAGACGCTTGAACAACAAAGGTGAGGTAAGGTAAAGTTGCTTATAGCCCAGCCGACCACAAAGGGCCATATCAGGGCCGTCACCACATTAAAATCAACTCACACGTCATTCATTCACACAATTGTTTGAAATACATCTTCTAAAAACCCATCCGAAAATTGTTAAAAATCTTTCCACCGTAAAATCTCAGATCTGATGAAAAATGTTAGTCTCTTTCAAGAACGTGAAGTCAGGCGGAACATCTCTGAACAAGGTTTTCATGGAATCTGCTGTAAAATGTTTGTGTCTCGCATCATGCAAGTCCCAACACTCTAAAAGAATATGTTTCATTGTGAGTGGCACATGACATGGAATGCACCATGGAGCTTCTTCACTCTTTAAAAGGTATGAATGAGTAAAACACGAATGGCCGGTGTGCGGCCGGCATAGAACCGTTTCTTCTTTGCGACCACCAGACGGAGATGAGAGGAACTCCTTTAGGTTTGGAAGAAGTCGTCACAGTGTGAATTTGAATGTCTTGCGTCCGTTTCTTTACTCCCCTCAAATCTCTGTCCCACGCCTCCGGGGGCCCCGCGACTGCTAAGGTCTATGACACTCTGATGTCTTTACTCCCCTCAACTCTCAGTCCCACACCTCTTGGGGCCCCGCGACTGCTAAGGTCTGTGACACTCACTCTGATGTCTTTACTCCCCTCAACTCTCTGTCCCACGCCTCCGGGGGCCCCGCGACTGCTAAGGTCTATGACACTCTGATCAAAGATAGTTCGCCCTACGGAAAGATGGTTCAGTCCGCGGAAAAGTGAAGCCAGATGGCTGGCACATTCCATGCTGCCACTCCCACCCTCACAGGCTATCTTTCCAAGCGTGTCCAACATGGCGAGTAAGGCAGGAGGCAACTGGTGCGCCGCGCCGAACTGTCATAATTCTCGGAAGAAGGGGTTCCGGTGTTTTTCTTTCCAAAAGACGAAGAAAGGTGAGATCATTTCTGTGTTACATTTCCTGAATACGTTGTTTTAAGAGAGAGAGAGAGAGAGAGAGAGAGAGAGAAAGAGAGTCAGTTCAGCTGCGTGAGCGAGGAAATTGCTCCCGCGATGTTGTCATGCAGAAGCAGAGAGAGAGGAGAGCGTACATGCACGCGCGCATGTGTGTGTGTGTGTGTGTGTGTGTGTGTGTGTGTGTGTGTGTGTGTGTGTGTGGTGAGAGAGAGAGAGAGAGAGAGAGAGAGAGAGAGAGAGTAAAAATGCATAGGATACTACTAGCGCTCACATACACACACTTATAGGTGCTTGCACACACACGCACGCACGCACGCACGCACGCACGCACGCACACACACACACACACACACACACACACACACACACACACACACACACACACACACTTGTATGAAGATGATACGCATGTGCATAAGCAAGTGACCATGTGCTCACACGGCGCACATATGCACACACTGAGAGAACGTCTACAGACTGGCGTTAAAAAACAGTTTCTATATTGAACCAAATTTCACCATTCTTTTGTGTTCTTTGCAGATGCAAGAAGTGGGTTCAGAACTGTAGGCGTGAAGATCTTGTGGGCAAACCAGCTGCGTACCTTCATGCAAACTGCTGTATTTGCTCTGAGCATTTTGAAGCCAATCAGTTCATGGACCACACCCGCAAGAACTGTCGACTGATTTGGAGTGCAGTACCAACTTCTTACAGACAAAATATCCCATGTAAAGAATGCAAAACAATACCAAGCAAAGATAGGAGAAGACACCCCCCCCCCCTCCCACCCCCTGCACTCTCTTTCTCTCTGAAATACAAGACAGAGTGATGTAAACAAAACAAAAAAAGAAGAAATAAGATGACGACACAGAGTGATGAAAACAAAAAAAAAAAAGAAGAAATAAGATGACGATAAAGTCCACACACACACACACACACACACACACACACACAAAACAACACACACACACACACACACACACACACACACACACACACCACAAACAACATACACACACACATAGACAGATGAGACAGAGAGAACACGAAACTTGTAAAACATTGTGTTCCATCACTTCCTGATCTGCCAGTCGGCTGTGTTATGGCCCGGTAAAGTGGGAGTGGCAGGCAGAGCCTGCTCGCGCACGGCGCTCAGCCGGCTTCACTGTAGCTAATACTGCGGACAGAGTAAAACCCCTCAGCGAGTGAACCGTCTTTCCGTAGGGCGTACAGTCTTTGCTCTGATGTCTTTACGTCCCCTCAACTCTCAGTCCCACACCTCTTGGGGCCCGCGACTGCTAAGGTCTGTGACACTCACTCTGATGTCTTTACCTCCCCTCAACTCTCAGTCCCACGCCTCTGGGGCCCCCGCGACTGCTAAGGTCTGTGACACTCACTCTGATGTCTTTACTCCCCTCAACTCTCAGTCCCACACCTCTTGGGGCCCCGCGACTGCTAAGGTCTGTGACACTCACTCTGATGTGTTGCGTTGCTTTTGTTCCCCAAGACAGGTAGTTTTACCTCAGACTTGGAGACAAGACTCCAGACTTTCGTTTTCTTGGTGTGGCTACACACCAAAAGTTATGCGCGAAGGCCTTGCTTAAGGCGTCGAGCATTTACAGGGTGACGCAATTTAATGCGCGAAGGCCTTGCTTAAGGCGTCGAGCATTTACAGGCTGACGCAATTAATGCGCGAAGGCCTTGCTTAAGGCGTCGAGCATTTACAGGCTGACGCAATTTAATGCGCGAAGGCCTTGCTTAAGGCGTCGAGCATTTACAGGCTGACGCAATTTAATGCGCGAAGGCCTTGCTTAAGGCGTCCCAGCATTTACAGGCTGACGCAATTAGATTGTTTTGAGAATGTCATTGTATCTGAGAGTTGATTCTCCTCATTTCTGTCCTGTGGCCGTCAATTTACCAGCTAGGTTGCTCCACGCAGGCAGATGAACATCAAAGGAACGAGACTATCTGGGGGCTCCCAACTCCTCCTAAAGACAGGATCACGGGTAAGTGCAAATGCCAGAATTGTGATCGTCATGAAGATTTGAAGATTGTGATTTTTTTGGATGGAAATCCCCCAAAACAAGGGATATAATTGGTTTGGATTTGTTCTTTTGGTCAATAATCAGTTTTAACATTAAACGCTGGCTCAAATTTATGGTAATCCTCAAAACAAGTGCATGGACTATAATCATAGTGTTTTAGCGCAAAATCCTAATTGTGGCGAATGGCCTGTGGTGTTGGCCTTGATGGATTAGAATGGTCGGTCGTCTGTGTTACAACACCGCTGAAACTGAAACTAACTTATCATCGATGTTGAAGCGCCAGACTCGTGTTCCTGCTGACCCTGGGTTATGGGTTTGAATCTCCGTCAGAGTATTTCGGTACAGGAGTATAATTCCCTCGGAATTCATAATGGTTCTGATTCCATTTCTTAAAAAAAAAAAAAAATTTCCAAAAAAAGCCTTCCAATGAGACTACAAAATTAAGTTTCAATGTGTAACATTGTGACAACTTGTACACACGTAAAATCCCATCACTTTTCGAACGTACAGGTTGGCCATTGGCATGGATACACACAGCATGCACCCTCCGTAGCTGAAAAATGAAGAAAGCTGAGCGACTGATCTTAGACCAAATGAAACGGGAAACATTCATGAGGCGTCATCAGGCAGCTTCTCAGTCGGCTCTACCCGTGTAGGCAACTCGTTGTGAATAGCCGGCTCTACCCGTGTAGGCAACTCGTTGTGAATATAGCCGGCTCTACCCGTGTAGGCAACTCGTTGTGAATAGTCGGCTCTACCCGTGTAGGCAACTCGTTGTGAATAGCCGGCTCTACCCGTGTAGGCAACTCGTTGTGAATAGCCGGCTCTACCCGTGTAGGCAACACGTTGTGAATAGTCGGCTCTATACCCGTGTAGGCAACTAGTTGTGAATAGCCGGCTCTACCCGTGTAGGCAACTCGTTGTGAATAGCCGGCTCTACCCGTGTAGGCAACTCGTTGTGAATAGTTGGCTCTACCCGTATAGGCAACTCGTTGTGAATAGGCGCTATATAAATACTCTGATAACAGTAATAATAATATAATGATAAACAGTAGTAGTATAGTAGTAGTGTAGTAAGTAGTGGTGGTGGTGGTGGTGGTGGTAGTAGTAGTAGTAGTAGTAGTAGTAGTAGTAGTAGTTGTAGTAGTAATACTAGTAGTGATAATAATGACAACAACAACAATAATGATAACAACAAAAACAACAGCAGCAACAATATTATAATGATAATGAGAAGAAGAAGAAGAAGACCAGACAACAAATGAGAAGAAGATTAAAGAAATATGTTATGCTCTAGTTCGCCATGAGCAATGAAAACATAAGGCGTCAACCAACGCTTGACTCTACACACGGATAGAAAAATGACCGTGAGAAGCGAATGGTCAGATACGTGAATCACGGACAGCTCATGACAAGTGTACTGGCTTGGGGTCACGGTGAGTCCAGGAACAATACCTATAATCAAGCCCCCTAAGTCCCCTCCAACATATCTCGTTTATTACAGTAGAAAATCTGATCTTTAGCGAGTCTTGAATACAATATGACCACACACACAAAAAATGCCGTCTTCAGCTGTATAACACAATTAATAATAATAATAATGAATATTTCTATAGCGCAAATCCTAGATTAGCTCTAAGCGTTTAAAACAATAAAAGGGACAAAACGAAAAACGCACGCACGCGCAACACACACACACACACACACACACAACACCCCCAAAACACACAAAACACACACACACACACACAAACACACACCCAACACACACGCGCCCACGCACCACGAAAGCACGCACAAACCGCATAGCGGCAGGGGGAAGCAATAGCACAGCACACCGGGGAAGCAGCACGCACAACCACCCACGCACACCTTTTCGCACCACGACAACACAAACAACACGTTAACCGGACTTTCAAATTTACACCGAAAAAGACGGTAAAAAGATGAGTTTTATTTTTCTTTTAAGACGAAAAGAGTCACTCGGATGCCCGTGTGAAGAAAAATTCCAATTTTTAAAGCCGGAAAAGGAACGATCCCCCCCCCCCCCCCCCCCCCCCCCCCCCCCCCCCCCTTTTTGCATTTGAATCTGGGGGGAACCGGAGCAACGAGTCAGAAGCGAGCAAGGGTTCAGCGGGGCATAGGGTTAGAAGGCAGACAGATGGGCTGATTCCAAATTTTTAACAGCAGAAACAGGGGCATGCGATTTTTATGTCTCCTGGCTTTGACCGCAACCATGAATCTGCGAATAATATTGAGGTGTTCTTTGAAGGGAGTTTTGGGGGATTAGTCTAGTTTCGCTTTTTTGTTGTTGTTGTTGTGGGAACCCTGGCTAAAAACCCGGGGATCACCAAACAGCCAAAGCACTTGAACACTAGGTACAAATGCATCAGCGGGGATGAAACAAGGGTTTTTGGGTGCCCAATGGTCCCCGGCCCATAGGGGTCGCCGCGCCAATGGGCGGGGATTTTCGGTCCCCCTTCGGTCGCCACTCCCATAAGGCGCCGGCACCGTAGGGGCACTGAGTGTAATATTTTCTCAGTAAAATACAACGGAACGATTTAGTAAAATAAAATTTTAAATGACCTTAATATAAGTGCTTTTTCTCTCTCTCTCTCTCCCCTCTCTTCCCCCTTCTCTCCTCTCTCTCCCCCTCTCTCTTTCTCTTCTCTCTCCTCTCTCGTCTCTCTCTCTCTCTCTGGTTTTGGGTGGTGTGTGTGTGTGGTGTGGGGGTGTGTGGGGGTGTGTTTTGCGATCGGGAAGGGGGGAGGAAAAGGGATTTAGAAATTTCTTCCCTCCTGCCCTCTTCGTCTCTGTTCTGTCTCTTCTCTCTCTCTGTCTCTGTCTCTCTCTGTCTCGTCCTGTCTCTCTCTCGGGCTCTGTCTCGTCTCCTTTTTTTTCCCTCTCTCTCCTCTCTCTCCTTTTCTTTTCCTCCTCTGCTCTGTCCTGCTGCTTCCCCTTTTGTCTCTGTCTCCCCTTGTCTCTGTCCTCTCTGTCCCCCTTCTCCCCCGTCTCTGCTCTGTCTCTCTCTTCTCTGTCTCTCTCTCTCTTCTGTCTCGTCTCTGTCTCCTCTGTCTGCTCTGTCTCTCTCTTCTCTGTCTCTCTCTTCTCTCTCTCCTCGTCTCCTCGTCTCTGTCTCGCTCTCTCTCTCCGTCTCTCTTTTCTCCTCTCACTGACTCTTCTCTGTCTCTCTCTCCTCTTCTCTCTCTCTCTCTTCTGTCTCTGCTCTGTCTCTCTCCTCTCTGTCTCTCTCGTCTCTCTTGTCTCTTCCCTCCCCGGGGTCTCTGTCTCCCTTTTCCTGTCTCTCGTTCTCTCTGTCTCGCTCCTACTTCTCTCCTGTCTCTCTCTGCCCTCGTCTCCTCTGTCCTGTCTCTGTTTCTCTCTGTCTCTCCTGCTCTGTCTCTCCGTCTCCCCTGCTTGTCCTCTCTGTCTGTCCTCTGTCTCTGCTCTCTCTCTGTCTCTCTCTCTCCCGTCTCGGCCCTCCTCTTCTCTTCCGTCTCTCTCTCTTCTCTCTCTCTGTCTCTCTGTCTCTCTCTGTCTCCTGTCTCTCTCGCTTCCCCCTCTTCTCTCTCTCTTCTCTTTTTCGTCCTCTCTCCGCCTCTTCGTCTCTCCTCTGTCCTTCTCTGTCACTCTGTCCTTTTCCTCTTTTTGTCTCTCTCCCCTGTCCTCCTCTCTTTTGTTCCCCTCCTCGTCTCTCTCTCTCTCCTCCTCTCTCTGCCCTCTCCTCTCTCTCTCTGTCCCCTTCTTCCTGTCTCTGTCTCGTCTTTTGTCCCCTTTTTCCCTCTGCTTTTCTCCGCCCCTCTTCTCTGTCTTTCTTTTCCTCTGTCTCTCCTGTCTCTGTCCCCGGTCTTCTCTCTGTCTCTCTTTTCGTCTCCGTCTCTGTCTCCTGGTCGTGTCTCTTTTCCCCTTCTCTTTTGGGGCTTCCTCTGCCCCTCTCTGTCTCTCGTGTCTGTCCTCTGTCTCTCTGTGTCGTCTCTATGTCTTTTTCTCTCTCTGTCTCTGTCCCTCTGTCTCTGTCCTGTCTCTCTTCTCTGCCCTTTTCTGTGTCTCTGTCCTCTCTGCTCTCTCTCTCTTCCTCTGTTCGCTCTGTGTCTCTGTGTCCTCTTGTCTCGTCTCCTCTGTCTCTCTCTGTGTCCCTGGTGTTCTCTCTGTCTCTGTCTCTCTGTCTCTGTCTCTGTCTCCTCTCTGCTCTGTCTCCCTACCCCTGCTCTGTTCTTCTGTCTCTCTTGTCCTTCTCTCTCGTCTCTGTCTCTCTCTGTCCTCTTTTCTCTTTCCTCTCCCTGTTCTCTCTGTGCTCTCTCTGCTCTGTTCCTCGTTTGTCTTCCTCTGTCTCTGTCTCTCTCTGTCTCTTTCTCCCCTTTTGGTCCCTCGCTCTGGGGCCTCCTGTGCTCTCTGTTCTCTGTTCTCCTGTGTCTGTCTCTCTGTGTCGTCCTCGTGTTGTCTCTCTCTGTCTCCTGTCCTTCCTGGCTCCCCCTCTTCTCTCTCTCTCTGTCTCTCTCTCTCTGTCTCTGTTCCTGCTCTCTCTCTGTTCTCCCCTTTTCCTCTGTCCTCTCTCTGTCTCGTCTCTCTGTCTCCCCTCCTGTCTCGTCTCTTCTCTGTCTCTCTGCTCTCTCTCTGTCCCTCCCCTTTCTCTGTCTTCTCTGCTCTCTCTCTCTCGTCGTCCCCCCGTCTCTGCCCTCTTCTCTGTCTCTCTTCTCTCTCTCCTCTCTGTCTGCTCTGTCTCTCTCTCTCTCTCTGTCGTCCTGCTTCTTCTCCTCTCTCCTCTGTGTCTGTCTTTTTCTGTCTGTCCCCTCTCTCTCTCCTTCCTCCCCCTCTCTCTCTCTCTCTGTCGTCTGTCTTCCTCTCTAGAGCTCGTCGTCTGTCTCTCTCTGCGTCTGTCTGTCTTCCTGTCGTCCCTCTGTCGTCGCTTCTGTCACCCCCCGTCTGTCGTCTGTTTTTGGGTCTGTCTGTCGGTCTGTCTGTCTGTCTTCCTTTTCCCCTCTCTTCTTTCTGTCTTTCTTCTCTCCTGTCTTTCTTCGTCTCTCTCCTCGTCTGCTTCCTCTCTACCCCTTCTGTCTGTCGTCGTCTCTCTCTGTCTGTCATCTCTTTTCTTCCCTCTGTCTGTCTGTCTGTGCTGTCGTCTCTCGGGCCTGTCTTCCTGCCTGTCTGTCTTGTCGTCTCTCTCTTCTGTCTGTCTCTGCGTCCCTCGCTGTCTCCGTCGTATCCCTGTTGTCCTCTCTGTCTCTGTCTGTCTTTCTGTCTCTCCTTTTCTGTTCTCCCCTTCTCTGCTGTCTGTCTGTCTCTCCTCTGCTGTCTTTTCCCTCTGTCTTCTCTGTCTTCCCTGTCTCGTCTGTCTCTGTCTCGTCGTCGTGTCTCTTATGTCTCTGTCTGTCTCTTCGTCTCTGCTCTGTCCTCTGTCTGCCTCGTTCTGTCTTCTCTGTCTCGTCGCTCTGTCTGTCTCTGCTGCTCTGCTCGTCTGTCCTGTCTTGTCTGTCTCTCTCTGTCTTCTTCTGTTCCTCGTCGTATCTCGTCTGTCTTCCTCCTGTCGATGTCCTCTCCGCTGCTGTCGTCTCCCCTTTTCTCTGTCTGTCTCTCCCCTTCCTGTCGTCTTCTGTCGTCTGCTCGTCGTCTGTCTGTCCTCCTTTTGTATGTCTGCCCCTCTCTGCTGCCTGTCTCGCCCTCCTCTGTCTGCCTGTCTCTGCTCTTCGTCTGTCTTCTGTCTTTGTCGTCGTCTTCGCCTCTCGTCTGTTTTCTTCTCTCTCTGTCTTTCTGTCGTCCCTCTCTCTCTGTCTGTCTTCTCTCCTACTGCTGGGGGTCTGCGTCTTCGGCTCTCTCGTCTGTCTTCTTCTCTTCTCTCTGTCTGTCTGCTGTCTGTCTTCTCTCTCCCCTCTGTCTCCTGTCTGTCTGCTGTCGCTCTCTCTCTGTCTGTCTCTCTGTCTGTCTCTCTGTCTGTCTGTCGCCCTTCTCTGCCCTGCTTCGTCTTCTGCCCTCTCTGTCGTCTGTCTGTCGTCTGAGACAGAAGAGACAGAACACAGAGAGACAAGAGAACAAGACGAGACAGAGACAGAGAGAGAAAAGGACACAGAAACAGACAGAAGAGACAACAGACACAGACAGAGAGACAACAAGACACAACAGACAACAGCAGACAGACAGACAGACAGACAACAACAGAGAGAGACAGACAGACAGACAGACAAAGAGGAGACAGAGACAGAAGACAGAACGAAGACAGAGACAGCCAGACAGAGAGAGAGAGACAGAGACAGACAGACAGAGAGAGAGAGACAGAGACAGACAGAGAGAGAAGACAGACAGACAGAGGGAAGACAGAGAAAAAACAGACAGAAGAGAGGAGAAGAGACAGACAGAAAGGGGAAAAGAACAGAGACAGACAGACAGGGGGGAAGACAGACAGACAGACAAGAGAAGACAAAACAGAGACAAAAGAGAGAGAGAGACAGAGACAGACAGACAGAGAGAGAGAGAGACAGAGACGTCTCTGCCTTTGTCTTTTTCCTGTCTGTCCTGTCTTGGGCCCTCTTCTGGTCTTCTGTCTCTCCCTGCTGTATCTCTGCTTCTTCTCTCCTGTCTGTATTCTCTCCTGTCTGCTGTCGTCTCTCTCTCTCCCCTGTCTGCTCTTCTGTCTGCTGTCTGTCTGCTATCTGCCTGTCTGTCTGCACTCTGCTGCTTCTCTCTCTCTCTGTCTGTCTCTGTGGGTTTTCTGCCCTATCGTCTTTCTTCGCTCTCTCTGTCGTCTGTCTGCCTCTCTTCTTCTGCTGTCTCTCTCGCTGTCTGTCGTCTCCTCACTGTCGTGTTCTTCTGTCGCTGTCTCTTCGTCCTGTCTTCTCTGTCTGTCTGTTTTGTTTTCTGTCGCTGTCTGTCTTCTCCTCCTGTCCTTCGTCGTCTGTCTGTCTCTCTCTGCCTTCCTCTGTCGCTCTCTGTTTTCTTCTGTCCCTTCTGTCTGTCTGTCGTCTGTCTTTTTGTCTGTCTGTCTGTCTTCCTCTGTCGCGTCTTTCGTCTGAGACGAAGAGACGGACACAGAGGACAGAGACAGAGACAGAGAAGACAGAGACACAAAGACAGACAAGAAACAGACAGAGACAGACAGAACAGACAGAGACAGACAACAGAAAAGGAGACAGACGAGACAGACAACAGACAACAACAACAGACAGAGACAGACAAAACAGACAGACAGAGTGAGACAGAGACAAAAACAGAGAGAGGACAAGACAGACAGAGAGAGAGAGGAGACAGCAGAGACAGACAAAAGAGAGAGAGACAGACAGAGAAGACAGAGACAGACAGACAGAAGGACGGGAACAGACAGAGAGAGAGAGGACAGAGGCAGACAGAGAAGAGAGAAAATAGAGAGACAGACAAGAAAAGGGGAGCCAAGACAGACAAGAGAAGAGACAGAGACGCAAGAGAGAGAGACAAGACAGAGACAGAAGAGAGACAGACAGAGCAGACAGAGATAGAAGAGAGACAGAGAGAGAGCAGAGAGAAACAGAGACAGAGAGAGAGAGACAAGAAGAGACAGAGGAGAGCCCAGAGAGAGAGCCCAGAGAACAGAGAAAAGACGAGACAGAGACGAGACAGACAGAGAGAAGACAGGAGGAACAGAGAGAGAGAGAGACAGGAAGAGAGAAGAGAGAGAAGAGAAAAGAACAGAGGACAGACAGAGAGAGACAAAACAAGAGAACAGAGAGAGACAAGAGAACGAGACAGAGACAGAGAGAGACAGAGACAGAGAGAGACGAGAAGAGAGACAGAGAGAGCCCGAACGAGAGACAAGACAGAGGAGACAGAGACAACCAGGAGAGAGAGAGACAAGACAGACAGAAGAGAGAGGGGAACAGAGACAAGACAGAGACCAAGAGAGAGACAGAGGACAGAGAAAGACAAGACAGAGAGAGACAAGAAGGAGACAGAGAGAGACAGAACAGAGAAACAGAGACAAGGGACAGAAGGAGACAGAGACAGAGACAGAGAGAGACAGAGGCAGAGAGAGACAAGACAAGAAAACAGAGACAAGACAGACGAGACAGAGACGACAGAGACGGGAACAGAGAGAGACAGAGACAAGGAGAGACAGAGACAAGACAGCGAGAGAGACAGAGACAGAGACAGAGAGAGAGACAGAGACAGAGAGAGACGAGAGAGAACACTTTACTAAGTCCCTCTCCTCCCCCCTCCCCCCCCCCCCCCCCCCCCATACCACACACACACACACACACACACCACCACGGAGGAGAGAGAGAGAGAGAGAGGAGGGGAGAAGAGAGAGAGAGAGAAGAGAGAGAGAGAAAAGAGAGAGAGAGAGAGAGAGAGAGAGAGAGAGAAAAGCACTTCATTTTACAGGCAAAATTAAATTTACTAATCTTTCACCTGTTTTTCCCGCAAAAAATTTTCTACACCAGTGCCCGACGTCGCCGGCACCTTATGGCAGCGGGCGACCGTACGGCACCGAAGCCCTGCCCATATGGTCCCGCGCCTAGGGGCCGGGCACCAAGGGGCACCAACACCCCGCCCATAGGTCCCCGGGCGACCAATGGGCCCGACCATATGGGCACCAACAACGTGTGTGACCGTTTTTGATTACCCCGCCACGTGGGCAGCCACACTCCGACTTCGGGGATTTTGGAGACTGATAATGTTATGCTAGGAGCTTGTCACAACTGAAGACAATCCCCGCATAACTATGCAGAGCATAACAACATTTTGATGTAGCCTTGGTGTTCTAGCCCATGTCAATTGGCCTGACACAGCTTTAAGCCAAGGCAGTGCGCAGTTTTGAACGTGCTGAAGTTTTTGGTGAGGTAGTCGGGAAGGCCTGCTAGTAGAGAATTACGATAATCGAGACGCGAAAGCACGAGAGAAGTGGTGAGAGTTTTGGTTGCTCCAGTGGTAAGGAGATGTCGGATAGCACCTATACGTCTAATTTCCAGAAAGCATATTTTATAGACATGGTTCACCTGTGCCTTCATATCAAGATCGCTGTCGATAAAGACACCAAGGTTTTTAATTATTCATTATATTACTATTATTGTTATCATTATTATTATCATGATCATTATTATTTATTATTATTATTATTATTATTATTATTATTATTATTATTACACAAGTCAGCGATCCCAGCGCCATAGCTTTCTCAACCTTTATCAATCTGCTCTGACAACAATAACAAAACAAAACAAAACAAAAACGCTCGTTCACATTTTTTCCATCATCAGACTGTTAATTCATGTTAAATGTATGGCTTTTAGGTTGTCTGCTCGGAACCATTTTCTTTTCTTTTCTTTTTTATTAATTGTTGCGTTACATGTTGATGTATTCTCTGTGCGTAGGAATGTGATGTGATGTTTGTGTGTGTGGTGTACCAGTTTTATGTTGTTTCACTGATGCTATTTTTTTTTTCTTCTCAATCATTGACACTCATTGTTGGCCGTAAAGTATTCCCGCGAAGTCAATACATTTTGTTACGTAGGTGAGCCACCATCAATGTCTGTATGTTTTAGATCAACTTTTTATTTGTCTACCTTTGTCGTACAGCGTGGTCAGCCTGCTGGCCAGTTGTGTTGGGAACCGCTAGAAAATCTCTGCATGTCATGGTCATTATGATGATGATGAAGGTGATGAAGGTGACGATGGTG